>JBBBVU010000005.1:2839588-2896772 GCA_037177055.1 Atherinosoma microstoma
CCTTCCCCTTAGCCCTACCCCTCGCCCCAAAAGAGAATCGAGACACCCCTTGGTCTCTCATGAACGCGCAAAACGGAAGGGAAGGGCTAAGGTGGAGGATTGAGATTGGGCCTAAGTCTGACACAGAAGCCCCGAAGCCTGCATCGAGCAAAAGGGGGCGTGTCCAAATGAAGCCTGCATCGAAGTCTGTATTGTTTTTCTGAATATCACGTGACCAAAGACAAACGAGGCCCCATTTCACTGAAATTCACCGACTGCCTCGTTGAGATCGAGTCGCTGAAAATGCTGCTGGAAATACAGAAAGTGTTCTGAGTGATCTGAAGTGGCGTTTGGGACCAATACGCACAGGAGATTGACTGACAGCATTGCCTCAAAAGGGGAGCCACCAAATAAAGCGAAGGACATCAGCAGATTGGGAGCATTTTGATATTACATCTACCAAAAATTAATCAAGAGGCTACAAATAAAACTTTTTTTGATATAGTGAAGTTATGATAATTGATTTATATACCAGGTTTATTGATACTTTGATATACCGCTTTCAACACAGAGCAAATTAATCTGTTATATTTAGATTCTGACATAACACCATTATGTTTACAGATACAGTGTAGTAGACACGTGTAATATAAGGACTGCTGTACATGCGATATCCAGCAGATGGCAGCACTTCCAATTGAGCTGTTAAACGGGGCCTCGAGTAATGAAACATTTGGCAAAGCAGATGGCCAGAAAGACTCGACACATTCACATTCACCAATCAGGAGTCAGTGGTTAGACTTGTCATTGGCCATTTCATCTAATTCATATGTTTCCCACATCCTAAATGCCACTGGGTGGAAACGATATCTTTGGGATCCATTCCCACCAGGACCCAGCCCATCAACGGCCTGGTGCGCCACCAGCGAGACGGCCCTGACCCCCGGGCAGGCCCCGAACCACATCACCGCCCAAAAGGGCGTAATGTTGAGGGCCACCCTGAGAAGGAGCCATCTCCATGGCAACGAGCCCACAGACCGCGTAATCACAGCCCCCAGCGCGAAGGATCCCCATGAGGAAAACACTGGAGTTAAAGTTTTAAAGATCAAACAAGACTAAAACAGATGAGAACCATAAGAGTGTAAAATTAATAAGGTGGATAGAAATGAAACAATAATAACAATAATACTAAAATAGACTAAAAGCCAGATAAGATCATCTAAAAGCTAAGACCTATGCATGTTAAGCCTGGCAGGCCTCTGGGAGAATCTGTTGGGACCAATGGCACGACTTGAGGTTAAATATGACTGTTGACCATTTCTTCCATGTGTACAATTAATCTAAGCAAACTTTTGTTTCCTTTCAAGTTTATCTGGAATTAAATGTGATGTAATTTTAGATCAGAAGTGCGCGTGGAACTTATGGAATCACTTTAATCTGTTTTTATTGGAACTGAGTATAACTTGGAAGGCTGATACGAGCCCTCTGTTTCCCGTTTAAAAAAGAAAAGATACTGAGCTGTTGTTGCTGTAGGTTTAATACATTTTTTTTTTTAAATCAGTTTTCAGAGCAAATCCACACGGCTCCATTTGTACAGGAAGCTGATGGTCCCATCATGATTATTTAAACAGGATCTAGTTTTTAACTGAAAGTGTTGCGTCTCCTTTTATTCAGCATCCGTTAAGGATAAAATCTCATATCTACAATTTTGCCAAAGTCGACTCCCTCCTTTTCTTTTTCTCTCATTTCACCTCCGTCGTCTCCTTCCGCTCCCTGTAGTGCTGTTGCTGTACCCACCCACCCACAAAAACACACTGAACTCACACGAACATACAACAGAAACACACACACACACACCTTCCTCTCCCTGCGGTGTCATTGTTTTCTGCGAACGTTGCAAAGTGTTTACATTTCTGCATAACAGCAACCATAAACCTGCCCTCCCTCCCCTGTCCATCCAGCACTTCTTTCTCCTGCCCTCCACTACTTTACTTCTTATCCTCCGTCGTCTTTTTACCATCTCATTTTGTCCTCTGCTCTTCTTTAGATATGAAATCAACTCTGTGTTCGAATAAAAAAAAAACTTTCTCAAATTTTCTCTTTCATCTCGCGCTCGCCCCTTGTTTCCTCCTTCGTATTCTTTGCCTCCCCTCCTTTTCATCCCCTCTCATCTCCTGCCCTTCCCTATTTTTATCACTCCACAATCTACTCAAACCCCCTCCTCTGCTCCTCTTTCATCCCTCTATTCTACATGCATCCCCCTCCTCCTCCTCACCTCCCCCTCTGCTCTCACCTGTCCTCTATCTGTTACACTCATATTATTTTTATCCCGCCCCATTCTTCTCCCTGTCCTCCCCTGTCCTCTCTTCTTCTTTTTTTTTTTTTTTCCTGCTTAAGGCTGCAGGTTTGCTCGGCGCTTAAAAACTGTCCTGCAACTTAAAGAGTCGCAGCATTGATCCATAGTAATTTACCGATTCATGTTGAGTAAACACAACTTTTCAAGGCGGTAGTTTTATTCAAATAGAGCATCAAAGAATTCGTTAGAAATGCAACCAGTAGTGATGTTTACACGCCTACAGGTGTGCACGTCTGGCAGTGTTTAGAGACGTTAGCGGGGCAAAATGGGATGATTTGTTTCTGAAGAGATGACGCGGAGCACTATTCCTTCGTTAAAAGAAACACTGGTCGGCTCATTATCTCACCACCGACGCTCCAAACCCTCTTTAAGTTTGCGATTCTTAGTCACAGAATGGACAAAATTTGAACAGGTGAATTATTTACATTTTGGAACTTTGCCGTAATCAGTAAAGGAAGGACAGGAAATTTTTCCGTAGTGGTGGGCAGGATGAGTATCGTCGTATATCCTGGTATTTGACAGTATTTTTTTCCCCCCATGCATGACTGGGTGTTAGCCACATTTTCCACTGTTTGAGAATTACTCCTGTAGCCTAAGAATAGTCTATTCTGTTATCATGAGAATTTTACATTGTACAATAAAAAGGTCCACAATATCCGGGATATAGTGTCTGTAGTGGTCATAATCCTGAATCCATCCACGGTAGCTAGGAGAACCATCTTTAGCTGTGTGGGTTGTGATGAGTCTGGTTTTATTGATCCGCAACTAGCTTTCTTTTTGTTGTTTGTATCGGCATCAGTACCTCATGCAAATACATCTAAGTGACATCTGACTGAAGAGGATGTGGAGGCCAATCTTACTTTCATGTAGGGGTGTAAGAAAATATTGATTTACCGAAATATTGCAATATTTTGCATGACGATATAAATCGATATTCAAAACCAAAATAGATTGTTTTTTATGAAAAAAAAAAGTTTTATTTTTTATTTTTGTCAAAATCAACATTATGCTATACATGTAAACATTACACAGTGGTGGTATCGACATTCAAAACCACAATATCAAATTATTTTTTTAGGAAAAATATTTTCCAATTTAAAAAAAAAAACAAAATTCTATTTTTTTCTTCAAAATTAACAATTTGCTATGTATGCAAACATTACAGTCGTGGTATCAATATCCAAAAACCACAATACTGTTTTCTGTTTTATGACTATTTATGAAAAAATTGTGAGGTGGTATGTTTGATACTACAGGGATACCTGAGACCTTTACTGATGAGGCCGATTTTAATTTCTTTATTAATCCTGTACATAAAGAGCAAGTGTTGTTATTTCTTCTGTATGTAATGCAGATCCTCTGTTCTCATTTAGTAAGTTAACGTTAAGCATAATACAAGTTGGAGTTTTTACTAATTTGTGACAGTTTTCTTACAATTAAATTCTGGTAAAGAAAAATCGCAATATATCATCTTACCTATAGTATCGCAATATATCGTATTGTATTTAGCCTATATCTCCAATAACGCAAATTCTGCTGCATGTGCAGCGGTGCAGCAGGGAAAACGCTCCCCCTTCAGCTTCCTGCGCTCCGAATGCTGTTTTAAGCCATTTAAACCGACGTAGAAACCGGCACAAGTTTCCAGTAATTTCCTTCTTTTTTTGCTTGGTTTCCTATTTTCTCCCCCCCCCCTTTTATCTTTCTGCTACCATTGTGACCTGGCAACCCCGTTTCCCTTCCCCTCTCACCTCCATCCGTCACTGCGAGCTACGCCTCCAGCCGCGTGTGTCGGTGTGTGTTTGCTGTCCTGGTTAAAAATGACGCTGACCTGCCTTGTTAAAAGTCTATAAGCTGGGTGGAGGAAATGTCACCAGGTCTCGGAACAAGGTCACATTTTTCAACTCGGTCCCAGGGAATCCACACACTCCTCCTTCCTCATTGCCCTGTCCTCCTTTCCCTCTTTTTCCCTCCCATTATTTCTTCACTTTCACTGAACTTCAATGTTTTCCTTGCTTCCTTTTTTTCATCCTCTTCCTCTTACAGGTATTCTTAGTTTACATCCTTTACCTTTTAAGTTAGTTATTTTCACGGCTTCTTCCCTCTCCCTCCCATCCCTCCTTAAACCCTCCTCTCCTGCTGATGTCTTCACCTTCTTCCTTTTAACGTGGCAACTTGGATCTTTTCCTTTTAACTGCCTTTCCCTCCCATGTTTCTGTAAACATCCCACACTCTTCCTCGCTGATCTTTTCTTATTCCCTTCTTTCTCCTCCTCTCTTTTTGATTGTAATGTGATGTCTTTCTTTGTATTCAGCAGTTTTCTCCTCACTCGTTAATTAAGAGTGTGGAAGGTGAGAGAGGCAGGGGAGAGGTGTGTAAATGTGTGTGTGTGTGTGTGTGCGCAAGTAAACCACCGTAGGTGCAAAATGCTTTTATGGCAGGAGGGATGAGTGTGTGTTTGTCTCTGAGTGTGCATGTGAGCAAGGCAGCAAAGGGGTCCTACTGGGCCAATCAACATTAATGAAATCAGGTGGGTCTGCGTGTGTGTGTGTGTGTGTGTGTGTGTTTGTCGGAGTGCTTGGCTTGCAGAAGAGAGGGGATCTAAAAGGGGTCTAAAGAGGAGTGAGAGCTAATTAGAGTTCCCTGTCTCACAAGTGTGTAGATCAAACATACACAAAAGCACACAACTACAGGTACAGAGAGCAAGTGCACGTTCAAACACACACTCTGTGTGTGCGTGTGTGCTTGTAGATATTCGTTTATATACTCAGAGTTTCAAGTGAAGGTTTTCAATGTCAGGGAGGACTGAGCACAGCTGGTGGAAAGAGGATGACAAATGCATACTAACACACACACACACACACACATCTGTACCGTAGTTGTGAGGACCTTATTGGCATAATGCATTCCATAACTCTAACGTAGAGCTAACCAAGTTTATCTCAACTTTCCCAGATTTAAACAGACAAATCTGACCCTGAACCCTTCGCACTGTCTCCAGCACACAGTCCCATTCATGCTAGTCCAATTATGATCCAATTACAACAAATGAATTACACCATCCACATTCGAGATGTCACGATTCTAGATTTTCTTGGGATGATTGTCAAAGAAATCAAGATTTTACGATTGTGTTTATTCCTCAACACTATAAATGTGTAAAATCACATGAACACTCCTCATAGGTCTTTAAGTTTGATCTATTTCTATCTTTTGATGCCAACATAAAATAATATAGAAATAGTAAAGTTCTAAATTATAATAATATAGAAAAAGTAAAGTTCTAAATTAACCAAGTAGTCTCATTCCAACTAAATCCCCTCTGCTCTGTAAATGATAAATAAATGAAGACTACAGGACCTCTACCTGGACTTAGGAGGCTTCTTTCTGTAAACTACATAATAAAAATGGTTTTGAACATTTCTTTTGAAACCGAGTAGCGAAAACATCCAGCTAGCTTTGACTTCCAGCTGTTCTTTAGCAGAATAGCTGCTGTTTGACACATAAATAGTGAAACAGTGAAATTGGACAAAGACCGTATATAAGGGTGCATTCACACCAGGATAGTCTGCTAGACTCTGTACGATTGGGGACTCGGTTCAGTGGGGGGATGCAACATTCTTCCAGACGGAGATTGCGTTCATGCTGCACTATTCAAGCAAATCGGACCATTTAAATAACGTATTCCACTCCCCGCCAGAGGAAGAGACGAGACACAAAGAAGAAAAGTTGGTTAATGCAAGACGAGCTGAGTCAGACCCTAGTCGTCTTGGGCTGTTCCCCCAAACGAAGCGTAAATGTAACAATAACATTTTATTACAGCGTTATGTTATATTAACGGCCTCATTTAACCAAACTACAGAGCATTTACCTTCAGCGTAAAAAGCTGGTGGTGAAACATTTCTTTACAATGAATTAATTGTAGGATTAATTGTTCAATCCGTAATCCTCATTAGTTCAATTTATAATAAGTGTTCATATAAGCCGGTGTTGCAATAAGTAGTGTAATCTGTTTACATACGTATGTATACATGTCCATGTCTTTGTATACGTATTCTATGTAGGGTAATGGTACTGACGTGTTTTATCTTGTATTCTTAAAACATCTCTAATCTCATCCACTTTATACAATATTTACTATGACTGGTTTGCACTATATTTGTTTGTACCATGTTATTATACTGTATATGTATGCGGTAGTTGTCTGAGACCTGTCAAGGGACAAAGGATGCAAATGAGGCTAACTCGGTGCACATTTGCTTTTTTTTTTTTACTTCATTAATGTGCAATATGTCAAATAAATAAGTTACAATCATGTTTTTATTTATTTATCTTAATTTATTATTCTGCTGGAGGGTTTTCCGTCCCCATAAAAGGATTTTTCCCCTCTCCACGTACGCCTGCCGCCCTGTTCATGTTCAGGATGATGGATTGAATTGGATTCATTGCAACCTGTTGGTTTCCTAAGCCTGGCTTTTCTTAAAAAGCTGTAGGAACAGTTATAAACTGAACTCACGTGGATCATAAACATAAACAAATAAGGCTGAATTGAACTGAATTAATCTATTAAATGCAACAAACATGTTGAAAACACTGAAGTTTGGACATGTGGAGGTGTCTAAGTATGCTGGAACGATGCACGAGGATATTCTGTAGTATCACATTTTGTCACAAACTGAGCTCAGGCAGAGGCACGCTCATTTTTAAGCATAGACAATATCTGTGGCTTCCGTCAACGGCAGCGAAAGTGTCCGCGTTGACCTCTCCGCTCTAGAGGGAAGGACTTTAGATTTTATACATTAGTTAAATGCAGGTTGGTTGAAATTCACTTTCAGCCAGAAGAGGATCAGGATAAGGTTCAGGTTACTTTATTTGAACCCGTAAGTAGATTTGTTTTGCAGTCAGTGAGATACAACATCCAGCTTGACACACAGGTCACAAGACCGGTGCAACACAAAACACAGTCACACAACATACTAAGAAAACAAAGATAGAAGTTTAAAATGCTCAAGGTTCCAACAATAAAGCATAGAAAAGGCACTAAAGACATTAAAAGGGCGCGGTACCATCCTTTATAATCTAATTAAAAACTCAACAAATGACTAGAGCTTCATTAAGCCAGAGTTAAGTTAAAAGTTAAGGTAGAAATTAATATGAACAAATGGATGTGTGTGAGCAAAATGCTGCCTCTTGTTGAACCCGGCACCAGCAGCAAGAACAAAGCTGTTTTTATACCGCTTTGTTCCGCACCTTGGGACTAAGAACCTCCGTCCAGAGGGGAGAAGCTGAAATACACTGTGCAGGAGGGGGAGAATCATCACTTAAGAGCAGATTTAACTATCCTCTGCAACTGCTTAGCATACTGGGATGCTGATAAAGCCGAGGCTCAGTCCACTTTACCACTTAACTGCTGGATTCAGGGAAGTTTTATCTTTCAGGGAAGTGTGACCGAACCAAGACGGCAAAGAAAGAAATAAGACTGATTCAATAAAAAGCAGGATAGGGCCTGGTCATAATGGTTCGGTCAATGTGTTCATGAGACAAACGCTGGTGTAACACAGCGCTTCACAGTTAGCCTCAGAGCTACGTTATGAAGTTCAGACATTTTTATCTAAAACAGGACAACGTGCCAAAATAGATCAAGAATGAAGAACCAGTAAGAAACAGACGATAACTGCTCTGGACACTCTTCTTTATTTTCACACTGTCATCCATCGTAATGCAGATCTTTGTCCATTACGGCCCCTTTTTTTTTACAAATCCTTTTAACGGCTGGTTTTTCCAGTGCAATAGCTGCATAAACATTCAGTCCCACATTATATAAGTTTGGGGTTGTTGTGGGAATTTAATCATCCAGTATTTCCTGGATGATGAATAAAGCAGAAAAACTTGTGTCTTCTGCTGAAGTTCACCGTCTCTCTGGAAAACATCCGTTGTGTGGAGGCTTGTCCTCATCTGCACACAGTGTGACACAACTTCCTCTTCTCCTTGTTTTAGATGTTTGCTCTTTTTCTACTTTAGAAAATATCGGCAGTAAAGGACACGCTGAGAGAAGACAGTAATACATATATGCTAATGACTCTGCCGGCTAACAGATTTATTTAAATGGTGGATAACTAATGATGAACTAATTTCTCAGCATCAGACGATGGAGTCTGGATCCATATGTGGATCAGGACACGGAGAGATGACCTCAGTTCCATATCTGATCCATAAATGACGTCACTGTCGGAGCCCTTCACTGATCCTGGATCGGCCACATCTCTAGCCGCAACCATCGTAACCAAGGGTCTGCATCAGAGCCCGACCGATATTTTGGTGCCGATGCCGATACCGATATTGGAGACTTTAAGGCGAGACACGACAGGTGAATAGGGTAAAATGTATAACTGGTATAGCCATGAAACTTTCCTGGTTTAATCCACACATTAAAACAATTATTTTTTGTATTACAAGTTTTCTGAAATTGAATGTTTAAATATGCAAATTAGGTATTATATAGCCAAATAAGCGCTAATTTGCATACAAAGTTATTTCTGTATTTTGTTGACTTATTAGAGTCAAAAGATTTTACAGAGGGGATTTTGGAGATCTCTATTTATCACTTCACAATTTATAAAATACTGCCAATAACCAGAAAAACCTACATTTTCGCCATGTTTTTGGAATAAAATGCTGTGAATGAGATATCAAAAAATCCTTCAGTACAAACTTTACAAATACAAGCAGGGGCATAACTGGAGAGTTTGGTGTCTAAGTGCTGCTGAAGTGGAGATTTTTGACCCAGTGTATGAGAAAAAAACTAATTTTGAGAAAACGGCCAGGTGATGAAAAAACAGGTTTTTTTGCCTGCCGTGACTGGCCTTAAAAAGCTGATATCCGATATATCGGCCAATATATGAAATAAGAACATGGATATACACATGATACATACTGTACCTGAACATGAATACTTACAATACCCAGAATATGATTCAAGACTAAGAAACGGAACACTATAGAATTAAAATAAGGAACTTTAACAATTCAACAATGTCACTATAAGGACTATAAATTAAGGATCGACTGATATGACATTGGATGTGTTTTTATTTTTCATCTGCATTATTCAACAAATATTAAAAGCGATGGAATCATTTTTTTATTCAAAACATGAAATTGTGGTTGCGAAATATCAAGTTTGGCAAACCATGTGTCTTAAAAGTTGAAATTTAACCTCAGTGGGTTCAAATATGCATTTAATTATATCAGAGAATGTTGATGGGAGAGTCTGGAAGACTCTGACATACTGTAGGTCGAAAATATTTCATTTATATATAAAAATAATTCACTTGAAGATGAGACAAATGGAAAACTTTGAGGTATCTGAGTTTCCCGATTAAATAGAAAAAAACAGCTCCTCGCCCTGATTCTCAACATGTTCTTCATTTAAAAAGTCCTTTAGTTTATGAAAATAAGCCTAAACACACCTTCTAAAACACACACTCGCTGACATGTTGATATTGCACACATAAGCTCAATGAAATATTTGCACACACACGTCACATGTGTGTCTGTTAAGGTGCACATCAAAGGGAGGCCACTGTGTCTGCTTAATGTCTCCACTAATCTAGACTGGGCCCCAACACACACATGTGCCCACCATGTGTGTGTCAAAAAAAAGTTTTAAAAAAAAAGTCTGCCTTTGAACATGCTTGTGTAAAGTGTTGTATCTGTTAATATGTGACATGTGTGTTGGCGGGTATTTTGTTGTTTGTGAGCGTATCAGCGTGACCCCGCATGTGTGAGCGTGTGTTTTCATGTACCTTGTACGGAGCCGTTGTCTTGCTGGTTTCCATTAAGTTCAGGTTTGTCCTCGGCTACAGCAGCGTCTGGCATGGAGCAAAAAGACAAGACAGAGTCTCAGTGGGTCGGCCAGTAAAAAACAAACAAACGGTACCTTGTAACTGCGGGTCAGAAACAAGCTGGAGTCAGCCGGGGGGGCTACAAACAAAACAGTGTGTCAACAGAGTTGTGCAGAAAATAAGCAGCTTCCCCTCAAACACTTAAAAGTGTCCTTAAAGATCTCTGTAGACCTGAATGGAGCCCAACCCTGGTTCCCAGAGTCAAAGTACTGTTTGAGAGTCAACACTATTACAAAAAATTATAATAGAAAATTAATTTATATTTATAAGAAACATTTAAAATGAGTAAAATAAAATAAAAAATCTGGTGCATTGACATAGTAAGTTGAAATCAGTGCATCTTTATTTACTCCAGCTCCATGATGTCGGTGCAGCTAATTTGCCAGTCAGGAAAGGTTAACTTGGCGTATCAGTTCCTTTTAACAGGGACCATTCATGATGGAGGGGGAAATAACCTTAATCAGAAATATACAACAGGGCTCCAGTCTAACTTTCTGCAATGGTTGCACTGGTGCACTGAACTTTTTCATTTGGATGGATAAGCAAAAAAATGGAAGTAAACCCAAATCTTCTCATATCTGATGATACATCTTAAGGATAGCCTTTTGATTATTACCCATATATTGATGATTACTTAAATGATTGTGACACGAATGAGGTTTAGGTTTAGGAAAATGTTTCTTTATTTGAAGCATGAATGTTAAGTAGAAAAAAAAAAATCATTTCTAAAGATAAACTTGCTGCGCTAGCTTCACTGGACTGGATGAAATGCATCATGTTGCTGGGAAATTTTCCCCCAGATTTACGGTTTTTCAGGAGAATTATTTAACTGAATTTGAATTTTGTGAAGGTAGCTGTTCTCTGGCTATATTCTAAACCACGCTTATGGCTGCTCATTAATAAAATGTTAATTTTGTTTGTGTTTTTTAGTTTTTTTAGATCCTCAACTTCGGCAGTCAGTCCGAAGTTCCACCATCAGTTGTTTTGTTGACGATATATTTTTATTTTTCTTCTTCCATGGATCTTCTCCAGGACCGCCTCCAGGTCCTCCAGGTGCAGCTCATACCCACAGAGTTTGATGGAGGCTGCTCTCGTATATTCTCAGCCTGACGCTTCACCAGAAAGAGATGCAGCTTTTTATTTCATTCTTTTAAAGCATTTCTTAATTTTTTGGGAAAACTTCTGTGTGGCCTCTTAGCCGCTGCTGAACTTCTGGAGACGGGAAGCTGCAGAGGTTAAAATACATTGGACATGGACTTGTTTTTCTTGTTCATCCGGCTCAGAGTCCCTGGAAATATTCAACAGTTTGTTCAGACCATTTAGTGGCTGGTGACTAAAACATTTCTGATGATATTATTGTTTAAAACTTCTCCTCGTTTTTGTATAGAAGCCAAAAATAACAGAAAATTCTGCTTGCAGTAACTATAACAAACATCTGCTGGTTTTTGTGAAGTTGTCCATGTTTCTTGTCAGCAGCTCCTTCACAGTGTGGCGGTGGACAGACATGAGGACATTCCTTCAGTCCTACTGCCTCTAGCTTCGCCTCATATCTTTTTCTAGCCTTGACACAGAGGGGATCAATACAACTGGATAACATTATGGATCATTTTCTTTCAGAGAAAGAGGACACTTAAGTGTCACTCTTCAACACGGACGCTGGGATGATGCAGGGTTTGTTTTCACCAGCAAGCTGTCCATGGTCACGTGACCACCGGGTTGTGATGTAGGTTCCAACCTGCCCGTGGGGAGATGGGGATCATTTTGCCATTAGAGCTTCTAACTCAAAAAGTGATGCCCACAATCACTGGCAAAAAAAAAGATTACACATCATCACAGCTAACAGGACGTTACACATGTCCCTGTTGGAGTTTCTTAGGAAAACCTCCATTTTAATCCGGTTTAAAGTCAAACTCTGAACTCCGATAATCCTAACAAACGACATGAATGAGTCATTGAACTACAGGAGACGCTAACAGTGGCCATTTTGGTCCTTTTCCCGCTCTTTATCAGAAGTTTTTAATCTTTAAAACCAAGTATTGTCCTTTCTCCAAATCTAGTTCTGGCCTTTATGGTCCCTCCAGAATTTATTCAGGTCAAAAACCGAAACGGATTCATTCTGACGCACGTAAATAAAACTAAATATAACAACTATCGGCGCCACGTCAGCGAACAAGCAGCGATTCGTGATCTTTGACGACGCATCGACACCCAAAATCTGGAAGATCGCATCCATTACTGTCAAGAGTTGGTTGTGTTTCTGCTGCTGCGATGCCACACAGACAGATTAACTGCACGTTTACTGCTGCTGGTGATTACTCTGAATTTTATGGAAGGAAGACAGAAAAACAGCAGCAGCTTGTAACTTTGTTTTAAGAGCTTCTTCAGTCAACAACAGCTTGTATACAACGAAGGCTCGGCCAGGAAAAGTCGGGGCATAAAAAAAAAGTAAGTGATGAGCGACTAAAGAGGACAACTATGAAGACGAGTTGAATTTCTAGTAATAAAATGATGAATCTGAAAAACATGAAAGGCTGAATGTGAGAAAGTTAAATGAGAGGAAAGAATGGAAGAAAACAGGGGCTGGAAATAAAGCGACAAACATCCTGTCATACCGTTCTTGGTGTTGTTGTTGGCAGAATGCAGCGGCTCGGGAGAGGGGGAGGATGAGGACGAGTGTTTCAGTGCATCCTCCACTCTCTCCCTCCTCTTCGACTCGAACTCCAGCGCCTCCTGCAGCTTCCTCTTTGCCTTCTTCTCCTTCTTCAGACGCTTCTGGATGGAGGCTGGGTGCAGAAGACGAGGAATGGGACTAAAGTTTCACACGTCTGACCCTGTCGGGTCGTTGTAAAAGCTTGTACAGACTGGCTTCATCCCCCTCCCTCCTCTCACCTCGGCTCTGAAGCTCAGAGTTGAGTTGTCGTTCCAGACTCTCTCGCATCTCTCTTTCTCTGTAGAGCTCCATCTTCAGCTCCCTTTTTTCTGCCTGGATCTGTTTGTCCTGTGCCCGGGCGTTCTCCACAGCCACCTTCAACAGGCCCTGAAGAAAGAAAAATCATTTTAAATATCAGTTAGTATTGATTGATAAGGGGGACCATATTGTCAGTCAAAGTAAAACAGCTAAACGCAGCATTCAGTTTTTCTTTTTTTTTTAAAGGGACAGCATGTAACTTTTGACCCAAATATCATCCTAATGTGAGTAATACTGGATGATTTCTGGGGTCAATATACAGTGCTTGGCGCATGTCTGTACTCCGAGGGGGGCTGCCCTCTTCAGAGGCCACACATTGTAACTTTGCAGGAGCGGATCCGTCTCTTATGGGATCATGTGACCTGGAGTGCTTTGCTTTAAGCTCCCCCTCTATAAACACAGAGGGCTCTACTTTTTCCTCCTCTTCCATCTAAAGTTAGTCATGGCTGAACGAAGTAAGAAGGTGAAAACGGTGTCTGAGGAGGCCTGAAAGAGAAAGACTGTTTAATTCAGCGTCGTGTGGCCTGTAGGAAGTTATAGGTTTAGCGCCCCTACTGGCCAAAAGTTACACGGTATCCCTTTGAGAAAACTTATTTAATTAAGTTATATCACAAGTGTTTAACCATAGTACTGTTTGATATGTCCGAATATATTTCCAAAGTAGATTTTACTTCTGTCTAAAATAAAACGGAATAAAACAAAGCCCTGATTTTTATCAGTGACATAAAGATCTATTTTTTTGTACAAGTACTTGTTTTAGCTTATGAAGTTGC
This sequence comes from Atherinosoma microstoma, assembly GCA_037177055.1. Classification (NCBI taxonomy): domain Eukaryota; kingdom Metazoa; phylum Chordata; class Actinopteri; order Atheriniformes; family Atherinidae; genus Atherinosoma; species Atherinosoma microstoma. The sequence goes on from JBBBVU010000005.1 coordinate 2,853,566, forward strand.
GCTATATTTAACACTCTGCAATGTTGCATCATAGAAGCCATTTTATTCAAACATGCTGTAAGTGTGAAAAAAACTATAGTCCATCTTCATATTTTCTTATTTCTTGACCTTTTACTTTAGTTGTTTGTGTTTAACTTCCTTTTTGTTTTCTTAATATGATGCATATATGTTGTAAATCAAGTTCATACATAAGTGTAAATTAAAAGAAAAGATCCACGAACAACATAATCAACAGAATTAAAGGACAACTAGTTCTAAATGAGTTCTCTATAGAATTAAAGAATTAAGAATAAAACTGTGGACATAATTCTTTATGTATTTTGATAACCACATATTTTTCTATGTATTTTTCGGGACTGTAAAATAATATTTTAGAGAAAGTTTTCCAGGTTGACAACTCACATTTATTGGACTGGAAAACAGAGCTTTCAGGCTAGTAATGGCAGGTCATGTACCTCTATCCTCATGTTTTAGTGCCACAATTATAAACACATTTCCCATTTGTTTACATGGTAATAGCAGACATGAGATAATGCTAGTGCCAACATTGCTAACAGGACTTGGAAGCAGAAGTTTCAGATTTTTTTTGTACAATGCTTCATAAAAAAACAGTCCATCAATCCAAAACCCAGAGCAGATCCAGTCCGACCTGCAGTGAGTGGGACAACTTAGAGAATGAAGGTGGGAGAGGTGTCCGAGACATCCCAGTAGCATTTCACTGAGCTTTGCTGCTGTACTCAGTGGCAGGAAACTGTTACCAGATTAGTATTCGGTAACTAAGAAGAAGAAAAAGAAGCTAGTTGACTGTTTGCTGCTGCTTTGCGTAACGTTCCCCACAGCGCCACCTGCTGACAAGAGTTATAGTGACAATAACCAGGCTGAGACATTTTCGCCTTAAAACTTCATTTCAAGTTGGCTTTTAATTCTCTTCGCAGCTAGATGGAAAACTCTGACAGAGAAAATAATTTGGTACCTGTATGTTGGTGAGCAGGGTCTCCACGGACGACAGGCCGTCGGCGAATAGGAATGGAGCAGGAAATCCAGGCGGCAGGGTCTGACCCAGCGAAGACTCTTCTGTGAGGAAAATTTAACACCTTCATTTTACTTCTTACTGACTCATTTAATTGGCTTATTATTCTCTTAACTTGTCCTGAGATGAACCCTTTGATGGTCTGGTTTAATGAGAATCTAAAAGTAAAATCGTCTTAGTTCAAACATAGAAACACTCCACGCTCCATGAGAAAATAAGACTTCTGGGTCAGCAGGAGGAGAGTTCAGTCAGATGCAGATTTTTTAACAAAACTCTCTAAAATGTCCGTGTACCACTTAAAATGACGTGTTTAGTCTTATTTATTCATTTATTCAACAAAAGACGAAATGAATGATGGCTTTATATTTCAGAAGTGGAAGGTTTTTATGATTTGCAGGTGCCATGAGTCAACTTTCTGAATGTTGGTGTTTACTAAGTTATAAAAAAGCAGCGATGCAGCATTAGAGAAATCAATTACACCAAACACACACATACACACACACACACACACACACACACACACACACAGAGAGGTCGTTAGTATTCAGACAATCATGTGGGGTACTAATTGGCAAGGATTAAAGACATCCTTGATTTGTGTGTGTGTGTGTGTGTTCATTGTGCGTGCGTCACAGTGTCTGCTCAGCCCTTAATGCCTAACACACCAACAACTGGGTTAACTCTGCTGTGAAATTAACGCTGATTAAGATGCACTCTAACACACACACTCCATCCCCTATCTGCCACTTCATCCATACATCCCTCAACTCCACCTTTCCACTCTTTCATATCTTTCTTCATCACTTTTTCTCCACTTCAGTTCTTGTCCTCCTCACATCTTCATCTTTCCGGATTTCTCTCTTTCATTCTCATTTGCTTTCTCCATCTTTGCTTGTTTATTTAAGTCTGTCGAGCGTTTTTTCTTCTTCTTTTTAATCCTTTGCTTCCTGTCTATCTTTGCTTTTCCAGAATATATTTCCCTTTTCCGTCTTAATCCTGGCATAATTTTTATTTTTGCGAGCCACTTGGAGGCTTTGCCCAGGAGAATATATATATTGATGATAGTTTTCCTTACAGACGAGCCTATTTCCACAGTTTTAGGGCTAATTCCTTTTCCTTATATAGCTTGAATGAGAAATGTTTTCCAAATATTCTGCACCATATCTTCCCTTTTATTATGTTTTCTTTTCCACCCAACTGTAAGTGCCCAACTACTTTCTCATTTTACAATCATTTTTCTATTCAGTACAGTTTCAAAAATCACCTTTTTTTTATTTTCTTTCATTTTCATGCGGTGAAAATGGGAAATTATAAAGAAAAAAATGGAGTAGGTCAAGAAAAACAGTGAAAAGGGAGGATGAGATGCAATGCCTATTAAAAAGAGGATAAAAAAAAGGGAAGGGAGGAGTTGAGAGTGAAAACTGGAATGGGGAGTGAATTTTAGCTGCTCCATTGAGGGCACCAAAAGCTAAACAAAAAAACAGTGAAAACAAGGCATCTTAAAGAGCAAGTAGCCAGACAGTTTTGGGGTTGTGCCTCAAACTTGGGTCAGTTTGTAGCATTGCGTGTATTCAGGTGAGGTCATATCCATTTTATTATTTGGCCATGGGTAAATCTTTGGGATGAGTTATGTTAGGAAAAAAAAGCAGAGTGAGCCAAGGATGTCACTAAAAGATGTTGAGAAAAGTGGCTTGTGTACCTTTTAGTTTAGTTTATTCAGTCAAATACTAAACAACAAATGTGTTAGGGTACAAACAAACATTATATATACTGACTGAAAAGGTACAGGCTTAAGTATATATTTACAACAAAAAGTTAAAAACACCAAAAAAATAGAAGCAACTTCATAAATTGACGGAGTCAAAGTGGACGAATGATGAAGCAGTTCCACAAGATAAATAACACAAAATCTTTCACAAATTATGAACTCTTGTAGCCCTCAAAAATTGCCTTGGAAACCATCTTTTTAAAAGCCAAAAATGTACCACACGTTTGTAAATTTATATCAGCATCATGTTGGGATCAAAAGGAGCCGAGTCGAAGCATGTTTGCAGTGGTCACTCCATTAAAAGTTTGTAAATCCCTTCCCTTCAGTTGGTTAGGGTTCGTTTCTATCAGCCTCTGTTATTTTGTTGGTAAATTAAAGCTCCTGGGGCGATAAAAAAACCATAGCTGCTTCCTTCTTTTACTCATTAAAATTACGGTCACTGAGCAAGAAGCTGTCAGTAACACATGGGTTGAACCAATTTTTAGCTAATCTTTTCACTTGGTTCATCTGGATATCCGAGCAATCTGACAGACTGGGCTTCTATGAAGAATCTAGACCACGATCGCAGTTTTACACCAAAGAAATGTAGCAATGAAACGTAAAAACATCAAAATGCTTCCTTAGAAGAGCAGAAACAATGCAGGGTCATATAAAGGCTCTTAATCCCAACTGCTTTCACCCATCCACACATAAAGAAGTGTTAGACTTCCAATCCTTTCCATGCTTTCATCTGCTACGCCAGGGATCACCAACTCCCTGACGTCTAGGGCCAGGGCTGCAACACACCTGATTCTAATGAAATGGTTCTCCAACAGCTTGTTGACATGTTCTGTACAAGCCTCTTAACAACCCATTCATTTGAGTCAGATGTGTTGCAGCAGGGAAAGCTCTCAAACCTGCAGGACACTGGCCCAAGACGTCCAGAGTTGGTGATCCCTGTGCTACACTGTTCTTGTCTGAAGCACCAGATAGTTTCACATACCAGGAAAATGAACTGATGGGTATCTATTCAGTTCAAAGATTAAATCTTTTTCAGACAGGATACAAGGAGCCACGCCATCATATAGCTCAACCTTTTTAAGGTGTACTTGAACTTACATATAAACTGTGAAAAACATTCAATATCATCTTACTTCCCATTTATGCTCCCTTTACGTATGTAAATAGCTACGTTCGTTCATAGACGGCATTAGTCTGTCTATGCGGCCATTAAATACATCATAATGACTTCTTCTTGTTTGTTCCTTTCACAGGTCACATTCTAGCCATACGGCTCAGCACTGCCCCCGCAGTTTCTCGTGGTGCTACTGCGTTTGCTCCATCAGGGTAAGGATCCGCATGGGCTCCAAAAACGGACCAAATTCTGCACGTAAAATCACGCAGAAGATGGATGAAATTCTCTGTATCTTTTTGCGTAGAGCATAAATGGGCCTTTATATCCTCCTTATATGGTATGAGCCGTTTCAGTTTGTTTCACCACCAGCTGGTTTGTTGAAGGACGGTACCGGAGCAGATTTTTTGCAATGACAACTAAACAAAGGGAAGCACGGCAGTATTTCACTCCACTGGATAGCAACGTGAAACACACATTATGTGGAATGAAGCTAGCTTACCACAGTTAAACCAGTGTGATGAGGACTGGTGTTTTGCCCCTGGAGCGCAACATTTTCATGACAGACGGGAAAACAAGGAAAACTGACTGGTTTTGTTGTAGCTAAACACTTGAGGATGAGCATTTAGCTCACCTAGTAGAGGAGCCACACCATGTACAGAGGCTACAGCTACTCCATGCAGCCGGCCCAGGTTCAGACCCCAGCCTATCAACCCCTTTCCTGTCTATGTGCTGTACAATAAAGGCCTCAAAAGCCCACAAAATCTTTTTGAAGACAAAAAAAAGTCTTGTGTGGAGGGGACACATCAATTACGACATCACGACCAATACATGACTTCAAAAATCACTTATAATGACCATCCCTAGTATCATCAACACAGTCTTTGGAGACTGAGGTCATTTATGTCACCATTTTAATTTAAATGAAACTATAGGGGATTCAAATATGTGAAGGGTCTCCCAAGATTAACCCTTCACTCAAATACCCCAACAGGGATGCTATCCCTACAATGGCTACAGTTAACACAACCCAAGTCTCCATCCTGACTGGCTCATGCAGTCTACTTTACCTTTCCCCAACTTGGATTGACCCCATCACATTTATGAAGAGGTCCTATGGCCTCACGCCACCACATCCACCACAGATTTCACATTATTGATTATAAAGGAAGCGTCGCCCCGGCTGCTCCTGCTGATGTCTGCAGTGAACTTCAGGAGTGTGAACGGTGGAAGGTGGAGGAGGAGTGAAAAATTAGATGAAGAGAATGAGTTATAAGATGGAAAATTCAGAAGGGGGGAAGAGGGGCGATGGAGGGTGGAAAGGCCCTGCATGCTTTTAGTGTGCAACCTTTTGACCCCTTTTAGCCATACCTCCTTCACTTATCCTCCCCTACTTCCCCCTCCTCGATCCATCCATCTATATCTCCTTCTTTCTGGATCCGTCCCTCCCTCATTCCTCTGATTGATGGCTCAGACAGCTGATCAATGGCAGAATACACCCTGTCGCTTCTGTTTCTCTGTTTGAGCATTTGTGTCTCTCTATCCATATAAAGGTGTGTGTTGTAGATGAGGAAAGCCCACCTAAGTGAGGACAATTTATCAGTTGTCAAAAGAAAATGGTCGAGGGTTTAGATTAAGGTGGATAATGGAATATTCCCACTTGTATATGTCTGAGTGTGTGTGTGTGTGTGTGTGTGTGTGTGGTCCAACCTTTGTCCTTTGTTATTTTCTTGATGGGTGCAGCAGAGTTGGTCAGTGCAACATCAGCATCAGCTGACACCAGTCCTGTAGAAAGAAAACAACATGAGCACACTGCCAGGGCATAAATGTGAGGATTTATAAATGTGTAAAAGTGTATGGGCATTTGTGATCAGTGTGTTTGTGTCAGCAGATGCCTTGGTGTGTGTGCACTGCACACACTGTACAGTACACAGTGTTTTTAGTGTTTGCATATTCATTTTATCATTGTATATTTATAGCTTGTTTGTGTATGAATTAAGTTAAACTCAAATCACCAAGTTCAAATACCATAGATATAGCCTTCTTATTATTAGGGCTGGGATGATATGCTTTCCTACCGATTTGTTTCTTTTACAATTTTTTTGGGTGGCAATTTGATTTAAATTGCGATTCTTTAATATTGCCAATTTTTGTGAAGTAAAAAAGATTTTTTCAAAACAATTTACTCATTTTTGTTCTTTTTTTTTTTTTAAATTTCATTTAGGAAAACACAACTCAGTAGCCAGACCATCATTCTACTTGTTATAGTGGCCGACAAGACAAGTAAAAAAAAAAACAAGAAGTAAAAATTGAAAAGAATTTGAACAAAAAATTGCAATATTTATGTGAATCAATTTTTCTTCTCTCACCCCGACATATTATTCTTGTGAAAGAATATAAAGCAGAAAACGTATATATTTTTGTTTCAGAAATGACTAATTTTACGCTTTCCTTTGGTTGCTTTAACCAATCAATTATTCCAATGTTAAGACATTGCAGGAGAAGTGTGTAAGATGCAGTGACACCTGCAGAAAAATTGGAAATTACAACCGGCTTAATGCCTCCAACTTCCAAACCAAAAAGTAAAAATCACACCCTATAGTCAGGATTTGGTTTGTCGCTTTGGGGTTACTGTAAAAACACGGCACGTGTTTGCTTTATAATGTATATACCCAGTCTTTCGGGCGAGCTGGAGGCCGAGCTGCTGGGCTGCGACTGCAGAGGAGTGTTGGTTTCATCCACAGACGGAGACAGAGAAGGACTGTCACACACTCTTTCCTGAAGAGACGGAGGAAGAGGAGACACCATCATGTGAAAAGTAGTAACTTTCCTTCTTTGTCAAAAAATGTTAAAATATTCCTTTAATCATCAAATTGAGTTTGAGGGCCTTTGCACAGCAAGTCCAGATTTGTCTTCCCACATTCAGAAGTCGTTTTTAAACATTGTCTCCAAAGTTGTTGTAGTTTTTCGCCACTGCAGATGTGAATAACTTTATCTCATTTGCCACCTGATAAACTAACTCACATCCTTTCCCATTACCAAGACAGAACGACCCAACGGCCCATCAAGGCATCAAACTGGACCACTGACATCCTGAAATACACCTGAAACTTTTGGGATAAATCTACAGCGATTTTTATCAGTAAGAGGAAGAAAAAAAAAAAAAGGTTCCTCACACCAAATCAGATGGATCAAGAAAGTTGACATAACATGAGGCAAAATAATAACGCCAATTAATTCTGTTTATTCTGTAAAATAAAAAAGCCTGGAAGTCTTCAAATAAAGGCTCAACAGCATTTATAGTTATAAAAACACTGAACTGAGAAGCTGCAACCAGATATAAGTTGTCTTCTCGTTGATTGATTAATAACAGGAAGAGTTCAAAGTTCAATTCAAAGACTAAAAAATACTGCTGGAGTAAGGAACCGTGTGGAGTGGCAGTCCCCTCTAGCCCAGGGGTTTTTAAAGTCTGATACAGTACATTAAGCCTCCCTCAGATAACTTTACACTCACTCCAACTCTGATTGGTTTTTGCTACATTCCTTGAGACATATGGGATCATGTTTGTTTTATTCCATACCCAGATGGTAAGCCAAGATACCCTCATATCACTGTTCCATATCAAGTCTAAATAAATGCATAAATGGTCATTCTTTCAGTATTAGTTTTTGAGTATTTTTGTTCATTGAGCCTCCCTTCGAATTGTTTGGAGGTCCACCTGACTCTTAAGCCCCTTTCAGACATGCTCTGAAAAGCAGTAATGTTGCGGACTTTGTCTTTTATACCGGTTGCATTCAGACAAATGTTCCGCTCTTTAACCTCGGAGCTGTAGCGGACATTTACCGGCTAGCCTCCCACGCTCCAAGAGCGGAAATGTTGCGGCACGTCGTTTTGCCTGAACGCAAAGGAAATGTTCAACAAGTCGCAACACAAAGACATCCTACCATGTCTCGACAACCGACTTCATCCCATGTGTGAACGTAGCCACGACGTTAAAAGTCAGCGAGGAAGCGATATGTTTGAAAAGACAACTCTGGTTAAAGAGCAGATGGACTTTACTGCACATATTCCGCAATGCAAGTCTGAAAGCGGCTTTAGAAAACCTCTGCTTTCGTCCATTTTAATTGGAAAACTTCTATGTAAAGTAGTTTTACTTTAGAATTTACTCTATAAATCTATTTAACCTAAATCTCTAATACATTAACAAAGACAAATGACAAACTTTTTAATCGTCTTATTGTCGAGAAAAGTTGATGTTATAACAGACTTTTGTATCCCAATCCAGAGAGAGCTTTTAAATCTTCAGTGTTTTATCAATGATCCTCGTAGTCATTGATTACATTTTAAATATTATTTTAAGCCAACTTTGCTAAAAAAAGAAGAAGCCAAAATTAGTTTCTTTAAGAACTGCATAATGAGATTCTTTACAAAGGAGTTCCTCATGGACCATACTGGGGTCCTTTGTGTTTCAATGTGTTACCTTGATGACAGGTGCGCGGTGAACGTGAGTGTGTATCTGCTGAGCTGCGGCTGCCATGTTGGCAATGGTGCTGAGGTGGTTCATCTGGGACATTGCCATGGCAACAGATGCAGGCGGCAGCCCCATGGGCAGCAGAGGGTGAGGCATCATCATGAACGGCAGGTCCAACCCTGAGGAAGGAGGAAGAGAACAAGAACGCCAATCAGCAAAGAGGTGGGTACCAGCAGTAGGACACTGATGTTAGATGCTCATTATTTTAAACTGGGACCAGGTGGAGAAGCTATTTGTAAGGTCATACTGGATCTAGTTCAAACTGGAGCCACTAGACACGACAGAGATTTTAACAAAGATCATTTGGGTGAGAAAAAACTATGAGAGAGGAACAATATGGAGGTAGAAGCTGAATCAGTGATGACCCCAAACAAAAAGGAGAGACAAAACCTTTCACTTTTTTCCATTACTCCTTTTGTTAATGTAACTGGATTCTTCTAAACCAGTGGTTCCCAACCTGGACTCCCAAAGAGCACAAGGGGTCCTTGAGGCTTTGACCATTGAGAGCCATTGTGATTAAAAATTTATGATGTTCAGATGGAACTGGCGTTTTAGGAGCCTGAAAACTAACTTTTTAAACCAGATCCCAAAGCCACTTGTAAGGCTACAACTGGTGCATCCAATGTATTTCCGTCCATATACAGGGGTTTAGGAGGTCAGTGAGCAGGTGGAGCTACAGTAGTGGAGCACTTAATGGATTTTTCCTACATTTAATTAATAAAACATTACTGAGAAACACCAGAGAACTGATGATTTGTCCCCAAGAAAAAAAAAGTAAGGCTGTATGTTGTTTAATGTAACTTTGGCTTCATGGAAGGACAGGACTCGGACATAATACAGTATTTAGGGTGAGAGTTTGCTAATGAAAGCATAAAACCAGCATGGTTTCAGCCCGGGGTGGGGAAGGGAGTCCACAGCCTTTTAGTATGGTGGTCCTCAAGGAAAATAGGTTGGGAACCACTGCTCTAAACCATTTACACTGAATGATATATACAGCTTCTGGAGCAACATATACTCCCATGAAATAAAAAACAATACAAAAACTTTGATTATTTAATCTAGATTATGCCAAACTACTTTCTGCACACATTACAACTGCATGTCCCGGTAATAAACCAGTACAAGACATAAACTACCTGCCTTCATTATGACACAAAAAAGCCCTGAACTATTGAGGAGCAGAAACCATCAATCAAATAATGTGCTGCTAAAAGATGAGATGATGCTAACGGTGATAAACATCACCCAATTTTTATTTTTTATTTTTTTTTAAGTATTTCCTTCTAAAACGTCTCAGCTTCAGCAGGGTAGGTTTGGAATAATTTGTTGATCATTGAGTAGCATTTCCAGAAACAGTGCCCCATCCTTCTGTGGTATAATGCATATTATGAAAAGCTTACACCCAACTGTAGCTGGTAAGGGAAGGACATCCGGTCTATACTGCTGCAGCTACAGGTACAAATGATGGCTTACTGAAAGTAACGGAAATTAAATAAAGAGTTTCTATAAAAGGTACATTATTAAGGAAATGGCCAAGAGTAGTTTGGATATTTTGATTTTCATGGTTACAATGAGTTTTTTTGTTTGTTTTTTTTCTGACGAATGGGGTTTGTACATAATTTTGTAGCAGTAATGGTTTGCTGTTCTCTTTATAAACAAGCTATCTTGTTTTACTCATGCGTTGTTATTGAAATGATGTCTTTATGCTGGATTCTTAGAAGAAAAGCCCAATTGGGATGAAAGAGATCCAAATTCAACAAATTAAACCAAATCTAAATCCCCCCCCCCTGGTTTTTATCCCTTTACTTTTTTGGTCATTCTTTTTCCTCTTGTTTTATTTTTTCTTTCCTGTTTCTTCACTCTTTTTCCCCATTTTGCCCCCTTTCCCTCCCCCTCCCCACACGCACTGATGCACACCAGTTACAAAACAACTCTCCGCACTTGAGAGGACGTTCCTTTGCTTTTGTCTCATCCTTTAACCCCTAAACCTCCTAAAAGTCTAACCTCAGACCTCTGACCTTGGTGTCCTTCTCACCCCCCAAAAAAACAACCCCTCCCATTTAGAGAGCTGAGATCCCACTAGATGGACACATTAGAGGGGGAGACACTTTAGCCGTCTCACACACACAAACACACAAAAAACTGCTTTCACTCCAATGAAACAATAACACTGATTGCTGTTGTCGTGACGACTGAAGGGATGGAATAATCAATGTGAGTGTTTGTAGCTTCCTGCTGCCCAGTGTGAGTGTGCAAATACATTACTTCTGCAGTAAGAAAAAGAGCGAGGATCTGTTTGTTTGCGTGTCCGTATGTGTGCCGCCGTGTGTGTGTGTGTGTGTGTGGTGTTGATGAATTGAGTCATTTAGTAGAGTGTGTGCTGATTAATCCAGACAGAGTGTTAATACAGGAGATGGGGACAGATTAAATGGCGTACATTAACAAATATTGCCATCCTTTAAGCACACGGTGTGAAAGTGTGTGTTTGTGTGTGAACCCTTTCACTTTTTCCATGAAAACCGACTGTGCCACGTGTGTGTGTGCGTGTGTGTGTGTAAACGGTTGTGCGCTCTCACTGTTAGCCAGTAGCTGCTGCTGCTGGAGTTGCTGTTGATTGACAGCTCCTAAAGCAGGCCCCCTTCCAGGACCTCCCGCTGCACCTCCTCCAGCTCCTCCTCCTACCACCGGAGCTGCGCCTCCTCCTCCTGGTCCTCCGCTGTGGGCTCCAGCAGGGGGGCTGGTCAGGCGCTCCTTATCCCAGGAACACTCACTCCCTCCTGGGAAGAGACGCAGACATTTATATTCCATCAGTGATAACCATTAAAACTGAGACCAGTCAATGTCACAGCGTACGACTCGCCGGGCATCGGCCTTCCTCGCGTATCGTCGCTCGGCGCATGAAAATTCAACAGCGGATTTAAAAATCATTTTTTAAGACAACGGCTCCTTAATTTCAGCGGGGAAGACAAAGGCAGCGTGTTAATGTGTGGCCTGTGACATAATGTACAATAATGTACTTAGACAGTGACATATTGCCTTTTACCACTATGTGAGACCTGCTTCTGTCGGTAATAAATTGCCCTTTAATAACACATTTTAACCCTCACACTTCTACAAAGTAGCTTATAATGTTTTCCTCATTCACACACACACACACAAAGAGGTGGAAGAGCTGGCATAAGGAGCTCATCTTTCTATGAGTAAGGACTCTTTGATCCACGTCTTTATCAAGCACACATGTAGGTTAAAGAGATTGTGTTGGACAACCTGCTCAGCCACCTGACCCAGCAACTCTCTGAGCTCGTCTTTTGTGTGTCCACTAAACACTACGTTTTATCTTCGAACTAGAAGCTCTCAGACAGTGGCAGAGCCATTGAGTCAGTCATCTGAGGCCCCAACAGCCCACCCAGTACCCCCTTCTGGATCACCAAATCCAGAATCCGGGTCAAACAATGTCAGATTATAACATGTCATCTTGTATTTTATTTATTTATTTTTTGCCAATGGTTTTGGGCATTTTCTGTTGGATTAGAAGCTAAAAATGATCCCCATCTCCCCATAGTAAAGAATCCTTAAAATAATTCCTGGATCCAGACGGCGATCCGGATTATCCCGACAATTTAATCACTTCTTCCTTTATTCTATTTCTGACATTTCCTGAAAATGTATCCAAAATCTGTCCATAACTTTTTTGAGTTATGTAGCCCACAGACAGACAGATGTAGCCAAGTTATAGTAGGACTATGTAACTTTCTAACCTTTCTAACACAGTTATGTATATTCAGTTATGTTGTTGCCTAGCAGCATGCTGAGGCAGAAAAAATGCACTTCATAACTTTTTCCTCAAGGATGCTGCAACATATTCCAGCTGAGTTTCGCTCAACATACTGGTTGTTGTGAATGTACACCATGGCTGATTGAGCAAAGACATACAAGAAGGCAATATCTGAGGAAGAGAGGAAAAGAAAGATAGAGGGACAGAGCAAGAGTTAAGACAAGAGTCAACATCGGACTGACTTTTACTGGCTGGAGAGAGCTCAGAGAAGAGACAGGATGCAAGACGCTCTGAGAAAGAGTTCAGTAGCGCCTTTTTAAGGTTTCCAAGCTACGACCGGACAGTGTGCTGCAACTAAAGGCTCTTACACACCAAACCAAAGAAATGCCCATTGCTAGGTTTCATTGTGCTGCCATCATCTAGGCACACTAAAAAAAAAGCCCTTGAACACGCCGCATCCAGTTCCAGTTAGGATGTACTCTGTATGCCCGTAACAAGAGGAGTTAACTCCAGAGCAAACTATTGTTCGCTCAGCCAGATATAGTTAGTGAAAACTGCTTCAGGAGTGCTACTGGCAGCGCTACTGGTTGAAGATCAGAATGAAACTAAGGAGTGTAAAAGCACTGACGACGACGGTGCAGATGGGTTACAAAAGATAAAAGAGACAAACATTTGCCGACATTCCAGATGTTCCAGATGGCTGCTTGTTGGCTTGATGTATAAGAGCCTTGACAGCTATTAAAACATTAGAGTAATTTGTCCATTATTACACTGATTAATCTGATACAAATAAGAAAGAAAAAACTCATCGTATTTCTCTTTAATATACTTTGATGTTTTAGTTAATAATTGATGTAAAGACCAACATAACAGGACTGCAGTCCTGCATCAAATATAGGAAGGAAATGCACATCCTGCTGATGATTTTCCACTGTCCCTCCCATGTAATTTGAGCTCAAATCATGAGCTTCATCTAACATCTGAAAGATCCGTGTTAAGATTGATGGACACATTCAGGCAGAAACTCTCTCTACCTTCAAGATCAGGCTTAAAACCTTCCTTTTTGATAAATCCTATAGTTAGGGGTGGTTAGCCATCCCTTAGTTATGCTGCCATAGGTTTAGACTGCTGAGGGACGTCCTTATCTCTCTGCTCCTTATCTTCCATATATAAACATATGACAGTACTGCCATCATTAACATATTTCTCCTCTCTCAGCAGGTCTCCCTGAAAAGCTGTGATGTCTGTTGTCTCTCTTTCTGTCCTCTCTTTCTGTCCCCTCTCTTTCTGTCCTCTCCAACCCAACCGGTCGAGGCAGATGGCCGCCGTCCCTGAGCCGGGTTCTGCTGGAGGTTCCTACCTGTTAAAAGGGAGGTTTTTCCTTTCCACCGTGGCCTCTAGCTGCTCAGGATGTGGGACTGGGTTGAAGACAAGATTCAATGCAGTCTGTTGGTTTCCTTAGCGAGGCTATTTGTTATGAATTGGCTTGTATGAATACTGACTGATGACCACAGATTGGCTCAAACTGATTGTCTGTGAAGCGCCCTGAGATGACGTTGTCGTGAATTGGCGCTATACAAATAATGCCTTTCTGCGTTTGTGTTTGTTTGCAACTCAACATTAACCTGTGATCACTTCAGTGTTTCCACACAAAACAGACGACTCAACAAGAGGATTCCTGGGGAGCAAGTAGCTGAACACTTGGCATAGTCTGGCACTGTGGGACGCGTGTTCCTAAATGGAGTAAATGGAGGATAAAAGAAAAAGTGTCAGGCCTAAAAAAAAAGTCAATACACAGCTGATGAACTGAAAACGATGTCCTTAAAAGACATGAATCCTCAAAGAGCTGAAACAGGACCTGAAAGATACATCTGGACCTTCAGCTAGTCCATCTGCTGTTCACTCAAGCCTCATCAGAAATGGTCTCCATAAAGGATGGCTGTAAGGAAATTATTTCAAGGACGGGAAACAAGAAGAAAAGTCTAAGTCATGCCTAATGAAACAAGAACCGGACTGAGAATCAGTGGCAACAGGTCTGATGGAGGGATAAGTCCCCAGAATCTGGACCTCAGCATCACTGAAGCAGCCTGGGATCATCTGGACAGAGAACAGAACAAAAAGGTAGAAAACCTCCAAAGAAGGGTAATAATAATAATTCATAATGCTTACTTACAGCATGCTACTGCACTCTGAGTTAAAACATTAAAATTCACAGATCTGGTTCATTTTCACATCTCAATATTCACGTAGAAAATAAACTCATCTCTGACAACATTATTTTGTTTATTACTTTTCAGTTGTGCATACCTTTCTGTCTATATGGCTGTATCTGTAGGTTTAGTAAATATGAGTTCAAATGTGAATTGTAAATAATACTGGGTGCACATTTCAGCAAATCACTGCACTTGTTTCCTTTTTTCCCCAGGCTGGCTGGAACCACGTATCCGTTCAGTTTTGGGATGGAACGGTGAAAGACTCGTAGCTTTACCAAACATTTCTATAAGATAGCATCCCTGGGGGGCCTGGCATCATCCATCCAGCACAGACCAAGGAGAAAATGTGAGGCTACATCTGTCTACTGCATTAACCTCTGCTTCATCATTTTTCTCCACTTTAAGGTCAGTTTGCTTTACTTTTTTTTTTACTTTATCATTCACCTTTGCTTCAACCATTTTTCTAACTCTTTCTCAAGAGAGATGTTATTTCCTGTAATCCATCACACGGTCTAAACAACACGTGGTATTGACACCATAGGAGACCTCATCACAGCTGTTATGTTCATAATTAATGAGGGAAAATTTAAATTAAATTTCCACCTTATTCTTAAAACTTCTTTAAGAGACGGGTTAAAGCTGAAAACTCCTGTATGGGTCACAGATTTTGGTGTTACACCACAGGTGCGTGTTTTACATCAATCGCATCAAACTTTGAACGGAGGATTGGAAGAGATGGATGATGGTGCTCTCAGATTTCAATGAAGAAGAAGCGGACAACTGAAATCTGATTGGCTCAGAGGTTTGACGGACTCAAACCTGATTGGTTCAAAACAAAGTTAAACCATTTCTATTAAGAAAAGCTAAGAATGGCAGTATGGATAAAACAGTGCTGTAAAATAAATTAGAGAAAAATAATATTTTGAAAAAGGAGAATAATTTGATTATTTTCCACATTTATTCCTTTTTTGTTTTTTGTCTACATGTTTTTTGTTTTGCTTTATCTATTACCTCATTTATTTCATTATTATTTTATTCATTTTTAATGGCACTTATAACATTCCATAGTTGGTCTCTTGAAAAAAAAAATTCAAATACAAAATACTCCCATTATTTGGGTTTATTGCTGTTTTCACTTTGAAAAGGATGTTCTCCTAATAGGAAACTTTTATTTCAGACTAAATATCACAGGAAAACAGTATATTTCAACTCATCAGCTTTTAGAAAAAGTATTTAAAAAGTTATTTCCTTTGACTGGATCAAACCAATCTGTTTATTACTTTAATAAGTAATCACAAATATGACTGAATAATTATTAAAAGCATTTCATTGTGCGAGCCAGAGCAACCTGATTACCAACAATGACTAAAACATTTCTGTTTGATTAAAATGCGTTTAATGGCCTTTATCTCTCCACACCTTCACTCCCGCTCTCGTTTCTCTCCTCCTCTGTGTAACTCTGCCTCTCTCGCCCTCCACACCTCTCTTCCTGCTCCCATGTTCCCTCTCTCATCCATCTTCATCTCCCTCCATTAGTTTGAATTAGCAACCGTCTCTCTCTATTATTGCCTACTGAATTCCCTGCGCTCGGTGTGTGTCTGTGTGTGCGTGGATGACAGCTGGGCCTCATCCCCTCTGCCATTTATACCGGGGAAGAAAAGAAGAATAAACAGATGGGCAGATGTTCTCTCTTTCTCCGTCTCTCCTCATTTTTTTTGCCTCCTTTGGCCTTGTCCTCTTTTTTCTTCCCTCTTCTGTCACTTCTTTTTTGGCTTCTTTTCATCCTCCACATCTCTTTTGTTATTTAGTTCTTACAAACTCATCACACCTGAATCTTATTCCAGTAAAGTTGCTGAAACTTTTAGTCCATTTTTCTTAGTTTACACTCATTCCTCTTCATCCTGTTCGGGTGTTCAGAAAATCTTCTTTTTCCACGTTTTTATTTAAAGTGACTGAAATTCTTCTGCTCCTTCTAATGAAGTCTTCACTGTACATAATTAATTTTTTTGCTCCACTTGCTGCAGCTGAAAACAATCACTGAGGTTTCATAGGAACTCTGGAAGGTATCAACTTCATTTTCCTCATTCAGACCCCTGCAGCTTCACTGATTTCACTTACCTTGCAACACATTCACACAGTCTGGTTTCTGTTCCCCATCACAGCATTAACACTCATTTAAAGTAACAATGTAAAGACTGAAGAAAGTTTGATTTTACTTTAGTAAAACTAAATGTTTTGGTCACTCTGATCCCTCCACCTTCTGTATTCTTATAACAAACATCTGTTTTTGGTTAGATGTCACTAACAACCTCAGCTACAAACACACTACTGCATACCTAGCTGATTCAAAAAAGAGGGAGAAAAACTTACTTAGACTTTATTCCAGGCTTCCAGAAACACTCTAGAAGCTCTCTACATCTTTAAATTGATCAATTATTTCCAAGATCTTTGTCTTATATGCATCAATTTGTTGTTGTCAAACTCTTTACATCGTGTACTATCTCAGCAGATATCAGGCCCTCCAAGTCCCACCTTTATGACTGACATTATAATACATGGTAAGTCACACAACTCAAGGGTAAGTCCTTATAACGATTAGGGGTCTGAGCCTATTTTGGTTGATTTTGCCTTTATGTACCACATAAATTGTTTTTATTGTTTTGTTGTTTTTATTTTATTGTAAAGCACTTTGGTTGGCCATAGGCTTTTAAATGTGCTACATAAACAAGGTTGACATTGTCATTAAAAACTTTTTAAAAAATTTAGCACAGCCATGTTTTTTTTTCAGAACATCACCTGTATGATCTGATAATTATATTTTCCACTTTAACCTACTTTATCAACATGTTGGGCCCCGAATTACACAAATAAATCTGAATTGGGGAGGGAAAAAAAGTACTATTTCATACAATAAAACCCCACTGAAACCCCCCCACCCCACCCCACTTTCCTCTGTTTAGTAAAATGAGAACATTTGATTCTATTGAAAGAAACGCAACACCAGTCCATTTTACTTTTATACCTTTTTAGTGTTAACAAATTAAAACTATACATATTTATTTGGAAAACAATAATTTAAAGGAAAAGTCTGACATTTTTAATCAGTTTTTGTTTTGTTTCAAATTTGTTTTGTCATGAAAAGTTAACTTGCGTTTCTTGTTATTCATATTCAGGCTAAAAATATTTTTTATCCATTCAGGTTTTAAGTATCCGTCAGCTCAAAAACCGCCAGGTGAATTTCAGTGGCTATATCGACTCATTACATACAGATTCCCCTTGTTATCGTACAATCACACCCTGACTCCTACAGTCAGACTTGGATCAATCTGGCCCATGGCAGATAAGCCATCTGCATTGGGTCACTTCGGGCTAAAACTCCACCAGAACGGAGTTGGGACTGTGGGTTTGCAGCCAACTTCATGTTGGAATTGATAACTTGAGTGATGGGTTTTATTGCTCCATTAAGAGTACATCTAGGCGTAGAAAGAGCTATCGTCCCCTCTCACCCATCCTGTAAGTGGATCTGTCTGATCGTAATGTGTGAGATCTGCAGGAAATTATCAAATGAAGCATTGGTTAAAGATAGATTTTTAAAAAATCCAAAAGAGAAAAAAAAAACTTAAAAGTGCTGATGAATGTTTTAAGTTATTACAAGCATTAAAAAGCAACATAAGGGATGCCACTGGCACTTTTACTCTGCAAAGCTTTATTAAAGTAACACTACATACGTTTCTGACTCGTTTTGATGCCACACTGACATTTATGATGGCGCCGTCATTGCCCTGCAGCATCTGGCTTCACAACTTTTCTTATTTTCTTCCAGCCCAGAGCATCATCAGACAGCTGCATTTCTCTTTACAGCAACTGGATATCAACACATTGGCTGATTCAGTAAAGAAAACCCAGAAGCCATTATCAGAGGAAGAGAGAAAGTCACAGAACAAGAGAAAAGACAAGTCAACGTCGGACTGACTTTTACTGACTGGAGAGAGCTCCGAGAAGAGACAGGATGCTGAATTAGCTGTCGTTAGGTTCTGTAACAGGGCTTTAACACAGATCAGTACAACTTTCACCCCACTGAGTGGTGAGCAAGAGCTAATAATATAAAGTGTTTTTTTGAGTTAAGAGACTTCTGTGATTCAGTGTGGTGCAGTTTTAGTCCACGTATGCAGCACTACTCAGAGTTCTGATCCATCCTGGTTTGAGATATTCAGTGTCAGTTTGGCTCAGCAGGTCACCGGCTACAGTTTAGTAGTAAAAGTTGCCTCTCTGGTCTGCTCCCAGTCTTTTCTACCCACCATACTGCTCCGCATTAAATGGTTTAATATCAGTTTCTGAACTTAAACCGAAGTCAGGCTGACAGGAACTCCCTCTCTGTCTGATTTATGTTATGTAGCTGCTGCTGCTGCCTTTCTAATGAAAATAAAAGTTGGTAACTGTAGCACTTCACTTCTCATGCACACACACATTTCCATTCTACATTGAATCAGCACACACACACACACACACAACAGTCGACAACCTCTTCTTGCTGTGTCACTTTCTCCTTTCTCTGCTCTTCTTTTTGTTCTCTCTTTATCTCCTTTGAGTTTTTTTCCTTTCCTTTTTCTCTTCATTCAAACCTTAACCCCACCTAGTTTCGTCCTCCCTCTTCCCTCCCCTCTCACTGACAAAGCAAATCAATCCATCCCTCTTTTTTCCATCCGTCCAATCTGTGTTTTCCTCATTTCTATAAAAGTAAAAGAAAAAAAAAGAAAAAACCCCGCGACTGTCGACGCAAACGGATCAGGCCCGAGCGATCGACTTTCACCCATCAAACACTGGAGCATCTCTTCTTTTTTATCCCCTTTTCCTCTCGCCCTAAATATCCCATTCTCTCATTTTCCCCCTCTGTCCTCCCTCGCTTTATTTTCTTTTTCATTTCATACACTCGTTCCTCTGCTCTATTGTCCGCCACAGTTTCCCAGGCCGATGCGAGTGTCTCTCACAAAGAAAACAAGGTCGGACAATGAAAAGAAGGCTCTCTGCGAACGCACAAAAAGGGGGCAAAAAAAAAGAAAAAAGAAAAAACCCTCTGAATGAAATAAAAAGAAGGCAGAAGAAGGTGAAGAATAACAGCAGAAGGGAATAAATTAAAAACAACTTGGCGAAAGAATAAAATGAGAGAACAGAGGAAGCGTAACTCTATCAGCCCATTTGCCAGGTCAGCTGAAGAAAAGGAAGACACTAAAGAGGAGAAAGGAAAATAGAAAGAGGAGAATCGGGGTGGAAACAGAAGGAAGGATTGCTCCCACCTTTCTTTTCACTCTGCTTTTTGTTTTCTGTCTCTTTAATAATTCAGAGGAGCAAACACAGCAGAGATTGAATGGACCGGAAAGTATAGGAGTGTGTGTGTGTGTGTGTGTGAGTGTGAAGTGTGTGTTTTTATAGGTGGGATGTAAAAACAATGTTCAGGCTAAACATGAAATTCAGACATCAATATAACTACTGACTTTCACACTCCTCACAAGAGCTTTAAAAAGTGAGGATTTGTATCTACGCGCTGCCTCATACAATTAAAACGGTATCTTTAATAAGTTTTCTCATTTCTTTATTCTATGGAAACAATAAAAATGTATTTATGACCTGTCCTACACCCAGGGGGGTACTCACATTTTGTGTCCACTTTCAAATGTTGCTTATCAGACGAGCTGATGGTGAATAATGGGTGGTTACTGCTGACCAATCAGAGCAAAGTGGGCTATACAGGAGGCACTACAGCCTCCTTTGCTTACTCTCTTTTTTTTCTTTACTGTACAAGTATTGTGTAAGTATGCAGAAGCAAACAGCAGTTCATTGGCTACGTCACCCTGGAAACTTGAGAAACAAACCAGATTCTGCTTTCCAGCCAAAAAATAACATTTAAAACATAAAAAAAAAAACATCTTGAATCAGATCAATAATTATATTTATGTAATTAACACTTTTAAAATGTCAGATATTTTTCATGTATAATTTTCATTTATATAGAAAGAAACAAACAACAGGCTTTCCATGACTTTCCATGAACCAGGAAGACATTGATGATGTCAAACCCTTTAAAGCCCAACCCCCAAAAAAACTAAATATTCTAATCTGAAGTCTTCATTGGTCCTTAAACAAAATGTGAAGAAAAAAAAAATCATTTGTTTATATTTACCATTTATTACCATGTGACATGTCAAAATTATTGTGGTGAAGTATTTAGCTTCCTGGTCTCCACCAGGGGGCAGAAGACAAGTATCAGACTGTGTACAACAGGGTTTTGAGCCTTTCCATAAAGTGATGCAAAAGATCTCTGAGACTGTATTAAATGTAGGGTAGGAGATGTTTACCAGGAGCATTTTTTACTATATCGCTTAAAATCACCTTCACACTCCGATTGAAACCAATTAATTAAATGTTCCAACAGAAAAATAAAATATTTTAGTCACAGGACTTAAAAAACATCATCCAATCATTTCGACCAGCCCTTCTAAACCAGTGGTTCTCAAACTTTTTGAACCAGGACCCCAAAGAAAACATACGTTTGTGTTCACAAACCCCCCTCCCGTTACGACAGTGATTAATTGTATGATTATATCAGACGGGTCATCCTGCAGCCGTCCTCTAAATGAAAATAGTAGAATCTTCACAAATGAGGATAAAGTGGTTTTTAGTGGGTTCGGTTCACTGCTGTGACAAGGCACCTACATGCCCAAAATCAGCTTCTCTCACCAAGATAATGCCAAATTCTGATTTTTAATATGACGTGTGTACTAGCTTTGTTGTTTATTAATGTGTTACAAAAAGAAGTGAAGGTGCTAATTTTAGATTTATCTCTGCATCAATGGTTTCATTTTGACAGCCCTGATACAAATCTCAAATTTATTTGATAAATTTAGGCTATATATTTTTTTTTACAATTGTCTGGCGACCCCCTGAAATGATCTCATGACCCCCATGGGGCTCCTGACCCCCAGTTTGAGAACCACTGTTCTGAGATTGGATGGTTTTATGTCTATATGTCTATCAAACTCAACTGTCGGGTCTTGGAGCACTTGTTAACAAAGGCAGCGAAGCCAGAGCCAGAACTCGGCTAGCTACATTAGCTAGCATACTACACCAAAATACAGTATAGGGACATTAGGCAGAGAAGGTGGAGATATCGAGTTAAGGGGGGAAAAAAACCTCAACTGAAGCAACAGAAAGGTCTGCAAAGTGATGCCATGGTGGATATATTTCTACTTGATAAATATAATATTGTTTGACTGACTTTTGGAGAAAACAGCTGATGCTGCTCAGCGCTCGTGAACCTTCGGAGACAAGCATTGCGTGTTCCTTTGCTCTGGAGGCGTGGCATCGGGGGGGAAATCTGAAGAAAGGGGTATGAACTTTTGAACTGTCTATTGCTCGAACCGTTTTTCCAGGATCTCCTACCCCACCTTTGATATGATACCAGCTGTTGTTTAAGAGACACGTCTTCGTATAACGGAGGACAGAAAATTCAGACAAAAGCTTTGAGAAACTTTCACTAAAATAAACTTTCTATTCTGTTTTGGTTTGCTTTCATATCTCCTCATTTTCCCTCCACAGCCTTTGAAGTGTTTCACCATTTCCTCGTGTACTTTAGCTTCAAAATATTCCTGCACTCCTTTGTCGGCTCCTCTGGTCATCTCCACAAGCCTGAGCAGGCATCAACATCAGCTTTGTTTGTACTTTTAGTCATGGAGAACAAACAAAAAATCATACAATGTGAAACTGATATTTGTCCCCGAGTGCAGGATGAGTCATATACATCTTGTTTTCCAGGAAGTCTGACATACTAATTAATGTTTTTGTTATTTTTAAAACACACCATGGCCTATATACATAAGACATTTATCTATCAAACAGTAAATCTGACTTAATTGGCTCTTTAAATGAACAACAGTGATGCCTGCTCTATTCTAGTCGCTTTCCCAGATAATTAAGGGGTATTTGAGCAGCCTGTATCAAAACAGCTTGCGTTTCTGGGTTTTAAGAGCTAAAAGATGAACATTTCTGTTTCTATATCACACTAATAGTTTCTTAAATGTTGCCTGAATTTACTTAGTCTGTTTTTCCTCTTCTTTCCCTACATTTCAGCCAACTTCTGCTATTTTATATGTGGCAAGATGCTGCTCATGGATGTAAATCCAACTATATGGGGGTTATTCCCAGAAGAAAAGACAGAACACTGGAAGATTCTCACAAGTTTTGGAGATTAAAAGAGTTTCTTTTTCTATCTTTTTTTGAATTTTCTGAAGTTGCTGATGGTGTAGGTTTTGTTCATTTTGCTGATGTTAACATAAGCTCACAGTCCAAAGGCCTGATGGCAGCCGAAGGTGGGTGTACAGTTCATTACACCACACAGTAAGAACAAGCAGGCTTAAAAAGTTGAACGTGTCCCCAGGGTTTCTGTTGATTATTGCTAATATCCACACTAAACTTCCAGAAACTGCCGACATATCCGGACTCCAAAGCAGTACGTTAGCTCCAAAAGGTTTCTTCAGTTCTAAACTGACTGATGAGGAGTTCCAGGCTTATAAACTGCAGCTTGGCCACTCACACTTGAGTCATTGAAGTCACATGAGTGTTGTTGACCCACCAACTGTCCTGTGGGTCATTAGGATCATTGCTTACCTGCCGGATGGTGCGAATGGTTTAGAAACGGCCTGACAAGGAGAGTCAAGGCTGAACTGTAGGTGTTGGACAGATGAAACCTGAGACCACGTCCTCTGTTTAACAGATGGCTTCTTTCACTCCTCTCTCAAACCATCTGTCCTCCCTGTCCAAAACGTGCACTTTACTGTCCACAAAAGAGTGTCCCTTATTCTTAAAGATGCACTATGTAACTTTGTGACCATAAAACTCTGCGATCCTGACTTGTTTGATGGCACAGTGACATTTATTATGTACATTTCTGGAGTGGTTGCTTCCCAGCAGCGTCCCAAGTCCGCAAGACTGCAATTCACAACGTTTCACAACGTTTCCCTCTTTGTCACAAGTCACAAGTCACAAGTGGATATAAACATAACGGCCGTTTTGAACGTGGACCGTGGCTGATTCAGCAAAGAAATGCAAGGAGATATAAGTGAAGTGAGGAAAAGATAGAAAGATAAGACGACAGTGAAGATAAAACAGTTTTTTACTTGACGGAGAGATCTCATAGTACAGGTAGGAGGCAAGATGGATGCTGGACTAGTCATCGATAGGGGGCGCATCCCCAGCTGCATTTCCATCACAGTTTTTCACAGAAGAAATACAAATTTCGACAAAGTAAAATTGCAATTTGCAGGCGTTTTGGTTTTGGCTTATGTGGTCTTTAGCACATAAGCCGTAATTCCCATAAAATCCCATCCCACCAGACTCCACGAGATACAGAACACTGATGCCGTCCTCATCAGAAGACGAAAGACGCTGCTGATAGTTCAGAGACAAAGTCCGTTCGTATGGGAGCGAACGCGAATAAGGGACAAATTATGGATTCAGAATGACCCGGGACACGTTTAATGAGCTGTGGGATGCCATAGAACCTCTTGTGGCACCAGACATTTCCTGCTCTCAGGAGGCACTTCCTACTCGGAAGCGAGCGGCTATTGCCCTTTACAAACTGGCAACTTGCTCCGAGTACACGTTCAGTTACGTTTAAAAGCAAAAAAGTATTTACATTACCCCTTTGCAATATACTTCTATATCAACACGTCTGAAAAACCACGTCAGGAGAGCGTAAAAACCTTTTAGCAAGGTTTTCAGGAGGTTGTTTTTACAAAATGTAGGTGTTTCCATTGCCAGTTTTTTATTGCGATATTTAGGGGTAATGGAAACGCAGCTACTGAGAAAATCTGCAGAAGTTCTGTAGTGCTTCTTCAGGATGCATGTTAAGGAAAAGGGACACTCAGCCTTCCCAGGCAGTTTCTAAACCAGTCACACCTTGTGACCAAAACGCATCACATGACGGTCATGTGACGTGAAATGACTCGCAAGTGGGAACGATCCTCACGACCCACAGGATGGTTGGCTGGGTCACCAGTCCGTTTAGAACTGAGAAATCCTTTTTGAAGAGACAAAAAGAAGTCCAGTTACCTTCGATTCAAGCTTTTAGGATGGACTCCGAAGCTATTCCTTATATTTAACGTGTTGTGTAACTTTGTTCGTTATTCTCACGTGTGTGTGTGTGTGTGTGTGTGTGTGTGTGTATGTGTGTGTATGTGTGTGTGTACGGGGCTGTTGGCGTGTTTGTGTTGCACCTGTATTGGAGTGAAGGTCATCATTGTCAGACTCGTTGCCGTTCTGGAGACTCATCATCATCTTCATCTTCTGTAGCTTTTGGAGTTCGGCCATGGCTGCTGCTGTCAGGCCTGAGACACACACAAACACAAACACAAACACACACACACACACACTCTGTTAGCATCATCATCAGCTTCAGCAGCACATTGTCATTACTGTCCATCAGTGTTTGAATCAACACCATCAACTGCACTAAAACTCATCCAGTCAGATATTCTGACAGCTTAAACCAATCACAGCCCTCACTGGCACCTCACCAGACCTCACAGGTGCTGCGTGCCTTTACCCATGATGCTTTGCGCCGCGCAGCGACACACATACTGACAAGCGCAGCCCCGGCCGCCCAAGTCAAACTTTCTTTTCAGCGCGAGCGTTTTACTGAAATGTTTCAGGGTGTGAGTGCAGTTTCGGATGCCTCCGGCCTGATGTACATCCACCAATACACACATGCAGAAAACCAAACACACCCAGAAAGAGAACGGCCCCACCGCTTCTCACACACATCCACACAAACACACACACACTCTTTTGTGTGGACTAAGATCCCTGGCTCTGTGCACTGACCTGGAACTGACTTCTATACACAACAACCAGCAGAGTGAGAGAGATGACCCTCTGTATGTGTGTGTGTGTGTGTGTGTGTATGTGTGTGTGTATCGTGCACATCCACCATTATGCGTGTAAGTGTGCATGTTAGCTTTTGCATTGTGCTGAGTGTGTCTGTACAGTTTGCTTTCATGTATAAATGCATGTGTGAGGGTATGCATGCATGCTTATCTGTGCATGCTTTCACATATGTGTGTGTCTGCGTGTGTGTGTGTGTGTATGTGTGTGTGTGTGGGTCAGTTGGTTTTGCCCCAGTCACGCTTGACGGCCTCAGAGGAATGTCCATTACACACTGTACAGTTGTCTGTAAGCTATAAAGAAAACAAGATAGAAAGATGGAGGGGGGGGGGCAGGAGGGAGGAGATGTTTGAAATTTAATTTAAAGCAGGATGGATGGAGGGAGAGAAGGAAGGAGGGAGGGAGGTGTGGAGGACAGAAAGTTGTATGCAGGTTAAACTGAACTGGAATTTATTTTTTCCTTCTAATGTTAGTATAAATGTTTATACTCGCGGTCCCTGCCGACTGATTTTAACCAGATTTATCTGCGTTGTGGTTATTTGCTCTCTCCTACCCTCTAAGCTTTGTACAAACGGGTAATAAATAACTTCAGATGTTTTTACTTTACACCGTCTGTCACGAGCAAACAGCGTGTTTGGTACCGAGGATTGATAATTTGGGAACAACACCTTCAGGTGTAAAGTTATTATCTGGGATTTTCCTGCTTAGTACGTCGGATTGTGCAACGCAATCGCCTTGGTTTAACATACTCGATCAACCATTCGCTCCTTTGTTTCCATGGCAACAGTAAGCTTGGGTACAAAAGCGCTGGTGCTAACTTTGCTAACAGGACCTTTTACTGGTTTCCACTTATGAAGGAGGCTTTGAATCCAACCTCAGACCCGGTCAGACCTCCAGCTGGTGGATAACTTTGAGAACTTGATGGTTTTTGCCGGAAAACAGCAAAAGAATATTTGTATTCCCAAAACATAGTCGTATTTGTTGCCTTGACTAGCAACTTTATTCATTAAATTAAAAAAGTTCAGTTTTACAATTTATTTTCAGAAAGTGTCATTGTGTGGCTTTTCAAGCTCTTACGTCACATTTTTCGGTTTACATAACACCTGAAACAAGAAATTTCAGCTATCTCTGCTTTAACTGTTGAGTCATCCTCTCATTTAACACAAACATGCTCTGGTTCAAGCTTCAAATGTAAAAGAATTCTACCAATTTTTTTTCCCATTGAGCCAAAATATTTTCTTTTTTTTTCTTTTAGCATGAACAGAAAAAATAAACAAAAGGCAACAATAGGCTATATTTGATTTTGGACTTTATGTACACTTTTTTTTCTCCCCTAATTGGTGAAATTGAGATTGAATTGATAATCCAGTTAAAGCGTTGGTGTCAAATATTGATTGTTTTTTTTTTATTAAAAGAGTAAACACTTAGTAAATTGCTTTATAAAGACTAAAATTAAGAAAAATATGTAATGGTTCCTCATTTTTAATTAATTCAAATTTGACCTTTTCTCATGTATGATAATGTTTTTAATTAGAGGTTTGTTGTAAAACTGTTTTACAAATATAACTTGGCAAACTGACTTGTCCATAAATGTGTCATTCTTTGTTATTAATCTTGTTTTTTAAATTCTTTTTTAAATTTTGCACATCTAAAATTGCCAATTAATGCTAAGTAAATCCATAATGATATATCTAACTCACAATTTAAGGAAACAATGATTGCACTGTGAATATTAGACTAAAAATGATTTTAGAAAAAAAATATGACAGGACTGACCAGTAAAAAAAAACAAAAAAACAAAAGCAAGGGGTAGAAAGATTGAGAGCCCGAGGCAGAGTGACCAGACGTATTGTCTGCTGTCCTGCTGAGAGAGGAGGATGATGAGTTGGAGAAAGATGATGGAGAAAGAGGCCAAAAATAAGAGAGGTTTTCTTTCCACGGAGAGTGAAGAACATCGAGCCATTTCTCACAAACACACCTCAGAGCAGATTACACCAGCTGGTGCTGTCTGCCCTTCTCTTACAGTCAGAAACACAAAACGTTAGAAATCCACTTAAATATGTTAAACTAAAAAAAACAGCATTTAAGATGAATAATTTTAAAAAAGATCGATCAAAGAAAGGGACAGAAAAAAAACGAGAAAAATAAGAAAGAGGAAAGTGGTACATAATGAAGATAAAGAAGTCATGAGTAGAGAGGAAATACAGAGCGTATATAAATTAGAAGAATAGGGAATATATAAAGGTAAAAAGGTGGATTATTGATGTATGGTATGTGGCTCTGTAATGATGGGATCATCTGTTTACCCATCACTATTTTATACATAAAACAATTAGATGGAAGGAAGGTTTGCTTGTATAGTACATTTCATGTAGAAGACCATTCAAGTGCTTTCCATAAAACATTGAAAGCATTACAGCAAGGTGCAAAAGACATGTTGATAAGAGAATTAAAACAAAAAATATATAAATAAATGAAAGAGACAGAAAAAACGAAAAACAGAGAAACAGAATATTTACAGTAAAGTGCATACGATACGAACAGACATCAACAGGAAAATCACTGTCACTGTAATGGTTTCTTATGTATGATATATCAACTCTGTTCAGAAGTCCAAACTGCCCGGCTTTTAACAGTTTGCATTAAATTGCACACTTTGTACAAATTCTACAGATGTTCATGTTCCCCAGAGGATGACCCTTTTCTGTAAGGGTTAATATTTGTGATTAGGGCTGTCACTTTTTACAAAAATCCATTTTGACAATCGTCCACTGATCAATAATCATTAGTAGCAGCTTTAAGGAATTATAAAGATGTTTTGGCTGGATTTAACTGAGCATTAATGGATGTATGACTAAAACTAGAAGCAGTCAGAGAGCGCAGATCTCCACCAGATCTGTTATTCTTTTTTTTGCCAATGATTGTTGGCATTATTGTGAAAGTTAGAAGCTCTGGTAAAATGATCCCCATCTCCTCATAGTAAGGAATCCTTTAAATAATTCCTGGATCCGGATCAGCCGCAAAATCAAATCACTGGTTCCTTATTTCATTTCTGAGATTTCCAGAAAATTTGATCAAAATCCGTCCATGACTTTTTGAGTTATGTTGCTAACAGACAGACAAACCAACGCTGCCGAATACATGACCTCTGCCTTGGCGGAGGTAAAAAAAAAAAAAATAAAGTCAATGTTTGTAATTGTTTTAAAACAAACTTATTATATTAAAGTTAAGATATTCAGATGAGTTTTTCTGAGTTTTAGAGTGAACACTGGGACAGAAAAACTAGAGGAGAAGGGGGTTAAATAGAAAATGGAGTCCCTCTGTGGGGTCAGAACAGCATTCACACATTGATTACTCTATTGAAGAACACCTTGACACTCACGCTTACACACAAAGTTGCATGTAGAGAAACAGGAAATACACACAGGTGGACACACACACACATTTGCTTGATCATGTACGCACACATTCGGACACAGAGTCAGAATGCCCGCTTCGGCTCAGTGCAACCAGAAGTCGATCGATAGCGAGGGCAGAGCCACAATACTGTTCTCCATCACGACTATCTCACTCTCTCTCACACACACACACACACTGCTCTGACTCTCTTTCCTTTCTCGGATCGATGACTGTCCGCTGTGTCCACGGTTACCGAGCATCGACCCCCGTCGCTAATGGCGACCACGGAACCTTGGGAATTAGTGTGTGATTGATTGACAGACTGCTTCAAAGACACACGCACCATAAAGAGCTTGTGTGTGTGTGTGTGTGAGAGAGAATATACATTTTCCCATGTGCTTGTGAGTGTGTGTGTCTCTGTGGCCTCCTGTGGCTTGTCTGTGCCTCATTTACCCATCTCTTTTTCTCTCCAATGCATAGTAATACTTTCCAAAGGACGGACAGAGGAAAAGGAACAGACATGGAGTAAAAAGAAAATGAGGACAAGTTAAATTACAATGGGACAAAAGTGAATCATCAGCATAATATAATACTTTTTCCTAACAGCGCTGAGATGATTAAACTTTGCCACAACCGACTATCATCACTTACACTTACTGGTAGTACTACTCCATTTGGCATCTGTCTTCATCCTGTCTCTTCTCTGAGCTCTCTCCAGCCAGTAAAAGTCAATCTGATGTTGACTCTTGTCCTATTCCTTGCTCTGTTACTTTCTCTCTTTTCCTCACTTGCTGATTCAGGCATAGTGCACTCCAAAACAACCAGTGTATTGATATCCAGTCTGGTTTAAGTTGCATCTGTGATTATGTTTTTAAAAAATCCAGAATATTTCCTTTTTGAAGAAAAAAAAACTTAAACTTTACAGAATCGTTGCTTTATTGTCATTTTAAACAGACTTGTTCGGACACTTTAATTTCACTGATAGTAATGATGCAACGTTTTAAATAAAGTTGGGGTTACTCTCTTGCAAAAATGCACATGAACAGCAGTAATGAAGTGCATCACACTGCCTCTGAAAATCTCAGTTTCCACCAGCAGGTCCGGCTCGGTACGGGACGGCTTGGTTCAGTTCAGGTCTGCACTGTCGACAGAAGTTGGAATGGAGACTCTGCTTGGCTGCATCTCGCTGCTACGTCGTCTTAAATCAGACATGTTCCATTTATTTGTTTTTACTTGGTATTTTATTCTATTTTACGGTATATCATGATTTTATCTATTTCCATTAGTCTCTTATTTCAAGTCTCTTTCGTCTTTTTACGTTATCTCCAGTTTTTCCTCACCAATAGTGCTTCCTCAGTTTCTCAACTCAGTTTGACCCTTAACATTTGATTCAGGGTCTGTGTATATATGGTCAGGGGGTGGGGTCTGTTTTTATTTTTGTAAAGCACTTTGAGTTGCAAACATGTATGAAAGGTGTTATATAAATATAGTCTGATTGATTGATTGATCTCTTACTCTATCCCTTTCCCTGTCTTCTTGCGTTTCTTTGCTGAACCAGGTGTGTTTTTATCCGCTTGCTAGCGTATGACTCGGTGCATAAAGCAAAACTCAGCTGCAACGTCACGCAGCGCCCAGAAGAAAAAGTTGCGAGGTGCGGTTTCTCAGCCTCGGGACGCTGCTGGGAAACAACTGCTCTAGAAATGTACATAAATTTCACTGTGTCATCAAACGAGTCCAGAACACGGAGTTCTAAGGTTAGAAATTCTTTAAGAATCACCAATTTTTGTTTTGGTTTTTTTGGTTCAACGTGAATTATCTTTATTTAAGAAAAATAGAGAGAAAAAGAAAATTGTTAATGGTTGTTTGAATCTAGAAAGTAATGTGTGTAGTTTTTTGTTTTTTTTTTTACATGAAAACTACACAGAACCACTTTTTAACAGTGATTGTATTAATATTGTAAAGTTCTCGGCATCATCCATCAACACAAATGTTTCTTCTTCTCCTGGAAGTGCTTTTTTAGTGAATGCACCCCCCACTCTGCAACCACTGAACAAGAGCCGACAATATCCTCATCTAGCACAGTGACTCTAGGTGGTCTTAAAAAGCTTAGAGTTTGCAGCTGGATGCCACTAGATGATCTTTAGGAGTCCTGAGCCCCCCTCCTGAGCTTGCATGAAAACCCACCCCATTTGGCTTCGGTGGTAAATATTTAATGGAGTGCACCTACATCTCTGAAGGAGTGCTCTGAACATGCTCTAAGAGATGGAGTGACACTTTGAATAAAACAAACAGGGAAACGGAGAAATTGCTCTTTGTGTTCTGAATTTAGAAACGCACTGTTCGGGCTTTTTTTTTGTTTTTCTTTTGCTTCCTTTTCTTCCTGTGAGCACTTGGGAGTGCCGATTTACAGATGCAGTCAATTGCTCTTGTGCTGAGTCAAATAGATTTCAGCTCAGCGCTCGGGCACTTAGATCGTCCATCTTTAGCTCTCACGGACTGTCCAGGACACCCATTTGCAGCCATTTTGCGACGGCCATTTTGTGCTATTCCCTTTGCTATTTTATGCGACTTTAAAATGTTTCTGAATATATAAGAAGTTCAGCTAGAAGTCTTGATGCAGTGCCTCGGGTAGTCGGAACGAATATGAAGCTTTCCATCAGGTTTGTCCAAATAAACTAAAAGTGAAACCAGCAACAAAAGTAATAGTGAAATCAGATTTCATGATGTTCATATATGAAGTCAGGTACTGACTTAAATGCAGTTTTTGAATTAAAACTTGCAGGAGAGCTGACGGAGCATCAAGCCTGACAGGGCATGGCGGTGCCCAATCAGAATGGGGCTGACCAACGTCTTTAGCATGTTTTTACAGATGTATTGTGGGAACTTCAAGGGTTTGGTTGACTTTTGGGGACAATTTTCACTTTTATTCAGTTTGTAGTTTTGTTGCTTCTAAAAATCAATGGTTATAAATTCTATTGACAATAAACAGTGGAAGAAGATTCAATGAAATCTATTGCTTTCTATTTCTGTCTACATTTAAGGGGTTCAAGGTTTCTTTGTATTACAGCAAATGGTTGCAAGTTGTGTTATCTAATAAAGATTAGCATTGGTTACGAGATATTTGCCTCAAGAACTGACTGGAAGTTGTTTTATTGCCTAAAAAATGTCAGCGACTAAGGTGTTTATTGCCTTTTAAACCAAAATATTAGAAAGTAAATCCAATTATCGCTAAAGGTGGAAATAAATATTCTGTAAATCACTAAAGTCTTTGCTTAAACGTTCTTTGGTCTCATTAAGTTCAACTTTGTGTTGAAGAAATGGTTGTGGGTTTATGTCAATATTTAGAGTCAATAATCCCAATGATGGTGGTTATATTAGTTAAAATAATGTTCATTGCAGAATTAAATCAATACTTGCAATGAAAATATCAATTAGTGGTCAAGCGTTGTCTAGAAAGGTTAAAGGTTGTTTTTCATTAATTTCATTATATAACATTGATTTGGTTGACCAAACATTTCTCAAGTTTAGATGTAGGACTTATCTCCCTGAATGTCTGTTTGTATATTCTGTGCACCTCAATTTTTAAAAGGTTGGGCACACCAGTGCAACCAATGTAGAAAGTTATACTGTAGTTTGAAGTTGCACAATATAACGATAAACACGTTATAAGATATCTTCTCAAAATTGAGAAGCTAATTCCCCGGCAGTTGGGATATTGTTTGTAGCTAGTAGTTATTGTTGTTTGAAACAGCGAGGTCTGCCATCTTGTTTTACAAGCATGTATGCGCTTTAAATTTAGGTAAACTCCTGGAAGGGATGATGGAAAAAGCAGCAAAACTTGAATAATTTCTGTCGCTTGTTCTTAAAGCAATACTACATAACTTTCAAATGTTGCAACTCAATGCTTCTAATTGGTTTTGATGGCACACTCACATTTTTTCACATCACATGACAGCAGTACTTCACTTTCCAGCCCCACGTCACACGCTAGCAACTGGATATCAACACACTGGCTGGTTTAAATACGCACCATGGCTGATTCAGCAAAGAAACTGAAGAGGACATGAAAGGATAAAAGGAGGAAAAGAAAGAGAGAAAGTGACAGAACAAGTGATAAGACAAGAGTCAATGTCGAACTGACTTTTACTGGCTGGAGAGAGCTCAGAGAAGAGACAGGATGCAAGACGGATGTTGAATTAGCCTTTGTTAAGGGGTGCGAAAGTACGCAAATCTGTTCACTAGTGCTGCTTTAACGAAGAAAAAAAATCTATTAAAATAATTAATTTCGTCTGGACATTTTATTTGAAGCCCTGATATCCACAAGATAACCAACACTCAAAGTTTCCTCACAGATGAGTGCTTTGTGTTGAGATGATCACTGTTAACAAATCAGCTAACCTACACCAGTAGGGGGCGCTGGCCTCTAAACATCCACTTTGTCTTTAGTGTATTGCAGTGCAAAGTGATGCAGAAGGAGGAGAAAGATGAAAAAGACTTAATGTCACTTTAGGCCTCTTCAGCCTTCCTCTCTCCCTCCTCATCTCCGTCTCCTCTCCGTGTCTGCAGGTGCACATGAGAGTCCTTTAGATGGGTGTATTCTTTTCAGGACAAGATTGAAAGCACTTCATCTGTAATCCATACAGAGTGTGTTTTTAAAGAGTGTGTGTATGCTCAAGCGCCAGATGTGTTTATGTTTATCACTTCAAAATGTGAGTTTATGCAGTTTAAGCGTGTCACTGTGGCCGTGTGTGTGTGTTTATGTAAAGTGAGTGTGTGTCAGAAGACAAGGCGAACCATTGAGCTGTTTTTGAAGTGAATTAACAAGTCAAATGAGTGCCGCAGCACCCTGCATAGGTTACCACACACACACACAAACACACTCCCACGCTTATCATCACAGCATCTTTGTTAAGGAAGATGAGGCCAATTAAACTGATATCACTCTCGCTGTCGTTTAAGCTCTCTTTTTTCGTCTCTTCATTTCTTTTTGTCGTTTTTCTCAACAGGATTCTCTCATATCTCTTCTCCGTCTCCCTTCTGCTTCATTTTTCTTATTAAATCCTCCTTCCACTTTTTCCTTCTTCCATTTTTTTCTTTGCCCCTTTGTTTTGCAGTTTTTCCCCTCTTTCCCCCCCCCCCCCCCCCTTTGCTTTAATCTTTTTCGTTTTATCCCCATCGTCACCTCAACTTTCTCGGACGTCTCTTTGCCTTCTTCTCGCCATTTCCACCCTCCAAAAAAAAAAATCTCTCTCTCCTCCTCACTCGGTGTTTTCTAACAGTGTGATAAATGTCCATCTGTGATTGGCCGATGCCCCCCATCGCCGTGGCGCCCGCAAGGTCGTAAACAACAGCCCGTCTCCCCCGGCAACGTGGCGTCTCCATGGACGCAGGGCCACTAAGACGACCAACTCTGCGTGTGTGTGTGACTGAGGCGGAATGCGACATCCGACGACTGCCAAATGTGTGTGTGTGTTATATATGTAGTGTTTGTGTGTGTGTGAGAGCTAATGAGCGATCATAAGTGAGCAAATGTTTTCTCTGGGTTCCACTAATGTTCAACAAACACGCACACACATATCAGGTATGTGTGTGTGTCATTAGTATGCCACAGTGAGCTGTGTCCATATGTCACTAAACACAAGCATGTTTTATTTATCCTGGAGAGGAGGGGAGGGAGAAGGAGGCCAACAGTCACTGTCAAGGGGATGGAAGGAGGGAGGGAGGGAGGGAGGGAGGGATGGAGAGGGAGGAAAAAAAGCTGGCAAGATGACGGAGGCAAAGATTATAGAGGTGAGAAGATGGAGGAGAGATGAAGAATATGAGGGAAGGAAGGGTGCAGACTTGGATGAGAAAGGGAAAAGGAAGGAAGACAGGAAGTTTGGAGGGGTTTATAATGAAAGGAAAGGAGGGATGAAAAAGGGCAGGATACAGGTGAACAGGATGGAGGGAGGAGATAAAGATAAGAGGTAATCAGACAGAAGGAGAGAAGTAAGGAATGAAGGTGGGGGGCAAGAAGGAAATGAGGCTAGAAGGAGACGATCAAGGAAAAAGGAAATATGCAAAAGGGAAAGATTTGGAGTAAAAGAAGTGGGAAAAAGGGATAGAAGAGTAAAGGATAAATGAAAGAAAAAGAGGGATGAAGAAGAAGTGGATGGCAATAAAGAGACGAGGTATAAAGAGATACAAAAGGGGTTGAGAGGAGAAAGGAGACGATAAAGGAGGAGAAAGGGAAAGGAGTGAAAGTGGGGATGAAAATAAAGAGGAAAAGGAGGAAAAGATACAGTTTGAGGAAAAAAATGGAACGGAGGAAGAAAAAGGATGAGGAAGTTGAGAAAGGTGCCGGAGTTGTGAAGAAATGACGGAGTGAAAACGAATAAAAGAAAGACGGGAGAGAAAAGAGAGGAGAAAGAAAATGATGAAATGAAGGAGAGAAAGTCAGGACAGACTGACACGACAATGTAAAAGAGGGGGAGAAATGGCGAAGTGGAGAACGGAGAAGAAAGAAAAAAGAAGTTGCGGGAGGAAAACGAATGAATCTCTACAAGCAGAAAGGAGAACAGGAGACGAGTTAAGAAGGAAGGGAAGAGAGGAGGGACATGAGTGAAGGAGGAGGGAGGGATGGACAGATGGAAGAGTGGGACCCAAGAGACGTGTCATTCATCACACCATCATGCAATCTGCACTCCTTCACCCTCTTTCCCTTTTTCTCATCTTTGTTTTCTTCCCTTTACATCTTTTTCCTTGTTCCCATCACTTGTTCATTTTTCCATTCCTCATCCCTCCATCATTGGCACACTTCCTTGGACAATGCCTTCCTTGGTCCATCTCTTTTTTCCTCCTTTTCTCCCCTCCCACCATCTTTCTCCGACTACTTTGGCATTCGTTTTTAGGTTTCATTATCTCCTCTGGCGACATCTTTCTTTTCTTCTCTCCATTTCCCCCTCCTGCCATTTTCCCTCCTTTTTTTTTTTTACTTTTTTGCGGCAACAGGAGAAAAAAAAATCTCTTTTCCTCAAAAGAGAAGGATTTAAAACAAGGAAAGATGGCTGCTAAGAGAAAAGATGGAGTGAGGGAAAGAAGGAGGAATCAAAGCAAACAGCAGGGTAATAATAAAGGAAAACAGGTAAAGGAAGCAGACATGAACGGAGAGAGGGATGAAGGGAAACAGAATTAAGAACAGAAGCCTGGTGGATGAAAAGAGGCCGAGTAAGAAGAAGGCGATGAGGAAGGAAAATCAAGAGAGAGGGAATAAATAAAAAGGAGGTGACCCTAGAAAATAAGAGAAAGGGAAAATTGAGAGGAAGAATGAACCGGATAAAGGAAAAGGTCTCCAAACAAAAACAAGAGAGCTCAGTTCAATAACTTCAATCTGATTCAACTCAGCCTGAATACAACCTGAGAGGCAAAACCCAGGGCAAAATAATTCAACGGCCAATGCCTGGGGTTTTGTCCATGAAAAGAAGAAAATGGAAGAAAAAAAAAACATCCAGCCAAAATGACCCACGATACAAATTCAATTATAAACACTTTTAATTGAAGTAACAATGACTTTGATATTTGTCCGTATAGTCAGAAATAAAGAAGTTCTGTGTGAACTTGAATAATGAACTCCAACTGAATTTAATGTAAGACTTAAAATCAGTGTTTAAGAAAAAAAATGCCTCACCAAACAAAATGTTACATGACAGATATTGATGCATATGCTCCTATTAGAGGCAAGACAAGCACTCCTGACAAAGATTTCAATCCAGAATCTGATGACCATTATTGATCCTCTTCACTGGAAAACAAAACACACTGCTACATTATCTATCAAAAGTGTTTCGTTTGCTCCTCCAGCAGCTGTAACCAATCCCAAACTGGCGGTCAATCAACACAACAGCAGACATTAATCATGGTCTCTAGCAGCTATAGGCTGAAGTAGCCGGACTTTTGCTCTGGTGTTAATTCCTGCAGTTTTCAGAGCAGAGTTTCCAGCAGCGGTAATAAAAATCACCAGCTCTGACCAGATTACTGGGGCCGACAGCTTAATGTGCTTCTTGGAGCATTTATCTCTTGATCTTAAACTTTCAGGTATTTGATCACAGAGTACCTGTGTGTTACGG
Source organism: Atherinosoma microstoma (assembly GCA_037177055.1). NCBI lineage: Eukaryota > Metazoa > Chordata > Actinopteri > Atheriniformes > Atherinidae > Atherinosoma > Atherinosoma microstoma. Next base: position 2,890,433 of record JBBBVU010000005.1, read on the forward strand.
CTGGTGGCTGGAAATGTTAACATGAGCTGTAATAGGTTTAAAGTGAGATTTGAAGACATGCTTTCAGGTACTACATGAACTAAAATTGATTGACATTGGGCTTTCCTATGTGAAATTAGTAGGAAATGGGACGGTGCTTTGGATTGGTCTGTTAATTTGTTCCTAAATTTGGGTTCAGGAAGCAGACACCCTCTATATCTTAAGCTTAAAAAAAATTTTTTTAACAAAGCTTGTAGTTAGGTCTGGCTTGGGTGACCATTAGCCATCCCTTTAGTTTAGCTGCTATAGACTAAGGCTGCTAGGTGTTCACTTCCCTCCATTTCTTTTTCTTTACTTTAATTCTTCATGTATAGATATATGACATTATTCTCATTGACTCCTGTTCTTACTCTGCAAGGTCAGAGAAGTTTGTGTTTGAGCTGGAGATGGCACCATTTTGTTCTCACAGCTCTGGTTTGGGTTTCTTGTGAAGTATGACGTAGCCAGGCCAAAACAAACTTTGCTCTTGTTTTTGCCACCTTGAGAACAAGAACAAAAATGTCTCTTCTTACGGAGTATGTAACAGGCTTTAGAGTCACGGTGCTGTTGACCCGTTTGTCCCTTGCCTTCCCTTCCCGAGCCTGGTTCTGCTGAAGGTTTTCCTGCCCGTTAAAACGGAATATTTTCCTCACCACTATCGTGCATGCTCAGGATGAGGGATTGAACCATAGAGAAGATTTGATGCAACCCATTGGTTTTCTTCGCTAAGCAATTGTGTTGTGTATTCAGCAGCGTTGGTTTGTCTGTTTGTCTGTTAGCAACGGAACTCAAAGTTATGGATGGATTTTGATAAAATTTTCAGGATATCTCCGAAATGTAAAATGGAACAAGTGATTAGATTTTAGGGGTGGATCCAGGAATTTCTTTACTATGGTGAGATAGGGATCGTTTTACTATTAGCGCTTATAACTCAAAAATAACTCCAATGGCTTGCTGGAGGTCTGCACTCTGAGTGCTTCTAGTTTTTTATGAATTGGCTTGTATGAACGCCATCAATCCATTTTCTATACCTCTTATTCCAGGGTTGCAGGGGGACAGGAGCTCAGCAGCTACAAAGTGAGAGGCAGGCTTCACCTTGGACATGTTGCTAGTCCATTGTAGGGTTTATATGAACACAGTTATTATTAAATGTAACTAATGTTGATCATGTAATGGTTTTGTTTTCATTGGACTATAACTAGACCACAATGAAACTGGAATTGGACTGTCTGTAAAAGTGCTTGTTGTGCTTGCTGTAATGTAGTGCTGAATGGAACTGAATATGTTTTATTTGTAATAAGTTACATCGAGACACAAAATGTGAACCCAGATTTAAGGAAATATCGAGGATTTGGCTGGAATAAAAAAATATCTTTGTTGTAAAATCTCCCATCCATCCACCCTGACCTCCTCCGCTAGAGATCTCATGGCTCTACAACTAAACTCACCAAACTTAAAGCTTCTACCATGGAAATGACTCCTGCCACTAGATGGGGCTGTAACAGACAAGCAGATCAGGACCGTAAAATGCTACTTGTAAAAATAAATGATCTCAAAAAAGGAAGATTAAAGAAATAAACAGAATAAAAAAGGAAACAATCATTTGCATGTCTCACCGGTGTGGGACAGCAGGTTGGGGGACAGCAGGCCGGGGAGTCCCGGGTGCAGCAGCCTGGGGCTTTCCTGGATCCCTGCACCAGAGCAACGCTTGGGAGGACGGCCCGGACGAGAGCTGGAGGGGAAGAGGCACAGAAAAAGGAGATGAATCACCCCAACTCCAAATGTGATTCTCAGAGCTGAGCAGAGAAATGAGGGCATGATATCGCCTGATATCGATCTCACACGCCATCATCCACAACAAATGTTACAGCGAGAAGATGGTGACAATACAGTGACATCAAAGCATATCGCTTCAGTTTAACAAGTTAATATTCCTCTTCATTTTAAATCGATTATGAATCATTTCATTTTGATCCATCAAGTTCAGCTTTATTTTGCAAAAATATATATTTGTTATAGTCAGTTCTGTTATTATTCATTTTAAAATTAACTACTTATACCAAAGATAAAGTTACTTCATGCAACTGAAAATCTATCCAAAAATGTTTCTTTTTTTATAGAAAAGTAAAATTTTAACACTTTCAACATATAAACTTGTTTCATCACGTTTTACCAACACATAAAACAACATGTTGGACTGCCAATTTGTTCCTTTTGATTTCATTCTATATCCTCAATTACATTCACAGTCTAAGAAACATTTTCTCGTCTTTTTTTAACACTTGTTTTACAGTTTCTGATGCTCTTGGGCTCGGAAAATGAAAAAGTTGCGAGTCGCTCTTGGTGGAGTGTCACCTCAGCAGTCAGACGCTAACAGCTGGATGCTCCAGCAGGCACGGCAGGTCACTCGGACGTAATCAAATCACAAACGGAGTAAATAGCAGCTTTAGAGCAGTTTTCATTGGCTGATGGACTGCAGGAGTGAAGCTACACCTGATTGTTCCCCCCCAAAAGAAATCACTTTAGGTGACATTTAATTGGGTGTTGCTGGTCAGTGTCTCCAAGGAGTCACTCCAGAAGCATATTTTTCTCATCTTTAAGTACTACAACCGACAGAAATCACACCCTAACACATCTCAGTTTTACTTCATGTACAGAGCTCGATTAGTATTCTGCATCCAGCTCTTTTACAATAAGTCTAAAACAGGGGCTGCAGTTACCAGTAATGGGAGCATTTTAACAACCTGGAAGGGAAGAGATGGGGATCATACAGTTTGCAAATGCTTGGTATTTTATTACAGCTGCTACAGTATTATTTACGCTCAGTGTATCTAATTTGGACAAGTCTCCAGTCCAATTAATCTGAGATTTAGCTTTTTTTCTGCTTTTAGCCTTGATGTCACGTATAGTAACACTTTATTCTGCAGGTTTGTAATAAAAATATATTAGCAAAGAACATGGAAATAGTCCAGCTGCATGGAACTAATTGGACTAATTCTTATGTACGATTATATCTGTATAAAATGGCATTACTAATGCAATAAATAAAATATAAAAATGTATAATATTTTCCAGGCTTTTTAGATTTCACAGGTTGGTGTTATACTCTGAAAAATGAAATTTGATTCAGACGACTCTGCAGCTGACCGACCATATACCATATACCGACCGACATTATATTGCAAAAATGTACAATAATATCCCATTTTTCTGAAAAAAAGTGAGAAGGCCAAGATAAAAATAAATACCAATGTATAAAGCATTAATACAATAACAAATAAGTGATTGAATAAATCAGATAATCAAATAAAAAGCCATAAACCAGGCTGTATATACTCTGAAAAATGTAATTTAATTCAGAGGATTCTGCACCTGATTGACCACCTGGTAGCTCTATCGCAAAAATATAAAATAATATATATATTTTCTTTTTTTAAAAAGTGAAAAAGCCAAGGTAATAAATAAATACCAATGTTTAAAGCGCTAATACAATAATAAAACATAAAGAAATAGGTGAATCACATAAAAAGCCAGAAACCAAGCATAAAATCCAGTTTCTCTCAGATCTCCAGGCACTCCTGGAGGAAAGCACTGCAAAAACTGAAAAATATTTTTTATAAATAAATAAATGAAATAATAATATAAATTAAAAAAAAAAAGTAAATATCCAAAAAGTAATTAAACATCATAAACAAAGGCAAAACGTTTGGCTTTGTACCATCCTAACAATGTACCCTTTTTTTTCCCCTCCCAGGACATTTCTATGTAAAAGCATTTTAAATATACTAATAACACAAAATCATTTGGTTTTAGTCTGGTCACTGGTGTCTCCGAGGATAGAAATCAGTACTTTGGTTATGATGGCAGTAATTAATTCTTATTTTAAGTAATATATACCCCATTTCACCACATATTTTCCTTGTTTTTGACGGCCAAGTTTTTACAGTGAAATCAAATCCCTAAAATACCGTCCTGGTTCAGGGACTAAAAACATGTGAGAAAAGTGTGCAGGTGCAAGACATACTCATCACCTGAGCTTTTCTAAAACCCTTTCTGGCTAAGGATAAATCTGTTCTCGTACTACAAATAACTAAAGCTGCAGGATGAAAATTAAATCAAGAATAAAAAAAGATAATTAATAAAAGAGTTTTATGTATTTTTCCCCCAAAGATGTCAGAATTTTCTCAAATAGTATTCAAAATATTCACTGAGAGAATCGGGCAGATGAGGAGACATTAGTTTCTACTGAGGGGTAAATATGTCAACACCTGTATTAAAAAGCATCGTTCTCACATACACAAACAGATTACATGTTCTACATGTACAAGTGAAGCTGAATAAACACTCAACACAATCAAGCCCCCCCCCTCCCCTATTTCTGGCTCACACACACACACATAACCTACTCTATTATGCATGTGCACGTAGGCATAAATAACCACACTCAAACACAAGAATACAGTAACTGCACACATGCAATTTAACATAAAGGAAGGTACACACTCCCACACACACACTCAGGAGGTGCGCATGCAGGCCAACTCTCTGCAGGGTGGCTAAGTAACAGATGGCCGTCCAAAGTCATTTACACCTAGAGAGAGAAAAAATAAAACCTGTATATGACAAACACCACAGTGTCACTGCATGAGAGCAGAAATGAATAGAGGAAACTCAAAATGTATATGCAGCGGGCTAAATAAGGGCATTAAACTGAAAAATATGAAACAATCACCCAACATTTAAGTTTAGCAAAACTAAACACAACTAGAAATGGGCCAACAAAAGGAAAAATGATAATAGTATATCAGTAAATGCACCTGCAAGATAGTTAATGCTAAATTAGTGGGGACTTTTTCACTTGTCTAAGCTATAAATTAGATCTAGTCAGATGAGATGTCCTAAAAAACTGAAAAATCCTAGTTATTGTGAATCAGTCTGATCTACATTTTTATACACAGATTTACTACATAAAACAACTATTAAAATTGAATGTTTTTTCATGTTCATTTTACCATTTTAGAAATTGTGTTTCGATAATTAATGGAGAAAAAAATGTTTTAAGATAGAGACTATTTCAGTGGGTTAAAGCTAGCTTAGACTAAAGCTAACTGGGATTTGTTACCTCGAACATTAAAGGATTTAAAATATCTGACCCAAATAATATGAATAACAGAAAAAAAATTTATTTAAATAGCATTTTTCTAAATAATGTTACAAAGGGCTAACACAGCAGATCATTGAAAGCAGCAAAACAACTTGAGACAATAACAAAATAATATAACATGAAGAAGTTTTAGTGTTAGACCTGAGAAAAGATCATGTCGACAACTAATGTAACAGATCTGGATGTAACTAGTTACCTCTAGGCACCCGACCAAAAACAAACTCAGGTAGCTAACATGTGAAAGCCGTCTGTATAATCCTCACCCCTCGGAAGCTAACATCATAACCACCAGTAGACTAAATAACAACTATTACATAAGAAATCACTTTTATTCCTGCTGGGACTGGATTTGTTTGCTCAGAACAAAGTAATCAATCAATAAAGGAACAGAGAGGGACCTAAGTTAACGCTAGTAGCCACTAGCAGCCTAGCTATAAAAAAAAACTTGAGGCAGCTAGCGCCTGCTAGCCATCTGGAACGACTCAAACATTTCCAGATCCTGTTGACACATCAAAACGTCTATTTCCAGGTTGAAACACTTTGAGAATAAAATACGATAAGTGTACTTTTAAAATAATGCTATAAACTGTGAAAACGTTCAAACATCAAATCTATGGAGTCTAGTGACTAATGTGTCACAAAGCTAACTAAAAACCAAGGGGCAACCTCAGGCTTAGAAACGTGAAGCCTATGCTGAAGTGCCAAAAATAAACATGTTTAAAGCCTGGTACAAAACACCATTTTAGCTTTAATAGGTCAAGTTTTCCTTCATGACAACTTCTACCTTAACTGTTTAGATGTTATTTAATCTTAAAATTCTTCATAATTAGGGGCGTGTCCTTTTAATTGACAGGGGGCAGATATCCGGCAAAACGAGGCACAGAGTAGCACAACCTCGGTTTATAGCCGGCTAACAGCGCGCCTTAGCTTTAGCCCGCCTACTTCCATTTGCTGGTTAGCTCCTGTTAGCTCCAGGTTAGCTTTGTTAGCTCATAGCTCCAAGTTTGAAGGGTGTCAATCATCCATCCCCACGCTCACAGCCCCCCCCCCCCTCTCAGTGCCTCCTCATCGCCCATTTTTAGGTTTTCCGGGAGTCACGAGACTCGTAACGGTGCCAAGATGGCGACGGTGGGAACCTCCCAATGAGCTTCTTTTCAG
>JBBBVU010000005.1:2903233-2913827 GCA_037177055.1 Atherinosoma microstoma
GGTACCAACGCGGAGTGAGCACTCGTAAATCTCGTTGTATGGAAACATAGAATGACAATAAAGGCTTTTTGACTTTTTGACTTTGACTTTGAGACACATAGAACTCGAGGAGCCCCCGTTCAAACTAAACATTTCCAAAAGCTGAGGAGCCTTTTAAAATATTTTGATAGCCTGAAAAAAATCCTTAGTATCTGTAGCTAACATTAGCAACACACCGAAGAAGCTAAAACCCTCTATAAACTTTAAGTGAGACACCAAAAGCTTAGCTGATGTGTTTAGATAATTAGTTTACCAGATAAATAAGCTGTTATTGGAAGTAACTTCATCCTATTTTTCTTGATAAACAATAAATTTGCTTTTTTATTGACGCTAGCCATGATTCAGCTTCTAGCTTGCTCAGAGACACAAAAACACTTTCAAGCTCATAACTCTGACATGCTGGAGATTTAACATGTTCTAAACACAAAGCAATTTATATATTTACAAGAATTTGGGGCTTCTGTAAATCAGACTTTAATAGGAGAGCGTAGCCTCACACGTTAGCTTGTTTACGCTGAAACAGAGCTAGCTCATAGCATGAGTAAAAGTTAAAGTAGTATCAGTGGGTATATAACTTTGTTCACTTATTATAAATTATAAACAAAGGACTGTGCAACTGCTTTACTTTCAATACTTTTTCCTTTTTGAATAAATTGATTTACTGTTTTGGTGTCTTAAATCATGGCTAATGAGTGATCTGAACGCAAGCTAACCATTTCTAACAGCAGTTAGTCTTATTTAAAGCTATGCATCTTTTGGCCATCACATAAAATGAAATATATTCCATGTTATTCTATTTTTATGCACTTTGGTGGTTGTTTATTTTACTTTATGCACACAAATTTAGTTGTGTTGTTTCATGTTAAACATTTTGACAATTTCAAGAGATGTTTAGAAATGTTTAGTTGTACTTATCACATAATATTCTTTCCTCTGCTTCTTTTATCCATCCATCCATCCATCCATCCATCCATCCATCCATCCATCCTTTTTGTCTTCCTCTCACTACCCGTCTCAATTTCTGTTCTCCCCCACCTTGAGTTCATGTGATGTCACACCATCTACTTATTGATTACCTTATTTTTCTTTATCAGAACTGCTGCTTTGTGGCCTTTTACATTTCCTTCTTTCCATTTATCCCTTACTCTCATACACCTCTGTTTTCTGTCTCCCCACATCTCTCAGCCATCATAAATCGTGTCACCGCCTTACATCCTCCCTCCATGTGTGTCTTTACTCTTTGTTTGTCGCAGAAGAACAATCTATTCTTTTTAAAGAGACACCAGAGAAATGGGATATATGTCTGTCCACACACACACTCACACAGAGAGGCATCATAATCATGGACGCTCACGGACTCACAAGAAAGAGAGAGGAGAGAGAGAGAGATGGATGTTTACTTTCCTCTGGGCTTCCGCCTCTTTGATTGGACAGATGAATGACTTCATTGTGTGTGTGTTTCCTTCTCTCTCTTTTTCTGTCTTTCTTTTCAACATTTAGAGGGAGAGGGAGAGGTGGGAAATAAAGAAAGACAGAGAGACAGGGGTAGGGTGAGGTAAGCAATAATAAGTATTGATTGATAAGGGAAGTAGAGCGAGAATAATAAAGGAGAAAAAAATCACCTTAAAACACAGAATGGAGGGAAACAGGGAAAGTGTATTGATTAACTGGTGACACCTTTCTCCTTCCTTTTCTTTCTCTCTATTTATCTATTACTACTTGCTTACTATTCATCTTCCCACTTCCTGTCTTCCGTCCTGCACTTATTTTTTCACATCTGCTTAAACTGCAACTCAATATATTCTTCCCTTGCGTGTTTTTCCATCTCTCTTCACTTCAATTTCAAGCTTTTTCCCTTACATCTACTTGCCCACCATCCATCCATCCACTTATCTTTTAGTAGCACATTCATCCATCTATCATGCATCCATTTTATTTTAACTTCTTTCATATTTTTATCCACCTATCCATCCATCTTTTATTGGTTTACACCCATTTTTATCCATTTATTATTCATTTATCCATCAATCAAGCCATCTGAGCATCCGTCTTTGTATCACTTCAGTAATTTATCCTTTTATACATTACGTTACAAATTTATACATCCAGTTTCCACTGATACATCCTATCTGAGCATATTTCTATTCATCCTTGATCTTCCTATCAAGACGTACAGTTAGAACATTTTTATACCTTTTCAGGTTTTCCCCACAATGTTTCAGATTCATCGTAATCACACTCTGCATGCCTTTATCCACAAGGAAAAATTTTAAAACGGGTATTTGGAGTGTTTGTTCATTTATTAAAAGATAAAGATGACTTAAAAATCCCTTCACTTGAAGCATCGAGACATTTTATTAAAATCCTTGCTGCTAAACAAAAACATTTGCCCAAGCAAAGACATTTGGAAGGATGGAGAAATTCTGCAGCAGTGCCCAAAAGCACGTCAGCCTCCATTCTTTTAAAAATATAAGAAGTTTGCTATCTATAACAGACTTTCCAAAACTGATTACCAAATTGAGCAATCCACAACAAAAGGACCCTGGTCAGGTAACCGAGTAGCCAATGGCCTTTTTTGTGGACTTAGGAAACCTTAGAAAAGCACAATTGTCAGTTCAAGACTCCATCAGTAAGGTTTTTATGGTAGAGTGGTTAGATAGAAGTCATTCACTAAAAAAACTTTACATCCTGCTGGATGGCACCTGAATGACTCTCAGACCACAAGCGATTGAATCTTCTGGACTGATGAAATGAAAAGCTATCTGACCACAAGCTGCCAACAGCATGTGAGGAGTAAACAGGAAGTGTGTACAGGTTTAATACCAACTCTGTTGGCCGACATGGTGAGAGCAGTATCATCCTGCAGGGAGGTTTTCTCCTGACAAGAAGATTGGTCAGGACAGAGGAAAAGATGGATGCAGAACAATGAAGAGTAGCGCTAAGAGAGAGGAAGCTTTTCCAAAACACTTGGGATCTCAGACTGGGATAAAGGTTTGCATTCTGACAAAACAATGACAGAAAGTATACAGGCAAGAAGACAAGAATGACTTCAAGAAATGTCTTCAAAATTGCCTCAAAATACTCTTTAGTTTATTGGCTGCTACTTTGTTAACTAGTTAAAACCATGTCAGGGGCAGAAGGAAGTATCTGTTCCTGCTATAAATCAGGAAACTCTGCAAACTACTTCAGGTGAGTTGAGCTTCCAATGAGACAGATGCTGTTTTAGTAAAATACCTCTGCTATACGACAGCTGAGTTGTTTATTTCTAAAGTAATCAACAGGATTTCCTTTGTGTTCAAGATGAAAAGTACCCAAGTGATGTAACTTGTTCGGCTTCATCCTGTCAGACGCTGATATTTTGAGATATACAACACACTGTGGTCTCTCTTCATTACCCACCATTGACCATTACCTGTTCTAGACCAGGGCCCCATCATATGTTCTTGTCTTTTTTTTTTGGTAGTTGAAATTTGTTGTTGTTTCATCTTCGTTGTTCCATTGGTACTTCCACAAATTTGTCCATGTTTTACTACCAATGCAAAAACTATACATCTTATTCATTTTATTTAGCCTTGCTGCCCCCCGATCATAACTCACCTTCCAGTTTGGGAAACACTGCAGTATGTGTTCTACCAAAAAGAACTTCAAAGCAAAGTAAAGGCCATTCTCAAAGGTGCATGAAGCCTCTACTTTACTTTATACTTTATTGTCACCGAGGGGAAATTCGTTTTTACAGACCGGGCCCCTGAACTCCCTTCACCAAACAACGGACAATGTTGCACAGAACACAGCATGGCACAACATAACAATACTACACAGAACAGTCCAGGGGTGTCCAGCTCCGGTCCTCGAGGGACGAAGTCCTGCAGGTTTTAGATGTCTCCCTGATTCAACACACGTGATCCATGTTAAACGGCTCTCTTCAACACCTTGTTGTCAAGTTCTGCTATGTTTACCCATCAGTTTGATTTAGGTGTGCTGCAGCAGGAAACATCCAAAACCTGCAGGACATCGGCCCTCAAGGACCGACTTTGGACACCCCTGTTCTGGGCAGGATTCGCACAATTCAGCACATTCAAGTTCCACAATGGGTGGGCCTGATGTTCAAAATTGTTGCAACAACTTGTAATGAGATCAGACCATCATTCAAGCATTTTGATTGGTTGGCACCTGCGCTGCTTGATTAAGGTTAATCTATTCTCAACTTTCTAATGCAAGTTATGCTAGCAAAGCAAACAATGGAGCCATAATTCAATGCACCCAGTGGGGATGTCAGTGAATGACAAGTGAGAAACGTTTGCAACGTGCACGTGTGAATCCTGCCGGTAATTTGTAACAAGTTGAGAAGGGTCCATCCATCAATCCATCCATCCTTTGCCTAAACCCTCTTCAACCTGCCTGGGGTTGCAATGGAGCCAGGATTTAACCCAGGTGTCATTGGATGAGTAGCAGAGTACATCCTGGACAGTTCACGGGTCCATCACAGGGATGAAGAATGAGTTTGAATATTTGCATAAATTAGTTATTTCCATCTGAAATTTTTAATAAACTGACAAAGCAATGCAGCAATCCGTTTGCCATGTTTTTATATGTCCGTTTCATAATGGTACATAAAATACAGAAGACCTGCTTGCACTATACATCTTTCCATTTACACATCTCTCCACTCATGCTATCATCTATCCATACATCCTCTTTCTTCCTCCATCTTTCCATCCATCTGGCTCCCTGTTCCTTTCTCCCTCTCTCTGAAGAGGAACAGGTGTGCAACGGGACAAGAGACAAAAACACTCCTGCATTTTTAACCAGCGCCCATTAAATATTAAACACCGCGTACACACACGTACACACACACACGGCGCGACACACAATTGCTGACGAGACAAGTTATACAGGTCGATGGGCTAACGTGTGTCTGCATGTCTGCGTGAGCGTGTGCGAGTGTGTGATGGCTTTAAGCGTCATTACCTTACTTCCTCGGCATGTGGGCAAAAACACACACACACACACACACACACACACACACATACACACACACAAAAACAGAGGCAGGGATAATACATACAGGCATACACGGTGCTCTCACATGTTAACATTTAAGAGGTAAAACTATAACAGACTCCATGTTCTCTCCCCCTTTCTCCCTCTCCTCCTCCTCCTCTTCTCTTTCCCCGGCTCTTTGAAGTGCTCCATAACAAACTATAACAACAGGAAGTTTTCAATGCGCCACATTGAGAAGGAATGTCACATATGGTATGAGCGAGGGAGGGAGGGAGGAACAGAGGGAATTAGGGAGGATTAAAGAGGAGATAAAGGGATTGCTATATTGATAGAGATGGAGTCAAATGTTCTCCTTTCCCAAGTTAAAAATTCGGATTCTTTAATGTTTCAAAAAGATCTTTGTTTTCATCTTTTTTTTTTTTTAAATAATTATTAAGATGAAATAATCACCATGTGTGATTTAGAAAATAATTTCCTTTCTGGTTTAGTCTGCTTTACTTTCATATATTAGCCTCATGAAAAGTTATGGGAATAAAGAAAATGAAGTATTTATTAGTGTGCGAAGTGACCTCAGGTTGTGTGTTTTGACACATGAAACAAAATTGCGCAACAGTTTAAAATGCAATCATAAATCTGGGAATAAAATCCTCCCAGCAGACACTCAAGGATACGCCAGGTTAAAGGTGCAACATAACATATAAAGGCCTTTTTTTCTGGGCATCATACTACTTTATTTATTATTTCTTAAAAAGTTCATGACTTCGGCCTCAGAATGTAATCCCTGCATGGTAATGATAACGTTTAACTGTTTCATTGTGGCATTTTTCCATTAAATACTGTGGTACGGTTCATTTTAATTTGGTTTTCCATTGTTTTAATGACAGAGCTAACAGCGACGTATAGATTTACCATTTTCTGACAGAACACACACAGACAGCATACATGTTAATACATGACATACTTAGGAGACTAAATATGTTTTATAATGTTCAGTAAGTAAAAGCTAAAACTACCTTTCAGGGTTAGCTCAACTTTTTGCATAAGAGAATCCTCACTAAGGCGACAAACCATTTACCAAGAATCTAGTATTTGTTGTGTTACCCTCCAATGCGCTGTTGTTTAGGTAAAATCAAGATCATATTTCAGAAGCAGCAGGCGGCACCGCTATTATTTCCCACCTTCGAGGCGGTTCTTCCTGTGGTGGAAAAACTGCAGAACTGTTTCATGCCATAACTAGAGATGTAAACACATATAAAGGTGTTGCCTTTTCTGCAAAGCCAAGGAGTCCTGAATGGCAAAGATGCCATCAGAATAATAATCTAAAAAAAAAAAGGGTTTCAAAGGGCAGTAGTATCTTACCCTTCTGAGTCTCAAATTAGACCTTGTGGATGAGTTATACGGGAGGGTTTGCATCTTTTCCACCTCAGTTGTTCCAAAGCAGATTATGATTAACTTCATACAGGAGGACCTCACAATTTATGGTCAAACCCTATTATCTCATAGAACTTCAGCCCATAAAGACAGGCCTGCATTTGGACCGCAGGGTAGATGAAGCTGAACATCACTCACCAGTTTGTAGACTGTCGTTTTTAAAACATTAGCATTTTGGCCTCTTCCATCTTTGTTTTTGGAAACATTGTGTTTTTTAAAAAACGAGAAGACAAAATTAACCTTTTTGAGCAATTATGGGTTATATTTAAGGTTAACGATTAAAGGCCACAAAGGCATTAAAGGCTCATTTATGCTTCCTTTTACTTACATAAATAAGCACATCCGTTTCACTTCCATGCGTCGTTTACGTTGGCATGGTTGTTGGGCAATACGTCCACCAGAGGGCAGTGCAGAGATTAAAGTTCATCACCGAGTTTTGACATTCGTTTTAGTCAATAGTAAACATGGTGATGGAGGAAATCACGCTAATGGACATTCTGAGAGAGAGACATAAAAAGGGGTCTGTGCAGTCAGTAAATACTGCTCAGCACTGCCCCCACAGTTTCCAGTGATAATATTTGTTCCTTCATGGTATGGGCAAGGGCCCCGAAAATGGACCAAATTATGCATGTAAATGACGCCGAAGATGGATACAAAGACAATTCCGCCCGTCACCTGTGTCGGTTAAGCAGGTAATTTGGTGCGTTTTCAGGGTCTAAGCGGATCTGTCACTCGACGGAGAATACGGAGCAATACCACGGGAATTGTGGGGGCAGTGCTCAGCAAAAACAAACCAGAAAAGAAGGGAGGAACGGGGAGGGAAAAAAAGCAGAAGAAGAATGAAGACAAGGACAAAATCTACAAATTGCACAAGCTTTTTTAAGTAAGGCTATGCGAGTGTTCAGGGCGTGTTGGGTGGTTAGAACTGACGTCGGATCGTGGGAGTGAACTCTGAACTCTGCCCACTCGTGGACGTCAACCATGGCAACGTAAAAGACGAATGGAAGTATGAAGACGGTGACGCATGAGAAGGTTTGAAACGGACGCCCCTATTTACGTACATAAGGAAGCATAAATGGGCCTTAAGAAGGAACGGATCATGTTAGTCTAAATATTCAGTTCTTTTTGTAAACATACAAGTCACCCCCTGCTGGTCCTGATGGAAAATGCAAAGCACTTTAAATTGGCTTCACTTGTCAGACTTGGAGTCCATTATCTTCAATAAACCCTGGAGCTTAAGACTTCCTGCTTTTCCTTGCAAGTTTGCTGCTATCCTATTACCAGTATTTAGCTTCAGATAGTAGAAAAGGGAGAGAAGGAAGGAAAAAGAAGAAAGATTTGCTCAAACCATCAGATAAATGTCTTCTGTTTTCCACCATCCCTCCATCTCTCCTCAACTGTGGTTAATTTTCTCCCCCCCTGACTCTCCATTCTCACCCTCATTCATCCCTCTCTCCTCTTCCCCCTCTTCTTCTTTCACCTGTCCTCTCCTCCCTACTCCTCTCTATCAATCTCTTTCTCCTCTCTCCAACTCCCTCCGTCCATCTCTATCCCTCTCTGCAGTTAAGTCAGTGTAATGTAAATGATGTGCCATCGATCGCCTCTGACAGTGCAAGGACGCTCACCTCTCCTCCTCCTCTTCATCGTCTTGTCATCTCTCTCTCTCTTTCACACCCCTCTTTCACTCCATCTCTTCTGTTGCTCTTTCCTCCACCTCACATCTTTTATCTCTCTCTCACCATCTCCCCATGTCTGTCTACCTCGTTCGCCCGCTGCCTCCCACGCCTGTCATCTTTCATCTGTCCCTCTCCCTTCATTTTCCTCCCTTCTCTCTCTCTCTCTCTCTCTCTCTCTCTCTCTCTCTTTCACCGGCCATCATTTATGTCTCTCTCTTCCTCCATTGTTCTTTCAGAGCATCTGCTCTCTCTCCCTGCCTCTGCCATCTTTTATCTCGGCCTCTCCATTTCTCCTGTCTTTCTTTCTTTCCGTCTCTCTTTGCTGTCTCTGCAGTCCATCTTTCACCTCACTTAAAGGAACACAGACCACCACTACAGGTCCAATCACCTCCTGTTTAAAGTGACACTATTTTCAGTCTAATCGGGTCAAATTATGGCGGCTGTGGATCTTAAATCTCTTCTCTTAGATTATATAATCGTGTCTTGATAATCAAAAAGAAAAAGAGTGCAACATTCTTGTGAACTGTGAGCTTAATTACAGGCTGCAAGTTCATTGATTCGAAGCGTTTACACCCAAATTAAAATTCCAGATCATGTTGCTGCTGCCTAATGAATATGTCAGCAAATTCATAGAGGCTTTATGTTTTTACGTGTTACTTTATAGTTTGAGTGTCTTCCTCAGCTCCGATGTTTATTCAACATTGGTTTTGGTGTCGGTATCCGAGCTGGGATCAGTTTAGGCAACAAGCTACTCTGACTGAAGGTGGAGGGAAGGTTATGGTTTCAGTTAAAGGTATAGGAAGCGATCACTGAGTCTAAGTGCAACATTTCAAACAATCCTTCAAGCAGAGAAATGCTGCATCTGATGTACCTCTTAAGTGGGAAGTTGGGACTTGAAATCATGTCATCTTTGTGCTTGAGCTTTTCAGTTTGCTGAATTAGATGCAAGTTTTGACTCATCTTTGTGTTACTAAGAATGGAATCTGAATGTTTGTGTGTTATTTTCAGTTCACAGCTTTCAGTAAATTAGAGAAATTATTAATATTATTATTATTATTATTATTAGTTTCATATTCTAAGCATGAATAAACTGCATCAGCAGATTTTATGTGAGAAAATTACAGTTTTTGGTCTCCATCGTCAATAGAGGAGTTTCCATTCAGTATAAATAACATCTAGATGTAAAGATATGTGATTCAGAAACTATCAAAATGTTTTTTCCAAGTAAATTCTGTAATTCTATAAATGCTTGACATATAGTGAGATTTATGGCAGTGCAGAGACACTTGTGGGAGCTACAGATATGATTGTGATTAATGTGAATAAGATAGAATTTAAGCTCTCCTCTCTGTTTTACCGTCCGGCAGTAAATTTTACATTCTTCACAGTCATTTGTTTCTTTCCAACAACTTCTTCTGGGAATTGAACCCTTGAAGAAAGTGTTTGTTATAATGCAGATCAAGTGCTGGTTTTTCTGCTGTCAGACTGTAAAATGCAAACTTTATTTATCACAGACGGATATAATTTTCAAATCGTTATTGGGTATATTTCTAACACCACTATAGAAAAAAAAAATTATATAAAAATAAAGATTATGTGGTTCTAATATGTTTTTTGTTCTTTTTTAAAGGGTAGTATTTTTCCAAATATAGGACTATTTCAATACTCATTACATGAGAAATAAAACTAAAGTACAAACATATTTAATATTTTCAGGTAAAAAATTATTAAAACAAATGTTTGAAAAAACCAAAAAAAAAAGCACTTTTTTTTTTACATTTATACTATATTAGAAAATATGGAATTCTAATTTTATATTAAAAATATGGCCAAATATATATAGGCTATATATACACACACACATGTACATACTTACACATTCTTAAAACAATATTTTGTCTTCAAAATGCTTTAAAGTAGTAAATTATGTCCATTAAACGTAATTTTTCCATTGTTCACATTCGACAATAAGAGGTCTAAACAAGTTTCATTAAGTGTGTGGGCAAAAAAAAAAAAAAAAAAAAAAAATCATATTTCAGAATCTGTAACATGAATGTTGAAAAAAAAGAAAAGGGCCACCAGCTGTATTCTCTATGGGTATGTCCACATTTATCAGTTCATTAATAAAAATATGCATATATTTCCATAAATAATCAGATGAAATGATCCAAATACTTCTTGTTTTCTACCACATGTTGGACCACTCTTCTTCTCCTGCATCTGAAGCGTCCTTTAACTCTCCTCCTCTCTTATCCCTTCTTGTCCTCCTTTGTGTCCATCCTTCTTCCCTCCACTCCTTCGTTTCATTCTCCTTATCCAAATAGAGGGCAAAGACAATCCAATAAACACCCCCGCTCCCAACAGCTGGAGAAAGCGTGTGTGTGTGTGTGTGTGTGTGTGTGTGTGTGTGTGTGTGTGTGTGTGTGTGTGTGTGTGTGTGTGTGTGT
>JBBBVU010000005.1:2913927-2928001 GCA_037177055.1 Atherinosoma microstoma
TGTGTGTGTGTGTGTGTGTGTGTGTGTGTGTGTGTGTGTGTGTGTGTGTGTGTGTGTGTGTGTGTGTGTGTGAGCGAAGCACCGAGTCAGCAGAAAACTAGGATGACACTCTGAGCGCTGGACAGGAATGTCACCGAAAAAAAGAGAGATGAAGAAATAAAGAAGGAGAGAAAGGAAGGAGAAGGGGAAAGAAAAGACAGATGGGACAGAGGGAGGTGAGGAAGAAGAGACGAAGAAAACTCTGGGGACTCAGAATGACACATGCAGTATTACTCACCGTCCTCATACATCACGCACACACAAACACGCACATAGACACACATCCACACACACACACACGCACACACTGGCTCATTCTCTTGTGCACAAACAGACACACAAGGACACTAAAAGACAAACACTCTCATTTTCTTCTTCTTCTTCTGTCTCTCCAGCAGCGGCAGCCTTTCCCAACCTAAAAATAAGTTTTATACCAAACGTGCCCACCAGAGACAAACAGGTGATTTACAGTCTCTTGACCAAATCCTCCCACTGTGTAGCTGCAAAACTGGAGATGGAAGGAGCCGAGATAAAAAAACGTTTCTATGATTATCAGCCGTTTTTAGATCACGCGTGATCGGAGGTGGAGCTGGAGGTTTGGCACCGCTAGAATCTGATTGGCTGGTTATCAGTCCACAATGAGAAGGTGATACAGCAAAAAAGGTTCATATCAGAACCTCCGAGTGAAACCTGTTGACGTCTCATGTTGAGAAGTAGAAACTGCACATGAAACATGGAAGAACACGACCACACAGACATTAAATAACTATAAAGGGACAGAAAAACCTCACAATGACCCCAGACTTCAAAATAAAATAATTACAAAGACTCTAAAGAGACACTGATCAACTACAGAGACATTAAACAACTGCAGAAAAAACACAAAGATGCCAAACAAAGATTTCAAATTATCATGAGGAAACATTTCACAGCTACAAAGAGACAAAAAATGAAACAATGAGCTGCTATGAGCAGAAAGAAAAATATTTTAAAACATTTTAAAACAGAAAAGCACAAGCAAGGATTACTAATACGGATCCATCTACACTAAGAAAGTGAACAACACGACACTTGTCCCTGGAAATAGAAATGGACAAAAACCATCATGAGAAGGAAAAAAAATTGCAAAGAGGAAAGCAACGTCTGACACTAAACGATGACTAAAAAAGGAAAGACGGCTACAAAATACAAAGAGCACCAGTAAGGCACTGAGAAATGATAAATATTAACTAAATCATAACCAACAACAACAAACGCAAAACAATTCAATATGAAATGAGTACAAGGTGCACATGTACCACATTTGTACCAAGGAGAACTAAAAAGAGACAAAAACTAAAAGTTTATGCAGAAAAGAGAATTACCATTTACAGTGTCACTGAACAAAACCCAGTCCAGACAAAGACAAGACAAATGACTAAAGCCACAAAACAACAGCAATTAAACACAAACCCACCACAAATTGATCCTGAAGGACAACAAAAAAAACTCCCGAAAACCTACAAATAGCTGCAAAGTAACGACAAAAAGAAGAAAAAAAGGGCAGAAAAATTACAAAGAAGCAACAAATTACAGAAAGACTGCAAACAGCAAGCAAACAGCAACAAGGAGACTATGAGGAAACCCACAGGAGAAAAATTGCTTTTTCAGGTTTTATTCAGCTGAATATTAGAATCTAGTAAACATGCAAAGCTTTTGATAAAGTTTGAAAGTATAATATGTAAAAAAACACGTGATGATTCTTCATTAAGATATCAGCAAGATTCTGATCTTCACATCAACATTAAGAGCAAGTTCTGACTTCTTAGCTCTGTTTAAAGGAGCATTTGATACAAAGCAAATGTTTAAAGCATAAAGAATTCAGCGAGACCTAACAACACAAATGTAAAGAGCACAACCTATGATATAAAAACACTTCTATGCAGTATTCAGCTGGGATATACAACTGAGAAACTTTATGGCCCAGATTTTCCTGTAATACCACGTTGTACCACTAGAGGGGCCGTGAGTCACCACAGTGTCTACTCTGCCCTGTGCAGAGCAGAGTTAAAAGAATTTAACGTAAAGAACTGTGTTTACAACAATGCCGGAAGCTCCTGGCAAGCAAACATCACCTGTGGCACATCCACATCCCATAAAGAAATTATCCTTAGCCGTAAAGACACGAAGAGACAGAATAAGAGCTAAGACAAGAATAAATGTTGGTCAAGCTTCGTTAAAAGAGACAGTAAAAGTTTTTGGACGGGAAAAATTTAATTCTGATGCAGAACCCACCACTTTCTTCCAGAGAAGAGCTTAGGCTACGTATTATTATACGTATCAATGTAGTGCCGAGTCATCGATTTGGTGTGAAGTACCAGGGGAACGGCGGCGGGTTAACAAGGAGCTTTTTTGTTCTTTTTGGGTTCTTGCAAAGATAAAGCAGAACCCACATGAGAAAAGAACTACATTGCTAATGTTTCCTGCAATGCAAATCTGTGTAACAGTAGCTGGGTAAAGGCCCACAGAGTGAGCCCGTTTACGTGACCATCAAAATCAGATGTCTGGGGAGAATCGGATCATTTTAATAATCTGATCTGAAGCATCTAGATTCACTTCTGAAATACGATATTTGAAAAATCTGTCTACATTCACCAGTCCATTATCGTATTAATTTCATGGTACGTGTGTGTGATGACGTCATTTCCTGTTATTTTCATAACATTGGGTCTTGTTGAATATGGCGTTGGCCACGATATTAGCATTAGCTGCTAATGTGAGGACATAATAAGCGGCTAAATAGTCTACATGTGAATGTTTACTTGGTTTATATTCCAACTTCCAGCTGCTTCACACCAGCGTGTTCTGTTCATGACTGCATCGCTTCCGTCTGTTAAACGTTGAAAAGCAGGAAGCGACGCAGCTCTTTGCAAACGCTCAGATGTAAAAAGACTAAATAAATCAGAAATGGGTTTATCATCGACGTATAAAGGATATCAGATTTAGACGTCTACGTGACCACTGCAATTATCTGAAACTCCAGAAATCAGGCAATGATCAGATTTTTGGTGTGTATGTAAACGGCCTCAGTATCAGCCATAAGACCAAAATTAGCATATGCTAATAATGTCATGCTAAGACGTCAGTTCAAATTAAATAAGCCGGTAGTGGATTGACAGGAAATATTTTTCTGTCTTGTCTTCACACCCAGTAGGCTGAATAAGAGAAAAAAAACTACAAACAAACAGAAAAAAACTTTACTAGGAATAAAAAACACACTGTACGTTAGCTGGTAAAAGTCTGCCCCCTTGTGGTGAGAATGTGTAAAGACCAAATCCACCTTTGATAAATTCAGCATCTTTCCTCATGTGCTCACACAAACTCAGTAAAATGAAATTTAAACATTATTATAAAAAAAGCGTAGTGATAAAATCATAATGATTATATGTCACCAGACGGGGGCAGTGATGCACCGACTGGTTGCTCAGCAACAGAATGAGGAAGTTTGTTTTTCTTTCAACTTGTACCATGAAACATTTAGAGCGAACAAAACCATTTGACACAAAAACTGGGTTTTAAGATCCGTCAGCACATGGTTGAAATCCAACCCAGTACACACACACACACACACACACACACACGGACACACACTCCACTACAAACACATGAGAAAACACACACATAGTCAGAAGGTAAGCCTAGATCCTACAATAAGTCCAGTTTTATGACTAGTGTATAACACCAACAGCTGAATCAATATTAGTTTACACTGGTCACAGTGGACACACACACACAGATGCAACACACACGCACAGCTCTGTTCTTCCATAAACACGCAGAGTGAATCTCCCAGAATATATTATTATTGCAGATTTACACACAGACACACACAGATTAGCTTTTACTCTATTACACCCTCGTGGTAGGTCGGTTCGACCACGTAGAAAAACACACACACACACACAAACATAGTCAGCCATTATAAAAGTGATAGCAGTACTGTAATAAAACACACTCACACTGAGCTGGTTATTATAAAAAATGATAAACATTCAAAGAGTTGTAAAGTTTTACAGTGATGAACTAACATATCAACTTTATTAACGGCTGACTGTCCTCGTTCTCAGGCTGCAGCCGTGTTTTAACACACCCATTTAAACCATTTTAATTCCCTTTTTTGCCTCCCTTTTATAAGAGCTGATCTGAAGTCAGAAACATTAAACTGTTTTATGGTGACAAAGTCACTTTAAGTGCAGAGTTTCAGGGCTGGACGCCTCTTAGCAGCAGGGACTCACTGGCCAGGAAAGAAGTCATAGTTTCCGTTGATAATCACACAAAGCAGATGGCTTATCTGCAAAACTGAAACACTTGGAGTTATTTAGAAAGTCAACAGACAGGAAAATATAAAGACTTCCAATGTCTGAGGCTCTGCTTTGTGTGTATTCTTTCATGTGCAGGTGGAGGTCTGGAAAAAATGTAATTAATGCAATTTATCATGTTTTCAAGGAACAACAGTTCTGTAATCTGTTTTGACTTTTTCAAAGCAAAAATGTGAAATAAAACTGCTGTAATGACTTTAATATCTTCGTTAAATTCAACAAAAAATGCATGTGTGAAGTTCGGTCACTTGAGTCTGGCCTGACCTCTAACGTGTTCATCATACGGAGTCCAGATCCCTGGCTTTCATGCGGTCAAGACCAGAACACATCAGCATTGAACGACTTATTAAAAACAATCATCTCTATTTATTTCCATTGACATGAGAGAACTCTTCCACGCGTCAGAACACGGTCCAGTTTTTAAGCTTCACTGATCCTGAAAAACACCATTTTTACATCCACCTACTCTGCAAGTTTCACTGCTCCGATTCCTGCTCTTCTTCTGTGGTGTTTTACGTTTTTTTCATCCCCTGAATTACTTTACATTGCTTTATTTCTAAAGCATATGAGGAGAGATTAATAAAAATAATAATAATGAATTACATTATGTAGCCCTATGCAAGGCAGTCAAAGTGCTTTGGATCCATTATTCATTAGTAATGGTAGTAAGCTACATGTGTAGGCACAGCTGCCCTGGGGCAGATTGAGAGAAACATGGCCGCCAATCCACAGTGATTGCCCTAGAGAAGTGTCTTGCCCAAGGACAGCAAGGATAAAGCATGAAACGTTCTACTTGTGGATGGATGGTGGAAATAACAACACAGTTGATATATACAGTTCATTTTGCGTCATTCATGCCATCTCAACAGTAGCCGCACACTTGGGTCTCAAAAAATTAAAAACGTTTCACTAGTTCCTTATTTATCCAATAAGCATACTGTAACATTTTTACTTGCTTGGATGGATACTTTCTGAGATATGGCCAATTTAGTGAGGGGGGGGGGTATGCGGCGATTTGGTGCAATTTTCCTGCGTTCTTATTTTATTTCATTAACCTAAAATGACCATTGCATCAGAGTTTTTATATTTATTTATGAACATTTTCACCGAATCTCATTCACACAGTTCAGGTATTTGCTTCCAAACGGCCATTTCCACAGTAAGGTGCCTATTGTGAATTTCACCGGACATAAAATATGCATAAAATCGACTACTTGACTCATTTAAAATCATTTAGGTGTGACTATCTTCACAATGTCCAGAGAATGGGAACTTTACTGTGGACATAGACGTTTGGAAGCAAATAACTGAACTGTATGAATGAGCAGCTTCAGAGATTTAATAAAAAGTTCATGAAAATGTTGATGTTGTGACGAATAAATGTCAATTTCTGATGCAATGGTTATGTTTTAGGTTGATAAAATACAGTGTGCCAACTGAATAACAAAAGGAGAAAATTTCAGAATTTTTTGAGACACGTGGGGTGTCTTGAAAATTTGTTGAAATGACTTAGAACGACCTGTTTTGCATTGTAAACATAAATATGACCGTCATGTTGTCCCAAAACACCAGTTCCATCTGAATAAAACACCAAAATAACAATTTTTGAAAAAATTAAACAAATATACCCCAACTCGTCTGTGTGGGCAAGGCCTTCATTTAAAATCACACTGGCTCTGAACAGTCAAAGCCTCGGGGTCCCCATGTGCTCTCTTTGGTTGGGAACCCCTGATGTAAAGCATTTCCAAACTGGGGCTTTCCTCAAACAAAATACTGGTTTTATAACTACAGCATCATTTGACAAAGTCATTGTGGAAGGAACTTAAAAGCAACGTCTGTGCAGTGAATAAGATGCTTCCATTTACAAAAATCTCCAATGAAAAAAAAAGTGGAAATGAAAGTGGCAGAAAGTCTTGAAAGTTCTTTCCCCTCCATACAGTCCGCAACATCACTACATGGGACATACTGGAGTCAATAGCTCGATTCTGTGCATGCATACTGGGACAAGGACGGTGGTCCAATTAAATTGTGGGGTCAAACTCTTATATAGTTCCACTCCTCTGTGCATGTAGCGCGTCAGTATTATGACACAGATAAAACTATGAATTGTCAGCACTGAGGTGGAATAATTTTGAGTTTTTGGTATAAAAGTTTTCCAAGATCCATCCAGTTCTCTAAATGGGATTTAAAAATTGGCTTGGAAAAGATATTTTCCACGAGATAAAGACTTGAAAATAGTTACTTAAATGATTAATCAACAGGTGTTTAAGTACTTTTGTAACAATAGAGTGAATCTCCAATAAATACAATGTTCAGGAGCTGCTACCTTGTAAAGTAAATTAAGGTCTTGATTAGAAAACCAGAACACACTCAACTCTAATTAAATCCAACAATATAAATATAAGCAGACACAAGCCTGTTTAAATAAAAGGTTATTTTACAGTGTCATTGGTGGCCTTGATCTCTAAATGGACCAAACGTCTTTGGCAGAGACGAGCTGCATAATATCCGCCTCGAGCTACGGTGGCCTGCAGATGACACAAACAATAACACTTCCCAAACAGAGGGAAGTAATCTGGCTAATTAGAGCAGAGATCCAGGAGAAGCATCCAGTAAGGAGGCAATATATCACCACACCAACTACTGGAACAATAAAAATGCTTTGTCATTTGCTTTTTTTTTGGCATGAGAACGCGCTTTTCATCCCTCGCAGGTTAAATACTCAGTTGTGTTGAGTTGCTTTTTGTCTGAGGGGAACTTCTGCAAAACATAAAGTAAATCCACAAACAGCAGCTGGTGAAGCAATTCCAGACCTGCTTCTATTGATCAACGTTCTCCAGGAGGAGATATCATGGACATATTGTTCAATAGGTTAACTTCAATGAAAAGTATGACGTTATGCTTTATGTGGTCTTTACTGCTGCTGCCATGTGACTCAGACCCGAGCATAACGCGGCGTAAACGAGCTCCGTCAGAGGAAGTGATGCTGCCCGGTCCGCAGCTTTAACTGTGTCCTAATTTACTAGGCTGTCAATAGTATTTGATTACACACAAACTGCAGCACTTTATAAGGCTGTTAACTCTGTTATCAGTTAGTCAATGGGAAGAAGGGGAGGAAGAGCCGCTTCATTATTACATTTGTTATGGGTCATGCCAACGTCTCAAAGTACAACTTCATCTCCATCTTTCTCTTCAAGCAGACTTTCATGGATTACTTTTTATTATTTTCTGTAATTGGTGCTTTTCTTCTGTTTGTGTTTCCACCAAACACAACCTTTTAAGACATATTTTTTGCACGGAAAAAATGTATGTTATCTGTAACACAAGGGATGCACCAGTACGGATATCAGTATCGGCCCAATATTGATATTCAGATATATTGGTATCGGATCAGAACCCCAAAAAGGCCGGTCGGTGCATCCCTAGAATATTTCCTGCAAAAATATGCAATATGGTGCTTAGAGTACATAAACAAATGGCTTCAAAAGAAGAGACAAAATAAATAAAATGCAAATTTAACTGCATAATATTAACATCACATTTTAGATAACAATGAAATATTAATGTAATTATCACTAATTGCATCACCAATCACAAGAAGCTTGTTCAGTTGTGAGCTCGCCTGTAGATAATCTAAAGTTTGTGACAATTTCTACATGATTTATTGCTAAGTTTTCTCAAAATTTCCCAAAAATCTGAATTTGCCAGCTGGAAAACACCATAAAATTCCCAAGCCAACAAATTTAGTCCCATAATAACTAATATGGAGAAAATGCTGTATCATTAAGTTAGTGCTGGCCAGTGAAAATGTGAAGAATGTGAAACAGTGGGAAACCGTTTGATGGGGGACCTTTTTAACTGCTGCACCACTAAACATGCATGCAGCAGAGCACATTTATTATTACAGATGTTGAGTCGTGAGAATTGATGAAGACGGTTCTGAAAGTGAAGCTGCAGCAGACGCTGAAGTTGAGGAAGATGAAACA
Source organism: Atherinosoma microstoma (assembly GCA_037177055.1). Taxonomy (NCBI): domain Eukaryota; kingdom Metazoa; phylum Chordata; class Actinopteri; order Atheriniformes; family Atherinidae; genus Atherinosoma; species Atherinosoma microstoma. The sequence goes on from JBBBVU010000005.1 coordinate 2,922,311, forward strand.
GAAGAAATTTGGCTAAAAAAGTCTGGAGGTAATTTAGTTGTAAAAGTTCAGATGTTGATCAAACAACTATTTACTGAAAATGTTGTCGAGCTGAAGTTTTCATAGGAGGCAGGATAACAAGCAACTTGCTGCTCATGTTGCACCAAAATATGAAACTAAGGTGGGTGTCCTCTACATCCTCAGATAAAACTGAAACAGCGGGAGGACACTCGACTCAGATGTCTCTTGTAGACGTGTTTTCTAAGAGTACTGACTCAAAATAACAAATGTCATCACAGTCCATAGAACCAGAGATGGTTCTGCTAGGTCGGGTGGAGAAAGACAGGCTCAAGGCTATTGTTACCACGGTAACAGAAAATCAGTCTATTGTGCCAACTAGAGAAAATAGGCTTAGCGAAAGAGGACTGGAACTGGTTTTCTTGGAAGTAAACTGTTCTGGTTTCTCAAGAAGTTCAATAAAGTTCATCCAAAAACTCTTCCCCAAACTCTGGTGGCATCCATCGGTCTTTCCACAGGCTCAGGCTGCCACGCCCCACCAACTGAAGCTGTTTTCATGGCTTCAGGACACCACAGCGCTGCCACCCCAGACACCGTCCCTCCATGAAACCAGTCCAGATTTCTAGAAAAGAACTATTACTTGGAAACACTGCGATCACAACACTGGACATTTAAATGTTTTTTTTCTTTTGTTTGTTTTTGTACAATGTTTGATTCTCATGGCAATGGAATAGACCATTACGAAACTAGCACAGTAAATCTCATAACCCCCAGTCATACATAGAAAAGAATAATACCATCAGATACCTTGATATATGCTACACTATGACTTAAATACAATTAAATATTTAAATAAATAATTAGATACAATTAAATATTGCTTCTGTAATGGCAGCACAGATGAACAATCCTTATGAGAGATTTTAGTTTGTCCAGCTAGGAAACTCAAAAACCAGTGACATTTTTTTTTACCTGCTGGCAAAGACTCATAAAATTATATTAGAGATTAACTGGAACAAAATCCCAGTCATTTTCTATAAAAGTCTTCTTGGGAATCAGTAGCATCTTCAAGGAAAGAAGCAGCAAAATAATTCATGATTCAAGTATTTGGCACTTCAGGTCATTTCTGCATTAACCACAGAAAGAGGAACAAAATGTTGATGTGTGGAAAGACTGGAGTCATTTTCAGGCTCCTGTTGCAGGGGGTGTATCAGCTCAGTATGACGCAATGCTTCATTTCTGCAACCTCCCAAGAACATTATGCTCCAAAACACAATCTATTTAATGCAAAATGACACCGTTTGTGCCATCAGGGGATTCGAGCAGGTCTCCGAACCAAGAGAGATGTCGTTTTGCATTAAAGGACAGAAGGTGAGCTGGAGCACGGTGGCATGAGGAAATGAAAATGTGACAAGTGTGCGCTGGCTGTAATGTCAAGTATAATAGCTGATAGCAACCCAAATATTATCATTTTCAATATATTACAACTATCTGTTTGAATGTGTAAACTGGGCACACGAGTCCAGCAGAAAGCTGGACACGGTGACACTTAAACACCAGATCCAGGTGTCCAAGTTACTTAGAATTAGAGAAAAGATACAGAGATACACAGCATGCAAGGAATAGCAGTACAAATGCAAATGAAGGATATGATGCTGGGACAGATTCATGTGTACAAGAAGAGGGATAATTGGGTTTCTCTTTCCATGACACAAAACCTTGAAACTGGTTGGAGGACTTTTACAGGTGAGGCATCCTGCAGAGCGTCTTCTATCAAGCTTCTACACTTACGTCCTGAGAAATTATCATATTCTTATGAAATGTTATATTAGCCTTGTCATCTAGCAAAGACATTAATGGATCTGTGGGATTCAGCCCAGCAGGTGATTGGCTGATTGATCACACTCAGTTAAAGTCATTAATCAAGAAGTTTTTTGGATTAGAAAAGTCTCTTCCGCTGGTGTTTCGTTTGAGCAACTAATGCTCAAAGCAGCAGGTTGCAGTTTTTATCATCTAGGCCTCCAAATAACTGTAAAAAAAAATGTAATTGTTTATACTAATTTCTGTCAGCGCTTTTAATTTTCGGTTACCTCAGAGTTTGTTTTAGAGTTTTTTATCTGCTGTCTTTGTAACTGTATCTACACGATTAAAATCCGTCTGCCTCTTTGTCTGCCTCAGCGACTCAGGACTGAGCAGCCTGTGAGTTCACCGGTGTTTCCAGTAAATATGAGGCCCGATGTGACACACCAGCTCTGTCTCTCTCTGTGACAGTCATTCCCTTTCCTGGAAGCAGATGCCCTGTAAAAGATCGCGGCTGTTTTTCTGACTGATTAGATTTCACTGACACCAGCTACACAAACCAAACTTTGTCTCCTCTCTCTTTTCTTTAAAAAAAATTATATAAACCGGCTTGTCGTTGCCCTTCATTATGCTGTTGTAGTCTAGTTAATCTGTTTTCAGGGAGTCCACTGCACTGTCTGGATTGTGCCGAGTCAGCCCTAACCAGCACCAAGCTTTAATGGAGTCAGCATTAGTTGTCTATTAATTATAGCTGACTGATAATATTGCTGTTTTGTTCTTTTAACGTTAAAACACTCTGTAAACCGTGGCGCAAATTAAGCAGGCAGTGTTGCGTTTGCACTTGTTATCGTTCATATTTAGGTATTTGGAATACTTCAAGTACTGAATATGCTCATTGAAGCACAACAGGGAAAAAAAGGCTCCATCACAGCAAAGGCTAAAAACAAATCATTTTAACATTATCTAACAATGTCGGAGGGGGGGGTCACTAAATGACCAAAGTGAGAAGTCCAACTGAGTACCAGTGAAGATGATGTCATCACTGTGAGACCTGGGACACAATGAGTGTGACTCAATCAGCGCACTAGCGCACTTTCGAGCACTACATTTAAGTGCGTAATGCACATTAAACAGACGCCATATTGGCGACGTAGAGGAAGGGGCGGGATATTCCGATGTAGTACAGTTCGGATGTTAGCAGCTTTTAGCCGGTTTAGCAGACATAAATTAGCAGTTAGCAGTGCACACTATGTTCCAGTCTGCACTACGTTTCATTGCACTTACATATTGAGACACAGCCAATGATTGTGACTTCACTACCAGTAATGTAAGAGTTTTCTGCAATTCATTTAAAAGCCTCATGACTCAAATTTCCAGGAAATCAGCTGATTATGGACACCCAATACAGGCCAGTGCTGTCAAAATTCCTACTGGTCAAAAGCAAAAATATTAATATCGTATCGGCCAAAATTTTCATATCTGTGCATCTCTAGTCCGTTTGCAAGTAAACCAAGACCCCTGGCATTCAAGCAGACCAAAGTCCGCTTCTTTGGTCCACATCAGAGTGCGGTTGGTGTTCACATTGCGCCAAATGAATCTTCCCATCTGTGGAAGTGGACCACGGTCTGTTTAAGCGGACCAAACAACTGTAATGTGAAACACGTCCTTAGCCTCAAGTGAAACTATGAAAGGTCACTCTAGCAGAACTTCACGTCGCAACTCAACGACTGTCATACGCTTTAAATTCAAGTCAAATCTTCCTCTACCTCCATCTCTTCTGGATGAGAGCAAAACGTCTTCAAGAAACTAAACCCAGTCCAGCTGACTCGACTCAACTTTCAATTATGACAAAAAAGTTCAGGAAACCAAGAAGAACCTGTATAGAGGCAAAATATACTCATCTCTCAATGACTAGCATGTAGCAGTATGCATTGCTTACTGGTGCTTATTGGTGGTTAAACACTCCAGAGGGAAGAAACTCAGTCAACTGACTGAGGAGTTATTGAATGACCACAAAGTAAAACAATATTCAGTCAGTATCACAGAACAGAACATGTCCTACAGTATCTGACAGGAATGGAGCTCAACAGTCGAAAATGTTGACATACCTTTGAATCAACCTTTGATTCTTCATCAGTAACAGGAAGTCACTGCCTAACCTTGTTAATCCAACTAACCACCAGGCACTGAAGATGTTTTCATACGTTTAATAGAGTCCTCAAATATTCTAGTGATGTTTAGAAGTGGTTGCATGTTAGAACGCATATATCCGCAACATTCACTCTGAACTTTTGGAGATTTCCCACCTAGCATCTAAACTCTGTAACAGAGAGACAACATGCTAACGACGTAATCCAGAGCATTTGTTGCTGCGGACAAGTTAAATTACATATACTTACTGGTGAGAGTTACTGCTACATTTTTCTTTTTGCTAACGTCATCTGCTGAGAAAATACAGCTGCAGACTAAATAACTGATGCTACAGTGAAATGTCCAGTATACCGCTAGTAGGGGTGGGAGAAGAAATAGATTCATATAAATGTGGTGATTTTTTGTTTCACAATATTTCAATACATTTTTTAGTCTTTTTTGTTGTTGTTTTTTTTTACATTTTTTACTTGTATTGTCGGGCATTACAGCAAGCAGAATGATGGTCTGGCTACCTTGTTGTGTTTTACAAATTTGAATTTTCTCCCCCAAAAAATCCAAATCCCAATTATTTTTTTTTTCTCAATTTTATTTTATTTTTTACTCTTTTCAACTTGTCTTGTCAGGCATTATATCAGCAGAATGATGGTCTGGCTACTGTGTTGTTTTCTCCAAATTCAAATGCTTCATTTTCAGCTGATTAAAATATATTCCTGCTGAATAAATATTAAAAACTGAGTTTTTGTGCAGTTTTTGTGCAGTTTTTAGGGTAAATATGGTTCCTGATTAAATTTTTTCACATGGTCTGGGGTTGAAAAGAAAACAAAAAATCACAAAACCCGTCAAATCGCAAAATCACAAGGATAGCAATTTAAATCGTATCAGCACCCAAAAATATCGTAAGAGAATCTAGTCGGGAGGAAAGCATATCGTCCTGGCCCTAACCGCTAGCTTAACAGGCTGAGAAATTTTTGCGGTTTGAGTGGATTTAGATGGTTAAAATTCCCTTTTCCAGTAGCCCCTTTCTGAATAACTGTTAGCTTGGTTTGCCCTTAACCTGCTTCTCCAGATTGAGAGCAATGAGCCATGTGGTAAAACAAGGGAATTATCCCTTTAAGCAAAAGAGACCCATTAAACAAAATCATGCTAATGATTTTATTTTGGTTCATTCACTGTTGTTCTAAACAGGACATTTGATCATAATAATCTCAAGCAATAAACCAGATGTTGTTTCTTCTTACTTTCTCCCATTAGCTGTGTTTTCTGTGCTTCAGGTTTGTCAATCATTTGAACCTTCCTCAGGAATTTTTAATTCAGCATGAGTTTGTGAAAAACCATTAAATATGGCTGGAGCTGGTATCATGAAGCAGAGACAGAGGAATGTGGCTTTTGTAGGTCACCCCAAACAAAGCATAAAGGAACAAAACCATACACTAACACACACACACATGCATGCATGCATACGTACACACTAATGCTACAGGCTGGGAGAGCACTGTGAACTCTCCACCACTAATCTACAACCAATGCATAAGGAAAACACAGCCAGGTGCACACACACATACCCTCATGTTGTCTCTGCCACACACACCCACACACACACACCCGATCAAGAAAGAGTTCACACGAACAGTGAAGCCTGTGGTATTTGTTGGCCTCAAGTGGGTCACTCTCTCTCTCTCTCTCACACACACACACACACACACACACACACACACACACACACACACACACACACACACACAC
>JBBBVU010000005.1:2928101-2947311 GCA_037177055.1 Atherinosoma microstoma
CACACACACACACACACACACACACACACACACACACACACACACACACACACACACACACACACACACACAGGACAAATAATCATGCAGCTTTCATCCTCCAAGGCAGGAAATGCTGCTTTTAAGCTGTTTGTGTTTGAACTTGTCTTTTGAATCAAACGCACACAGATTCAAACACACACACAACTTTTTTGGAGGAGTTACAGAAGCACAAAAACACGCTAATAACCGAGTGAAAATGTCCTCTCTGCAAGATCAACACAAGCCCATAAAGCTGTGTTAGTCTCAGAGATGATCACACACGCATTTATTCTCCCTTTACATACCGACGCCTGAGCAGAAGTCTCAGTTCTCCAAAAACTACAAACATGGCTGAGATTTGACAAATCCTGAAGGAATCCAAACAACAACAGTGGGAAGATTTCTGTCCCGCTCACAAGAGAGGTGGACGGAAGAAGGGATGAAGAGAGGGCGAGGGAGGCCGAGGAAAGAGAGGAGGCGAAGAAGACGAGGAAAAGCTCAAAGAAAACAAGACAGAAATGGGGAATAAGGCAGGAATAAAGACGGGAGGGTGGCCAAGAACTGAGAAAGCGGGGGAAGGAAAACAGGAATGAAAAACAGAAAGAAAAATAAGAAGCAGAGGATAAAGGAGGGAGCTCACTTCAGACTGAATTGCTTTGTCCTGCAGAGAGGAGGAGGCAAAAAAACAAGAAGAAGACAGAGATGTCTGACAGGCAAGAGAAACGAGGGGAGGAAGGAGAGAAAGAGGAGCAGTGGGGGGTGAGGGGGGTGATTAATGGTCATGGAAAGAGGAGAAAAAGAAGACATTCTGTCCATCTATTGTGGGATGACAGGAGAAGAGGAAAGAAAGAAAGAAAGATAGAAAGACTTGCACGCAGATTCATAAATCTACTTTCTCTTGCCTTCTTCAACAGAAGTCAAAGGTCGCCAGTGTCGTGATAAAAAATCACTGTCCAGCACCCACACACACACCCACACACACACCTGTGTTCAATATCACACTCAGATCTGGTTTGTCATGTTTTAAAGGAGAAAAAAAAAAAAAAAACATCAACCACACCCTAAACATAAGTGATATTGGTTTGGAGAAGTCATTTCCTCCCTTTCAGTCACTGGTGGTGTTAAAATACTCGTGTCTCATAGAAGGAAGCTGGCCTGGTTTGTGTTGGATGATATTCAGCAACAAGCAGAGCTCATGAAATACAAAGTGGAATCACAAATAACTCAGACATGTTGATAAAAAGGCAAGACCCCAAAATCTTTAGTCTCCTGATGTTTTCAAACCGAACACTTTTAGTCTCCTGCAGGCTAAAGAAAATATCTCTGTCTTAGGGCGACCCTCCAGAAAATAGATCTGCATATTTTAGGATCATGAACCGCATGCTGAGAATCACAACAAGCCACTTCAAGCTTAATGTAAACAATTTGTTATTCTCTAAAAAGTCGTCTAATTCTCATTTTTTGGAAAATATTTACCCTTCCGGTTAGAAAAATGAACCAAAATGGTCTACATGTAAAATAAACATGATTAATATTATCAGGTCTGTTTTTAAATAGTGGCAATGAACCAATAGGCTAACCAATGAGGTCTGCATGTGTCAACAAGCCTCGGGGCACCAGTTAATTTCAGAGAGGACTGTCATGTTTGCATAGCCCGACATCACATTTAAAAAAAAAAGAAGAAAAAAAAACGATACTGGTGATGAAGGCAGTGGTATGGTCTCCATCTGCAGGGCTCGTCCTCTTTTTAAACACATGAAAGGGAGAGTTACTTTTGGACTATAACTATACGTTCCACGTATGCAGCATGAATGAATGCACTGAAAAATTCTATCTGAAAAATTCTGTAAACCATGTAAAACATTAGCCGTGTAAACAGATGTCAGCTCTAAACAGCCCCTCCGGGATTCCACAGCATTTTTCTGTGATTGTTGCAACTGAAAATTGCACCAAATTAAACCCCACCAAACCATCCAACATTTCACTTTTTATTATGTTAAGTTTAGTTTGAAGAAAACTTCATGTAAAGTCTCATCAATTAGACTATCCGTCTTTCCAGCTATCAGTCTGTCCATCAGTGTATGTGTTGCAGTATTGTTGCTGTTAACGTGTCAGAGAGACTGATAATAGAGCACCTGGGGCATGAAATCACACAGTCAGAAAGGAGAGAGTGAGAAAGATGAGAGAAGCCAAAGAGAGACCCCAATAAGGAAAGAAAGGGATGAAACAGAGGCCCAAGTACAGACAGTAAAAGTAAAATGCCTAAGAGAGGGCTAAAAGAGGAATAAAGAGAGACAAGTGGGGGTCGCTGGCTTGGGCAAAGAGTATAACACAGGGTCAGTATGAGAGAGAAAGAGGGCAAGCGGGATGGGGGAGGGCGAGACTCGCAGAGAGAAAGAAACAGACACCAAATTCATTGTTTTCATTGTCTAATTCGAAGCACAGAGAGGGAGATGGTTATGGACGGACAGGGGAGTGGAGGAAGGGAGGCGGCGGCGAGGAAGAGGAGAAGAATGAGGAGGAACATGAGACGAGCTTAGAGAGATTCACACACATTCCTACTTCAGACTCAAGTTTGAGGCTGAAAATGTGCTTTTCTATTTAAAAACATAAAGAGCGGTTCGTCTTCAGAGCAGCTGTATTCCCACTGCGGAGACTGCCGTAAGTTTTCGTCACTGTGTCCACTTCCCCCTCACATGGTTCAATTACAACCACGTTAAGACCCCCGGAAATTAAATACCTTCACCAGCTTATCTGATTGAGTGTTAACCTACTCTAAATGTGTCAAAGACTTAAAATTACAACAGATAAAGCACTAAAAAACACAAAAGCTTTGTCTTCAACTACAATTTAAAATATATGATGAATGCCCCCAACAACTGACTGATTACTGAGCATTGATTCTGTGTTGTGAGATTTTTAGATTTTAGATGCTTTTATTGTTTTTTCATTAGTTTGCAAAGTTGCGAATGAGACTCTGCTCCTGAACTGCCTGAAACACCTCGTTTGTTTCCTTCCTGGATTTGATGATGTCACCGTGAAACCAGCTTGTTTCACATTTGGCATCATTTTTCAACCAATCACGGCCGACTGGACCTTTCTGGAAAGAGGTCTTAAAAAGAAAGTAGCAACAATTTAGAGTTTCAGACAAAAGGGGGCTAAAATAGCCGCAGCATGAGAAAAATAAGGTGTGGATGGAAAACCAGTGATGGAAAACCTCCGAAATAATGTTACGGATAGTGTTTAGTATGTTTTCATTGAAATGGGGCTAAAAAATTATAATTAGTCAAATTATCTGGAACGTAATTCATCATTCAAGTTTGCAACTAAAACAAACTAAATCTTTGTGAGTCTGAGCTTCTAAACCAAAGTCCTCTCTGATTTAGTTTATTTTATGTTTGTCCTTTAACTTTAGGCCCGATTTATGCAGAATCAAGTGTTTTGTCAGAAAAAAATAAAGCTAAAACCGACATCCTCTAAGTATTTAAGAAAATGGGAAAATTTTCAGTTTTAAAAAAACTCCACGTATCTGTCCTGAATGGACCAATGGACCAAAGAATTTGAAAGATAAATGAAAAGATTGATTGATAATTAAGGAAAAGGGGTCTTCTATAGAATCTTATTCATTTTACAACAGAGACAGGTTTCTTGTGACCAAATGGTGACAGCAATACTGTTTATTACTGAATCCACATGACACAGTATGGCATTAGCTGTTCTGGAAATGGGAACTTTATGGGTGTATATTCAGTTTCTATCTGCTGCATGAGCATTTACAGGTGCAACAAACATAGGCTCTAAATGCTGAGGTGCTTACCAATAACTAATGTGTACTCATTAACATAAAATGTAGGTAATAGAAATATAATGAATGCAGCATTAGTGCATTCTGTATCTGAAGTCGATTAAAAAGCTGGTACTGATGTAATGTTGATCCTATTTTAAGTCTGAAGAATGATTACTTGTACATTTGGGCAGTTTTATTCTTTGTGGCCCGACAGCAGGTTAAAGGCTTCGGTCCAGCCAGTTTCCTAATGGCCACTGTGTGCTCGGTCTCAGCCTGAGTCCCAGGCTGAGGCTAAATTTACTCACTGTTGGTCACATGCTGGAAAAAAGGCCAAGAGCTCCTGATATAGGCTGCATAAACACACACACAGCCGTTATTTTTGCTGCAATTGCAGAGAGTCTTTTTAAGAATGATGCTGTATTTATCCAGCAAAATGTTTCATGAACATGTTTACACTCATGTTTTAATGACTTCCTGTTCCTGTTCTACTCTCACACTCCCACACATTCACAAGCACTGGTTTGTAAGCTGCTAGGTCAGTGCCTTGCCCACTGGCACAGTGATGGTCTTTATCAAGGAAGAGGAGGAAGTCTTTCGGATGATCTGTTTGGCTTTCATAACCATATTCAGTACGGCTTTTGATAGTCGGCTGGTAGTTTCTAATAATTAACTGCAGAAATTAAAAGAAGAAGTCCTTTGATAACTGTAGAAGTTATTTATTACGATGAGCAGCTTCCTAGAGGTTTGATTTCAGTGCTCCAAAACGGCATTTCCATGTGGACGAAAGAGAAAACGCACAGAAAAACCTGTTTTTCTATGTGAACAGAGTCTCATTGTACCAGAACCATGAGACCAAACCACACTGTATATTAAAGCTATAGTTGGTAATCCTGTTCAGAAAAACTTTTTGTTATACTGGGTGAAATGGTCCTTTCATCCTGAGAGTAGTCAATACATTATGTATTCATAAAAAAGCAACGAAAAAAATCCGACCTCTGCGAGAGCCGCAGGCCTGTAAAAACTCTGACCAATCCCTGCCATTCAGACAGAATGGAAAGAACCAATCAGATGCCTTCATGTCTCGTCCTGCCAACACATGTGCTTGTGTGCTAAAAAGTTCTGCTGTTGCGAGTTCAAGTTGGTGGGGGGGGGGGGGCATGGCTTTGAATGGCGCATTGACAGGAGGGGGAGGAGCTTAGAGGAAGTGCCACTTTCAAACAAGCGGCAACCTACAGCTCTATTTGTGATGCCCTCAGCCTCCATATACACATATTTTTCAACGCAGCTGACAAAACCATAACGACATTTGATCCATGCTTTTAAGCACTTGGTTTTACTATGTTTACATTCTCCAAAAGAAGCCAATGAGCTCTTAATGTCAGACCAAAAACCTACAACACAAAAAACTAAATCAGAGGCACCTACATTTCAGGCTGCTCTGTATTTTGAGCACTGCCCCCATGTGGCAGTGGGAAGCTAAAACAGGAAGTTGTACATTTAGAAGCTGAAGAGAACTTTGCAGACGTATGTTTAGCCCCTAAATCAGGGGTGTCCAAAGTCGGTCCTCAAGGGCTATTATTCTGAAGGTTTGCAAAGTTTCCCTGCTCCAACACACCTGACTCAAATTAGATGCATCCAACAGCCTATGAAGTTCTGCGCAATGACTCATTAATTTGAGTCAGGTGTGTTGGAGCAGGGAAACATAAAAAACCATCAGGATTGTGGCCCTCGAGGGACCGGAACTGGACCGCCCTGCCCTAAATCTATGCTATACTGTGTTAAAACGTAAACACAGAAGCAACTTAAGCCAGACTGGTAATCTATACACTGGTCGTTTTGGAGCGTACCATCGCTGATTCAGCGAAGAAACGCAAGAGAACATTATCGGAGGAAGTGAGGAAAAGAATGAGAGAAAGTAACAGAGCAAGGAATAAAACAAGAGCCAACATCAGATTGACTTTTACTGGCTGGAGAGAGCTCAGAGAAGAGACAGGATGAAGACGGATGCCTTCGTTAGGGGGCGCCAAAGTTCACAGTTCAGTCGTGGTTCTTTAAATTCATTGTCAACACACAAGAATGTAGCACAACAATTCAATCACAAAGTATCACTGATATGATATGAAAATGTGTACCCTGACAGGGCAAATGGAGCAGTACTAGCAGAAACCATGGGAGCAGTGTTGAGCAGTATAGCTGAAGAGCAACCTGCGAAAGGAGCAAAGAAGAAACTGCGATGTTTTTAATCGCTGCTCAGGCCACTGCCGTGTACGGCGCTGTGTCCTTTTATGTCTCTTTCTGAGAATGTACATTATCATGATCTCCTCCAACGTTGCCATGTTTGGGGTTGTCTGAAACCGACGTCTGAACTCAGAGGTGAACTCTGAACTTTACAGTTCCCTTTAGTGGATGAATTGGCAAACAACCATGCCAGTATGAGGGCAGTGATGTCTGCCTTTAGATTAAACCTTATCCTCTGCCTTGTTATGGGTGGAGCCTCTTTAAGATTAGTATGTAGCATGTAGAGTATCTTCAGGGTCATCACATTTGTCCCTCGCACATCACATCTGGCTGCAAATAAACGGCCAAATGACAAAAATAAAAAACTTCCAAATGCTCACTATATCTACATTCATGTAGGATTTCCTCACATCCATCCATCCATCCATTTTCTGTACCGCTTAATCCATGCAGGGTCGCGGGTGGGCTGGAGCCTATCCCAGCAAGTATCAGGCGAGAGGCAAGGTACACCCTGGACAGGTTGCCAGTCTGTCGCAGGGCCATTTCCTCACATTTCATTGGCAAAATGATTTCTCAGTCTAGGTGCTAATAGGTAGATTGACAGGTAGTTCAAACGTTTAAGATTTATACTGTCATTTATATTAATTTTATATGATCTAGTTTAAAAGTAACTACTCTGTAAAGCTATATCCACAGGAGCATCATTTGAAAATCAAACTTAAACACAATTTAACTATGACATCAAAGACACAAATATGTTACCAATACAGGGATCTCAAACTCTGATCCTCGAAGGGCCACAGTCCTGCAGGTTTTAGATGTTTCCCGGCTTCAACGCACCTGACTCAAATCAACGAGTCATTGTGCAGAACTTGACAACAAGCTGTTGGATCTACTTCAGATGAATCAGATGTGTTGGAGCAAGAAAGCTCAAATACACAAACATGTACCAGTATCAACCTGCTAATACAAAACGAGTGTAAAATGCTGAACGACATGAGCAGAACGAAATCAGCAAAAAGGAGTAAAAAAAAATGAATAAATTAATTGGGACCAAATTCGAAAATTCAGAGTCTGTGTGTCCTCTTCAAACTCGTTCTCTCTCAGACACACAGACAGATAGTGGTTGTTGCTTACATAGACGCTCTTGCCATCCTGTAAACTGCAATAAACCCAATCACACACATACACACACATACACACACACACACAGACGCACCGTAAATCTCACCATAATACGCCCTCTGAGTGTACGTGTGTGTGTATGTGTGTGTTTTATAGGTGTTGTAAATTTGGCTGCCGGCGTTGTTTTTATCAGCATATTCGCAAGCTGTTTAGCCAACGGTGCAGATGTCACTGTTACGACCACACACACACACAAACACACACATTAAGCAATACACACACATAAATAAGTTGTAGAGAGAGAAACAAGTTCACACACACACACACACAGGCCATTTGACACTGTTTATACAGTGTAGTATGTGTGTATAATCCCATCTAAATTCACCTGGCAGTGTGTAGGTCACACACACATGTGAGCCAGCCCACCATTTGCATCTGCCTGTGTAAGCCCGACTCGTTTTTAAGCGTATGCGTGTTCGGTGTGCATGCATGCAAGTGTGTGAAGGTCAGCACAAGAGTGAGTGTGTGTGCATTCCAATGTGTGTGTGAGTGTTATTTGATTAATGCTGAGAACCGTGGAGTGTTTAGAAAGAGGTTGTGACCTTTCAGCTTCCATTCAATCAGACAGGGAGGGAGAGAATACCTCCATCCTTTTTTTTTTCCTCTTACCCCTCTCTTTCTTCTGCTTTTTTTTTTCTTGCCCCTTGAGAATCTGATAAGCCTTAGTCAGCACACACGCTCGCTTCACAGATATACACACACCAAATGCTAATAAACCGAGCTCCTCATTTACCTGAAGTGCAGCCATCACACTTAGACCAAGTGGCTCGGAGTATGTGGACATTAAATGGTTTTTTTGTCCCGTTTTTATGGTGTGGGCTCTGTCGTTCTGGATGACTTTGGGTTCTTTAAGAAACATGTTAATGTGTTTATCAGTACGAGACGCATTATTTTCACATTTAGAGCGATCACGTACAACTAAAGACTGCTGCTACGGTCCATATTTGTGGATTCTGCTTCACTTGCAATGAAGCAAAATAAAAATGAATCTAGTTTGACGCATTAAACCTGCAAAGCGACCATGTTACAGAACACCTTTAGTTTCATTACCTTAAAAGTCTTCATGTTGGAACAAAATCTTCAGGAAAACAGCAGAATTAGTTGATTGTATGATAAACCACATAAGAAGTAGACAAACCAATGCGATGCTGCTCAGTGGATTGGGAACTGTGGTTTGGAGCAATGAGTTTGGTCTTTGATTTTGGGGGAGCGAGAGATGACAGTGGAAGTGCTCCATGCCGATGCCGGTTTACAAACCTAGTTTTAACTCCTTGACGCCTGTTGTTACGAATTTGCGACAAACCCCTTCTGGCCTTTGTTTATTTCATTTCAGTTTATAAAACTAATTTATTTTATTTATCTATTTGCTTTTACTCACTCTTATTTATGTATTTTTAGATACAGTTTTAAACAAATTCAGATGTTAAGGGGTTAAAACCAGCCAAAACCAAAAAGGAAAAGTCGGTTTTCAAGTGGAAGCAAAAAAAGGGGCGGTTCTTCTTCAGGAACCGTGACATCATCAGAGGGCAAAGACTGGATTCACTCGAACACCAGACCAGATAATCAATAAGATCATGAAAATAAAGAAGGAAAACCGCATCAGTGCAAAAGTCTTGGTGTTATATGTCCGTCTTTCGAGCTGCTGATGGGTCATCAGGGGTAACAGGGGTGCAGAATTCAGCCACAACAGAAGATGAAGCCGCCCAAGTACCACCCCCCGCACCCCTGGGTCTTCCACACATGAAGACGGTAGGTTGACAACAACTTAGATCAACCAAACATTTTGCATAAAACCTGAAAATTGCTGCATTGTTATGTTGTCTGACAACCAATTTAAATGTTGGTAGGCTGGATTTATGTAAGCTTGCGTTGACATTTAACAAATTTCACTCGGTCGTCTGTTGTAGATTTTTATGGAGCCTGACCACTTAACCGTCAACTTTAATGACCAAATTACCAAACTTTTCATGTTTAATTCTGCAGAGTAAAGTTCCCCACAAACTGGTGTGAGTACGACTAGTTTGCCACGAAGCAGCAAGATTCTGAGACTCCAGAATGAAGTCAGAACCAGAACAGTGTCTGTCTGAAAGTCAAAATAACCACTAATATCAAGAGTGAATTCAACTACTGATGTGAGAGAAAAGTTTCTTTAGAGAACTGTGAAATTCATGAGAAAAGTCAATCATTTTCAATAAAACACAAAGATTTAACGTCTCATATTGTTTTTATTTCTTTTCTCTTGTAACTGACAACACTTTCTCGCAGCCACTTGGATAAAAACCATCTATGATTTACCAAAACACATCATTCCTACTTCAGAAATCCCCTGATTCAACACCTTCAAAACTGGTCTGGATCCAGCATTTTCAATGCAAGTCAGAAAAAGATATTATGAAATTGACTCAGTCTTATCCAGAAGGGGGAAAAAGTATGCTGGAATGTTTTTTTCTGCAAGATTTCCTGCAATCTGCAACATTACAACTGAGGACTGTTAAAATGTATAATCATTTATTCACATGTTTTAAGGATGGCTTAACCTGCCCAAATGCAAAATCAACTCTACTTTAGAAAAAAAAACTAAAAAACTTAACAAATAATGGCCTCACATTAAACAAACATTGTTTTCTTAATATTTGCTGCACATGAAGTCTACTACTTCCTTCTGTGATGCTGGAAGTGCTTTTTGTTTTCAAGTTCTCTTCTTTCCGAGACACCGTGACTTCAGGAGACACGGCGGGGGCCCTTCGTAGCTACTGTTTCTTTGCATGGAGTTGGAGTACAAGAGCCGTCTGGATGGAGGCTGGGATGAAGGTGTGCTTGTAAAGACTATCTAATTAAAAAAGATCAAGGCTTATATTGGAAGGCACTGACATATTTTTCAATTAGTTAGGCATCTCCACGGTCCAAGCAAGGCCGATGAAAAGAGAAGAAAGTCAACTGCGGGGCGAAGGGCTTGCCACTCCTTGTGAAACCCATATTTGAGTTCAGTCTGCTTCCACATCTTTACATGCGTTTCAAAGGCTTCTTATTTTAAGCAGGACCCTTGTTTGAAGAACTAAAGATACTATATTTGTTGGAGATTCTCCCCAGTAAATCCACACATGTATTTCATAGTCTTGAGTCTGAATGAAGGTAAATGCCTGCAGACACCAGGGCAGAAAATGTGGTGGGAAATCGTTTCTGATAAGCAGGTTGTTACAGCCGCCGTTAATGCCCACGGTTCATGATGTTCAACAATCACACTTTGGTGTAACGCTCAGGTGTCGGCGTACTTCTGCCACCTACTGTAGCTCTCTTATCCACTCATCTAGTCTTTCTCTGAGTCAACACTTTCTTTTTTCCTGATTTTCTTCTATGTCATCTCTTTCTCTTCCTCCTCTTCATCTCTCCTCCACGTTACTATCTGTTAATTTGCTCTCCGTCGCTCTCTCCTCTCTTTGAACCTCTCCTTTAGCCCCTGCAGCCCCAGCCAATTACGCACTGTTTGTCCACCCGTTTTCAATAAAACACTGCTTCCCTCCCTCCATTCCTTCCCCACCTTTTCCCTTTTTTCATCTCTCCGACTACCCTCCGTCCACCCCCGACCGCTTACGTCCACTCCCGTCTTCCCTCTACCCCTCCTCCCTCCTCGTTCTCTTTTTTCATTTTTAATTAACTTCTTTTGTAACTTGGAAGCGACCCCCCTCCTTCAACATGCCTCTTGCACTCCCACACTCGCCCTGTCTTTCTCACAAACACACACTCGTTTGTGTGAGACTCCCGCACACAAACACACATGTAAATGGAGGTTAAACATGCTATTTACATATCAATTACAGGCAGACACCGAATCAATGATTAATGCAGGTTTAGATTAGCACAGAGCCCATGAGCTTAGCCGCTATCTGCTGGTGTTTAACTGCTGTGTCCAACCAGTTAAAGATTTCATACATTTGATTAAGATTTGAAGGGTTTTTATTAATAGCAAATGAATTTTGATTACTTTCAGTCCTCGAATCAATGACTTGTGTCAGTTTCTATTTAGAGCTCAACTCCTACTTTAACTGCTATCGAACTGAAAGCTGGTGTGTTGAATATGTTAAAGATTTTATACATTGGATTAAGATTTAGTCTGGTTATAGGCTGCCATCAGTTTGGATTAATTCTAAATACTAATTAGATAAGCTATATTAATACAGTTTGTTAGTTTTAAAGCAGCAATTTGAATTTATTTTCAAGAAAATCGCAATATTTCAGACTAATTCATGTAATATAAGGAATTTATTTATTCGTAAGAAATATCTTTATAGCATAATTCATTCAGATCAGTTAATTCAGCAATTAGCAAACTGAAGAATTTGTAGATCAAAAGACTAATTTATTCAAACTAAACAGAGGGTACAAAGAGCTGTTTGTTGTCTTTTGTTTAAGAATTTGTCATTTGATTACTTAAAGGAATTTTTTTCAATAAAACAAGCTAACAGTGAGCTGGCTTTCCAGCTTTGTGCTGGAAATTTATTAGGTTTTTACTTGCAAAAGTTTGATCATATTGGCGTACTTTAGTTAAGACAATCAATTTTTGGACAAATCTTGAACAACAATTTTTCAAAGCTCTTTAGCTTAGCTCTGCTGCCACCTGCCCAAGAAAAACAATATTTTTACTGCTGTTTGATTTGATCAAACAAAATAATCATTAGCCAAAAAAGTTATAGTAATATTAAGTCGGATATAGAATATTCTATGAATGAAATGTATACAAAATATGCCAGTGCATCCTAACTAGCAGTTTCAGCTAGCTAGCAGTGTCAGCTAGCTGAACTTGCTAGGTAACAGAATTCACCAGCAAATTTTATGTGAATTATTTTTGGCTAACTGTAATATTTATTGTGTTTGATCAATTCAAACTTAAACTAAACATACTTTTGCTCCTTATTCTGAAACAAATCAGAATAGCATGTAACTTGGTAAAAGTTAAATCACATCTTTAACTTTGTCATTTGAGACACCTGCAAAAACACATCATGGTTTCAAACTAGTATCTCAAAATACAATTCAATTAATGCCAAGTCTTGTTTTATAACTAAAAACAGGAAACAAAGTCCATTTAAAGAATAAGAAAAGTGGTCAAATGGGACCATTTAAGCTTAACACAACATAACCAGACATTTACACCATAAATTGGGAACCCCCATAATTAAAACCCGGTTAATGAATGAAGGGTATTGTTCTTTATGAGTGACTGCGCCGTATTTCACTGTGCTTTCATGTTACAGTATGTGGTTTTATTGGTTTTACTGTGCTTTCATGTTGGGTTGCAGTATGTGATTTTACTGGCTTTAGCTGCAGTTTAATTTTCCTTTATTATATTCCTGCAGGCTATTCACATGTACATTTTTTTGTACTTTGATTTGAAGTAACTTAAAATAAACTGATTGAAAGAATGTTTTGACTTTTATTTTACATTTTCTGGTGATGAACAGTTTGATGGAAAAAGTTAGGCTATAGCCTACATCTGCTTTAATAGCAACACAAACAAACGGCTTCATTCTTCAGCTATCAAACATAATCTTAGATCTTTTGTAATCACTTTTATAACTGTTTATTACATTGCTTTTAATAATTCTCTAACATTTTGAAAGAACAAGAATTTAATGTGAAGGGGACAAATTAATTTCCACCTTTTATGAACACTTTGCTTCCACGTCTCTGTGTAGTATTTTTGCTCTGCTCTTCCTTCATTATAACTGTAAAGTGAAATGATTTATTGTTGACACCAATATGTCAACTACTTAGGCAGGAAGTGAGAAAAAAAGAGCAGAAAAAAATGGGTAGAGGGAGAAAAAAAAGTAAAAAATAATAAGCAAAAAGAAATTTAAAAAGAATCAGAAACAAAAAGACATAGGGATGTTGCACAAAGTGAGGCCAGCTGTATCAAGATAAGCTGGGACACCGACCACACAAACACACACAAAGTGTGGAAGGGTTTTTTTTTGACAGTGAAGCATGTATTGTTGCATTGTTTCCTTTGAGTAGAAAATTACAGTGGGCCGGATCGCTTCTATGACAAGCTATCAAAACGACAGCATGTCTGCCTGCACACACACGCTAACGCACGCACAAAAAGCATGCAGTGGGCAATCACATATATAGACAAGATGCAAATACACTTACACGCACACACATGTGCCTCGCTGCTACTGAATGACAAGCTCATAGCTGCATAAACAATGTTTTCAGAATCACGCGAGGAACTCTCTCCCTGCTGGTGATGACTGAGGAAACAACAGAGTTTAGTGGTTGAAAATGTATGAAAAGCACAAGTAATTTTTATGCTAATGTGCAGGTGCAAGTAAAGTTGAGTAAGTCTGTGAAATTTTAAAATACTATCCCTGTTTTTGTTGTAGCACTGATCAGAAGCCACTTCATGGGAAATAAAAAGAGAAGCTTTTCAAGGGTTGGTGATGTTTGTTAAAAGGACCTCAGAGAGTATATGTTTTCATTCAGAAAAAAAATCAATGGCATTGGGTGAGTTGTAACTGAATCACGGCAAAAGAAAAATGAGAAAATACGAGATTATAAAAGAGATAAAAACACTACCCAACAATAAAAGGTAATAGAAAAAAGATTTGCATGAAGCAACATAATAAAGTATAAAAACAAGCATCAATGCTTTGAGATGATCAGTTTATTTGCATGTGCAGGTCTTCACTCTTCAGTTTTGTCATAATTAAAATACTTGCACGATAATCTTGTGCTTTTACTATTTCAACATCTCCTGTAACAATAAAGGGATTACTTTCCACCCAGACTTTACTTGGGCAGGTAGCCCAGGTTAGTAATTACTGCCAATATCTTTGGCAACCTATTTGGGGTCGTCGCGGTTAATGTTTCCCATATATTGATTTATTTGCGGCGGCCCACCGGAAGTATTTTAATTGGAAAAAATAAGTTGATGCTGAGCAGCAATTCCTGGTGCGTCTCTCTCAGATTTCCAACCTGCAAATTTCTTATGAGGATTTCTTTGGCGTCATTAAGTTCCTCGTGAGTTTCTCAAAATATGGACAGCCGGCAGCAGAACCGTCTGGGACAGTAGCAACAAGTTGTAGAAATGCGACATTCAGGAGCTTCAGCAGGTGGAGAACTGGTTCGTGTTCTCCTATGCCTGCTTCACCAATACGTTGCTGTATAACAACCAAAAGCAAATACTTAACTTCTCTGCTTTGTCTGAAGTAGATTTTAGACCAAATTAACTTTTTGATATAGCACCTGTAGGCTGATGTTGATGCAAGTAAACTAACCATTAATGAAGTAAGTTTAGAAAAACTAGTTAAATGCATGAAGAAAGCATGCCACTTAAAAAAAACTGCAAGATGTCAAAGGTGCGAACAAGAAAATCTCATCAGTAACCATTAAACAAGAGGAACATGACCCAGAGTAATGAACTTTTTCCGTCTGAATGAAGGAAATATATCGCAGTTCACCAGATGTGATGTGAGTTCAAGTGTGTTCCTAAGGAGAAATAAACAACAGCTGTATTTACGTGGAGCTCCTTTGATCCGATCGAACATCCAATCAGACTAAAAATGTGTCATGTAAACACCTCAGCTTATCCGATAAGCCTCGATTGGGCGAATTTTATCAAGAGGGGTGGATTAAATCTTTTCAGGAACGGATCAGGAGGAAAAAAATCACCAGGTAAACACGCATTCATGGGGATGCACCTTGTTGGATTTTTGGCCGATATCCGATATGACGATATTTTACAACATATTTAGCCAATATCGATATTTCCTCCCCCAACACCTAACTGCAGAAATACCTCATTATTCTGTATACTTTTTGTCATGTTGGCAAATGCATAATGTGAAAAAAAAAAGCTGGAAATGATGTAATATTCACTCCTTGTGCAAAACAAGGAAAATATATTGTAACTTGCATTATGTACAACATGTCAAAGTGAATCATAACATTTGTTTTTAAACAAAACAAGAATGATACATGCATCTTATCCTACTTAAAACAGAATTCGACTATTAACATCCAGCGCCTCTTATTTGATTGAATAATTTCATCGTCGAATGGCCGATATTCAATTCTGGAGCCGATATCGTGCCAATAATCTCGTGCATCTCTACTCATTCTGCTAGTTTTTGAGGTGGACGTTCTTTCTGCACATGCTTGAACCATGTGGGGTTAGGTAACGTGGTGAGTTTCAGGGAATACTTGAAAAACTAAAGTGGACTGTGGTGTTTTTGTTGTTGCAAAATGAAAGAGTTAAAGATTACGAAGCATCTTGACAGTCGAATGGCTTGAAATAAATAATAAGTAACCTTCTTCCTTATTAAAATGCATTGGGCCAAAAGCATTACAAACAAATAAAATCTTTCCATCATGTAAACACACAACCGATCGGATCACTTTATTTGGCGTCCATGTAAACTTGTCAGCTGGAATCTGATCAGATTGATTACAATCGGATAGATGGGATATTTGTCCAGTGTGTGGTTCTTGTGGGAACTTTCCAGTGAGTAGATCCCAGAACTAGTTGGTTTAAAAGATATAAGTATTGAAAACAGATTCAATTTTGAAATCCTCTGCAATTTCTTTAAATAGATGGTCGCTGTAATTATCACTAAGGCATTATTTAATATTTGGTGTACTACTATTTAGGGGTGGAGATCTGTTTATAGGACAAAGTTAAAATAAACTACAGAAGTACACATACGGGATTTGTTGACACTAAAGAAGAAACACCTAAAAAGTATCCTTTAAGAGCATAAATATGACTTTACACAGTGATGTGTAGTTTCTTTATATCTGAAATAATACTAGAAAATCAATCTACAGCTGTTTAAATTAAACACTTAAGTAAAAACTTCTTCTCTTCGTGAAAAGAAAACAAGAAGAAAAATCAAGAAATGTGATGATTAACTTGTCAAATTCCAATCTTTATTTGTTGGACATCATTTGTTATAACTTCCCTTTCTGGTCCCCAATCTCTTTATACATAAACAAAGGAAGAAACAACAGAAGTTTTGGAAAGTTGGCAATCGACTGAAGCGCTAACATGTTTATTTACTCACACGCACACAAAAAAACACACAGCCAGAATGATGAGAACTTCTCCCTCCATAAACGTCTCAGTCAGTTTAACCACTGTTATTATTCTAATCATGATGACATGTTTTTAAATGGATTATTATACGTTTTCATTAATAACAAGCTGTCTGGGAAGGATTTTTGACATGCAAGATGGTGATGAACACACACACACACGCACACATGTAAAGCAAGGAAAACTTGATCACACACACAAAATTTACTCCCATGATTGAAAAACAAGAGGAAATACAGTACGTTCAGCCAGAAAAAGTTGCTAAAATCTTGAGAAAAAAAGCCAAACTTAAAGACATATTTCCGCACTGCTAATTACAAATTACAAAGTTTTCCTTAATAACAAGTTGTCTGCTAAAGTTTCTGCGTGACGATGGCAGCGGTGGGCGACACACACATAGATACACATATATGCTCTTGTCATGATTTTAATTGATTTCGGCTATAATTATTTTGTAATCAAACACACACACGTCGCCTTGCTCGCTGTGTGGCGTTTTTTAAACAGATGATAATTATGTTTTCTTCCTGTTTTTATTAATAACATGTTGTCTGTAGGAGAGCGCACACACACAAACACACACATCACCTGTCATCCCCTCCGCTGCCCTCTTTTTACCCTCTCCCAGCTCCTCCCCTCTGTTCTCCTTTCATCTCCTCCTTCGCCTCTGACCTCCTCCTCCTCCTCGTCTTCTTTCTCTTTGATATCGCAGTTTGCGAATGCCGCTCGCTGTAAACTGTAAATCTGTCGCTCGCTTTTCTTTTTCTTTCTGTCCTTTTTTTCCCCTCCTCTCTAACACACACACACACACTAACACGCAAACCTCTGACAAGCTGTCACAATAAATAGAGAGATAAGACCAGGTGGAGGGAGGGAGGATGGGAGGAAGGGAAGGAGGGCTAAATGACAAGAAAATTGAACAAAAGAAGGATGGGAGGGAGGAGAGGATGAGGAGATGAAACAGAAAGCAGGACAAGTGGGAAAGTTGGGAAAGAAACGAAATAGGATTAAACTCCGCAAGAAAAATAAGAATAGGAGGTGAGAGGAAGAGTTGAAATATGGGGGGGAGGATGGAGGATGGATGGAAAGATTACCTGGTGAACGAAAGGAAAAGCTGTTGTGACACTCCCTAATGCGATTTCTAAACCAATCTGCTAAGTGCACCTAAGAGACTGTGTGTGTGTTTGTGTGTTGGAGAGTGTGTTTGTGTGTGTTCGCAGGCATCAAATAATCTTGTTGCAGGCAACAACCTTCCTCCTTCATCTCTCACCTCTCCATCCTTCCACCTCTTGCGATGTCGTTTGGACCGCATCCACACCAAACCTGACACATCGGAATATTTGCGGGGTTTGTTTTTCTATCAGTTTTTGTCATTTTACAGTAGAAAAAAAAATCATTTCGGTCAAAGAAAAGTTACAAAACAGATGTTTTCCCACTTAAAAAAAAACATTAAAGTCTACATTACGTAGTGCTTTTGACACTTGAGGGGCCCAAGGGTACCAGAAATGTCCAAGAATAAAGTGTCTCATCACAAAAACCCATTAGGAAAAACAATGAAAACATAATGGGACGCAAGTACCAGCCACTTTTTATTAGCTAGACAGCAGGGGCCACTTCAACGTCTTAAAACTGCATTTCTTAGGGTGCATTCACACTGGCACAGTTTGGTCCACTTCCCCAAATAGTTTGGTTTGTTTGGAGTTGTGTGAATGCCCATTCACACTGATGCAGATCAAAGACGTGAACTCTGGTCTGCTTGAAAAATGGGGGTCTCAGATCACTTATGTAGGACACTTTCTAGCTCAACATGTTGGATTCCTGCCACTCATGCTGCACAGATTCTATCAGGTTTGAACACAGAAACCCCCAGACTGCACACATTTATTGTTGCTCCATGGTTTACTTGCAGTGAACGAGCTGTTTTTGGTCCTGGCCAATCAATGAGCCGGATTTTCTTCTACTTTCTTCCTGGTCAGCAGTCATTTGTGAGAATATCACCCCCAAGCGAGCAGATGTTTCATATTTCCCCGCCCAATCACATCAAGCCCCCCAGACTGTCCTGGTGTGAATGTACCCTTAGTTGTACTTCGTGACAAGTATATCACACAAAAATCTGTACATCCTGATAGTCACAGTTTTCTCTTAACATGTTTTGCTGTAAAATATAATACAAAGTTAACCATTTTTTAAATTATTTAACCTTTATTTAACCAGGAAAATTCCATTGAGATTAAGAGTGCATTCATACCAGGATAGTCCGAGGAATCTGCTTGGACTCTGAAAATTTTCCTTTCATGTTCTTTTTTGCTCTGTAAACCACTGTGGGTTGCTCCTATGCATTTGATAAAGTGCTTTATCAATAAAGTTTTGTTGAGTTCAATGTTGTCCATCCAGCCATCCATTTTCTTTCCGCTTATCTGGGGTCGGGTCACAGGGGCAGCTGGCTAAGCAGCCCAGATTTCCCTCTCCCCGGCCACATTTGCCAGCTCGTCCGGGGGTATCCTGAGGCGTTCCCAGGCCAGCCGAGAGTTGTAGTCCTTCCAGCATGTCCTGGGCCTTCCTTGGGGTCTCCTCCCGGTGGGACATGCCTGGAACATCTCACTGGGGAGGCGTCCAGGAGGTATCCTGACCAGATGCTCGAGCCACCTCATCTGGCTCCTCTCGATGCAGAGGAGCAGCCTCTTTACTCTGAGCCCCTCCCAGATGACCAAGTTCCTCACCCTATCTCTAATGCCCCTTTCACACTAGCACCTACTCAGCCCAGCCCAGCACCACACCGCCCGATTTGTATGTATTCCCATTACCATTTTCCCGGGGCGAGTCGATACACTTTTAGCACCGACTCCATCGAGGTTCTGAAGGGGCCGAGTGGGGCCGAAAAT
>JBBBVU010000005.1:2952327-2966945 GCA_037177055.1 Atherinosoma microstoma
TTGGGGGGGGGGGTGGGAGGAAAAACGGTCAAAAAAACAAAAAAAACTTTCCCCCCCCCCCCCCCCCCCCCCCCCCCCCGCGTTACAGACAGTCCAACCTCCATCATGGTATTGGTGTGTGTGTGAACGTGTGTGAACGTGTGCGCACGGGAGAGGGAGGGGGGGTGGTCTAACAGCCTGTCGTGATAAGGAGAGCCCAGAATAACACTCCGACATCAGCAACCCTCCCTCCTGTCACTCACTATCGATTCCCTCTCTCACACACACGCAAACACACAAAAAAAGCACGGAGGTGACGAGGAAGCAGAGAACACTCCATCGCTTCCACTCACATCAAACAGATCTGTGGTTTGATTAAAAAATAAATAAATATGGACGACATTATGTTTTTAAGTCAAATCTGTTTATTTGGTCTTTTCATAAAACAGAAAGCAGCCATGAAACTAAATAGGCCGTATCCATGGAGACTCTTGCGATGCTGCAAACTTTCAGTGATGTTTTTAGTTGGAAGCTCTTCTGTTTCTGCACCACACATGTTTGCAGACAGAGCGGGACGTGTCCTACTGGACAAGAAAAGGAAGATGTCTAACGTAGTTATAGCCAGGCGATATGACCAGAATCATATTCAGTATCACAGTATTGCTCTGTACCAGTTTTGTTGTATTTGCAGTAGAGCCCATTGTCACAGGAAATGTAGTTCTTTGGCTACGTGGATTGTGATGACATTAGTTATCTCGATCCACTGCTTTTTTTGGTAGGCAGGAGCCTTCACAAACATATCTACATGTGACATCTGACTAGAGTATCCTCTAGTTTTGTTTTAACTAAAAATGTGGAGGGTGTTGATTTTTGTTTTGTAAATTTTTGATATTTCAAAGCATGTTTGCAGCTAACGTGATGTAGCTAATTGCTTGTGTTGCTTCCTCAACGGCATTTATAGTAAATAGGTATTCGGTCCGCGTCTAACCTTTTAAAGAAGGACTATTGAACATTGGCAAATTTTCTCACTGGCTCCCCCTCTAACGATGGCTGATTCAGCATCCATCTTGTATCCTACCTGTACTCTGAGCTCTTTCTAGTCATTAAAAGTCAGTCCGATGTTGACTCTTGTCTTATCTCTTGCTCTTTCCCTTTCTATTTTCCTTTCCCTCTCTTTCTCTTGCGTTTCTATGAATCAGCTACAGTGCTGGATCAAAATGGCCAGCGTGTTGATATCCAGTTGCTAGCGTGTGAAGCAAAACTCAGCTGTAACATGATGCAGCATCCCAGAAGTTAAAGATGTGAAGTGCGTTTCCTCAGCCTCTGGACGCTGCAGGGCAATGATGCTTCTAAGAATGTACATAATAAATGTCACTGTGCTATCAAAACAAGCCAGAAAACACATTTTAGGGTCAAAAAGTTACAAAGAGATACTTTAAAAACTTATTTATTCTCTACCTTAAATACCCGTATGGACAAAGCCTTCTGTCCATCTCCTGCATACTTGAGATACGTATTTTGCTCTGCATACCCAGACATAAACGGAGCAGTAAATCTAGAAACAACGGGGCAGTATTGCGCAGAGTTGCTCACATGCAACCAGCAAAAAGAGCAAAGAAGAAGAAGCCGCCATGTATCTAATGGCCACACAGCCCACCACTTCCTCTGTTTTTAAGTGCTTTTCTAAGAATGTGCATCCTCTCTCATGTTTGCGATTGAAACTGACATGAGTTGAACTCTAAATTGCCCTCCAGTGGATGTAATGCGTAACAACCATGACAACGTGAATGAAGCTTAGGTGAATATGGGCAGCAAGATTTGCCAATATGTGACACGGACGCCCCTATTCATGTAAGTTTTAGTAGCATAAATGAGGCTTAAATCAAAGTATCTCCAGAAAACAGGAATGGCTCCTTTTTTCAGTAAAAGTTCTTCACAATTTCAACAAGTGTAAAGTTATCCATGTGGTTGTGTCTGCCATATAGCATCTCCATATCACAACAGCAGCCCATAAGGGCTCTAGAGTCCATTCACTTTTTCACAACTGGTTTACAAAGAAACCAGGGGGCTTAAGTTGTTTGCAATCTGCAGTTTTAGCCACAAGATGTCACTGTATCCTATGCACGGGACCTGTAAAGCCATATTTTACATTTCAAGATTTTACGCCAATGCTTATGTTGTAGACAAATATTGGATGTTGCAGACAAATGGTCCAGATCTGAGGCAAATCTGGAGTTTAATCAATAGTTCCATGTAGATGCTCCAAAGATTTGATCTGTGAGGGTTATGGACTGGGATGCTTGGTGGGGGAGGAGTTGATGAATGAGGAGCAACAGTCAATGAATGTGTAAGTAACTGGGGAGGACATGACAAGGGAAAATACCCAAAAAATTTGAATAACACCAATATTCAAGAAACATGACGGAGTGCTGATCAAATGCTGAAAACTGAGCAGAATTTGTCTGATGAGAGGACCCGGGTCTTTCTAATGTTTCCAAGGTGAAGTATCATGACGGACTCAAGAGGCCGAAGCCGTAGAAACCTACTTGAGTCATATGTAACCTTAATGATGTCAAAGAGAGACTTGCCTGTATGACAGCTGGAACTGCTTGATAAGGTAACATGAGTTGAGGGTTAAGTCTGGGGAAATACCTTGTAATGTGTGACCCCCTGTCACAGATCGGTCACGTAGAGTAAAACAGCCTCAAACTCAAAACTCCCAAACACAAGAAAAGCATGTAACAATAACCATTCCAGCAGTCTGAACTTGACGTAAGGCAGGGCTGTCCAAAGTCGGTCCTCAAGGGACGCAATCCTGCAGGTTTTGGATGTTTCCTCCTGGAGCAGAACTGAATCAGTTTGATGCTTGGACAGCACTTGACAAGTCATTTAATTTGAATCAGGTGTGTTGGAGCATGGAGACATCTAAAACCTGCAAGGACCGGAGCTGGACACCCTGACGTAAGGGAAGCAATGATGCAGTTTTTGGCCAAAACAACAAGTTTTGAAACCAAAACTGAATGAAAAAGTGAGCAAAAGCAAAGATAAACAGCATATAAAAGCAATCATCAAAACGCAGGGTCAAAATGGACGACCTCGGATCTTCTGTCTGACCATCATGTTTAAGTCACAAAAAATGTGACTTTTTCAACCTTTAAAACTCTTCCAGAAACTTGTAAGAGTTTTGTAAAATGCCCCGAGACGGGATTCTTAGCAGTGACAGTCATGTCCACATACCCAAGAAGAGGGAAAGTGCTCTGAGGCATGACTTTAAATGACAGTATCATAAACGTCTGTTCAGCTTTCAGAACACAAGTGAATTCATGCTTCTTTCTTTAAACTCATAACAAGGTTGCAGACCAGTTTAATAACGATATGAGGGCATGGTTGTTATAGAGCCATCAGATCAATGTTTGGATGTTTGCTGCACATCAGCAAGCGTCAACCTGTCGGTTTAGTCCGTGTGGAGTTCCCTGCTTCCACCAAAGTTACTCCTGTTGGACTCATTTCTAAATTAGCTGGAGGTGTGAGTGTTAGAGGAGAAGGGGTGTAAACCCTGCCCGGCCAGCTGAGACTGGCTCCAGCCATCCGACCCCGAAAACATCCAACTGCTACATCCTGACCTCCAAGCTCATTCTAAAAGCCCGCAGGTCACAGAGTCGATATCATCTCCTTTAAATAACTCATATTTAATTGTCTGACTTTGACGAGAAGTGTGGGAAATGTTTCACTTCACACACTGCGCGCATCGTCTCCCACTTCTGCCGCTTTCCTACCTCGGTGGACGAGCAGATCCGTAATAAAAGCACATCAAGAGCACTTGAAATTAAAAAGAAACAAAAGGCAAGTTAACAAAACCGACATCGGGGATACAAGTGGATTTAAGCGGCGATTGTGTTTACACACACAGAAACACAAACACATGCATGGGTTACTGAGAAGACCAAGTATGCAGAATCCCAGTGGGAGTTTTCTTTCTCTTTGTGTGTGTCCGAGTGTGTGTGTGTTAGCATTTAATTTTTCTCTTTCTTTTCCCAGAGAATAATGTTGAGAGGGGGGGGGGGGCATTAAAGAGGGTGAGGGGGAGAGGCATTAGAAGAATGTCAATATGATTGGAGAGAGAGAGGAGTGTGTGTTCGCTGCGCGTTCAACAACAATGGCTCTCCAGCCGTGTTGTTGCATGTGCATTCACATCATCCATTATTACCCCTGACATGGACCGCTGAGAGTGTGTGTGTGTGTGTGTGTGTGTGTTTGTGTGTGTGTGTTTGTGAGAGAGAACGAAGACCAAATGTGTGAGATCAGGAGAAAGACAGGGATAAGGACGAAATTAGATACAGAAACACACCTGTGATTGTAGAGAGGAGAAAATGAGTCGTAAAAAGAGTCAACAGAGGAAGACAAAGAGATAAAAACCAAAAAAACAGGTGGAGGTCTGAACATTTCACGCTTAATAAACTGCAGAATATTGTGTGTGTGGTCAGCTGAGCATCAGAGGTCAGCCGCCAACAACCCAGCGACTCCACAGCAACACAATCCGCTGTTAATTATCAGCCGATACTGAACGCCTGCCAGCCCAAGCCATCCATCTATCATCTTCTTCAACGCAAAAAAAAAAAAAGAAAAAAGAACCGAGCCGAGAGCGCCGGCGACAACCAGCGTCCCCACCGAGGCCCTAATGTCAAATTCCAGGATCTTTCAATGAGTTTCCAGAAATACAGTGAGGCACATTGCTTTCGACACTGGAGGGGGTTAGATTCTTATCAGCAAGGCGGCAAAATGGTCTCAGATTCATTCTGCAGCAGGACAGGCGTGTTGTCCCCGGCCACAGCGTTACAGTCGCTCTGGGTTTACATGGAGAGGCAAAGCAACAAAACAGCTGCGGAAACTTCTCCAAGATGAGCGCCATTATATTTTTGCTCCATTATACGGAATGTTGGGTATATTTTAACATATATTTGATTGTAAATATTCAAATTTTATAGTGTTTAGTTTGTTATTACTAAATGCTTACTGCAGTGCACCAATGAATCCATGACTGGATCACATTGACACGTGAGAAAACTTCCTTTTAACTAAATATTTCTAGGCAGATTTAATTATATTCCTAAAAAAGCCTAAGTCACTCTTCATCTGTATGGCTTCCATGTCTGTGTTGGGTTCTGAATGTTTTATTATTCAGAAAGTGCAAACCTGCTGTAATCAGGTGCGGAGGGTGTAAAAATAGTCCCCGAGCTGCTGCGACTGTTAACATGCCGATAAAGAGAACAACAGTGCAAACAAAGTTGCTGTTAGAGATCCAGCGCAAACTTGCCCCCTTTCCCACCCCACGCGCGCCGTCTCTGTTTCAGATTAAAGCGGCTGATCTGTTTCAGGTTTCTGTCAAAAACACAGTGAAGACTATGTGTAAAAGTTGGACATATATCACATGAATTTAAAGCAAAGCTGAACAATTATCTTCCTTTTTACATGAGATCTAAAGCACTCTCACCTGGAATCAGATCTGACTGGACAGTTGAAGGTGTCAAGTTTACTCAACTATAATTAGGTTAAAGACACAGTTTTTTTTTCACCCTGTTGCCAAAAACCTCATTAACAACTTGGCTACATGATATTCAGAAAAGTTAACCTTTGCTTTTTGAAAAAAGAGACTTTTATGGAATTTTGCTCGTCTTTCCTGCTTCAGGAAGAGAATGAAATCCAAAATTTTGATACAAATGTGTGAATTAAAAAAACAAGAAAGTGCTGCTTGGAGCAGAAATGCCTCTCCTCTCAGCAGATTTTTTTTGCAAATACTGAAAAAGCAAATGAGAAGATAATCTAGTTTCCGAATGAAGGAAATCCAAAAGTGATACCAAAAAGTTTTCTATTTAAAAAGTGGAAACAGTCAGTTTCAGATACTTTAAGTTCAGACAGGTCAACTTACAGCAGGTCCGCACACACAAACACACGCACACACACACACACACACCCACACACACACACACTAGGCATCACCATAAACCCTGTGTACCCAGTGTATTTACGCACCAGCGCACATTAATCCAGCATTTCTGCAACACAAAAACGCTCAATTCCTGTTTAAAGGCACAAACAGACACATTATATTTCATACAACCCACAAAGACACGGAAAAGCTTTCTCTCTCACACACACACACACACGCACACACTTACAAACATACTAACGGTGAGTTTTTAAGTACTGGATTGTCTGTAAACAGAGTGAATCTGTGGGTTGTTTGCATTTATTTGCTGTTGTGTGTTTCTGTTCCACATAAAAAAGCCAAATTAATGAAACGTGTGTCTGCTTGTTTACTTATTTAACAACACACACATGCAAACACACACACTTCCATCAAGCTGAAAAGTCGATACAGCTAAAGCATCATTTTCATCTCCAGAGTGAAGTAAGAAGCAGAGCAGAGAGTCAGGAATATGATCAGCAATGAAAGTCTCTTTGACTCTTGAAGGATGACATGAATATGTCGTGAAAACTGTCATGTTTTACACACTGGCACCATCTCTCACACACACACACACCAGAGAAAAATTAATTGGATTGTGTTAATAACGTCTAATGACTGGAATTATGTAAATATTTTCAAAGTGGGACTCACTGTGAGGATAAAAATCTCATCAAATGTAATAAATAACTGAATTTATCAGTTTTTATTCATATTTTTTAAAGGATGCTGCTGCAGAATTACAGTTTAATTAAATAAATATGAGCGCCCAAAACGCACCATAAATCTTCTATGTGCGAAGATGTAACTGTAGTCACTCCTGCCGTTATGATATCATAATAATAAAAAATGAGAACAAGCTTGGAATATTCCAGGAATTTGCTTTAAGCAACTGCGAGGTTTTAACTTTTCTGGCTGGAACAGAGCGGGAACTTGTTGACAAAATGACAGAAGTGGATTCATCTGCGGTCCATTTCACGGACAGTTGAAGACTTCTAAAGTGGAAACGTGGGGGGAGGGGGGTGGGATTCCTAAAAGTGCTGAAAATGTTGACCAACCTGGCGCTCGTGCAGTCCTGGTACAGAATCTCGAAGTCCTTCCTGGAGATGAGCTTGCAGCGGTTGACGCCGGGCTGGATTGCGCCGAGTCCCCGCAGGACGCGCACCTGCTCCACGGTGCACACCACCGGCGTGATGTCCAGCCTCTTCAGCTTGGTGTAGACTGTGTGGAGTCCCCCCACCAGGTGCTTCAGGAAGAGGTCGAACACCTGCGGCAGGCAGATCAACTCCTGGCCGTCCACGCTGAAGCTGGCCACCTTCACGCCGTGCACTTCCACCAGCTTGCACTCGCTACACAAACCCGGGCCGGACGATGTCTGAACCAAGCTGGGGGAGCCGGGAGTTAGGCCGGCCGCGCTTAGCGAGCCGAGCCCGCTGAGAGAACCGAGGGCGGCAGCACCGCCACTGGACACAAGAGGCGCGGCGCCGCCGTTGCCCAACCCGACCAGTGCACCTCCTGGTCCGGGCAGAAACGCGCTGAGCATGCTGCTGGTGAGCCGCGGGGAAGGGGACAGCGAGTGGGAGTGTGAGTGCGAGTTGGAGTTGGTGTGCGCCGGGCTGGAGGTGCCGGTGGAGGCGGCGGAGGTGTGGAGCCCCTCCGGAGCTGAACGATAGAGCCCGACGGGAGTTGGGGCGCCCGAGCCCGGTGAGAGGAGCGGAGGGGAGCCGGGAAGCGACATGGAGAAGATGATGGTGGTGGGAGAAGTGGAGAGTGGTGAAGGTGCACGCACTCTCTCCTTCTGTCTCGTTTTCAAACACTCACACACTTTCCTCCTCTCTCTTTCCAGTTGGGAAACACTTGACCATCCGTGTGTGTGTTTTCTTAGTTTTCCGTTCACTTTCTCCTCTTCTTCTTTCCTCCTATTTTCCCTGCTCTTCTCTTCCACTCTTCCCTCTGTCCATCCGGAATAAACTCTGGACATCCGTGCGTGGACTGTCCGGTCTGTGCGTAAAACAGACTGGATCAGACTCCAGGTCAGCCCTTGCCTTGGCCCCGCCTCTTTCACGCATGATTGACGGACCTCTTAGCCAATCAGATGAGTGCTACGGATATGATTGGTGAGGAAAGAGGGGGAGGAGGACCCCTACATCCCCATTGAAGGGTGTTTGTGTGTGTGAGTGTGTGTGTTTAGGGTATCGTTCAGATCTCTCCCTTTGCTGTTTCATAAACTTTCTCACGAGCTGCTTTACACTCTGACGGGAAGTTTTTATTTTCTTCATCATTATTTTTGTCCTCAGCCTCTCGAGCCAGCGCTTTTGTGAGGATGTTAGTGCGCGCGTGAGCGCGTGTTTGTCCGGTTGTGGCTCACATGCGAGCTCTGGCGGCGGGACTGACGCATGTTCTTCACACACTGACCCCCTGATCAGTGAGTGGTGGGGGTGTAGCAGAGATGGAGATGGCTGGAATTGGAGGAGGCAAAAATACAAGACAGAAAAGTTTGAAAGATGCGAGAAAAAGCGGACTGGAATGAAGACATGATTCTGAAACAATCAGGGGAGGAAATGAAGGAGATAGAAAGGGAACGGAGAGAAATTTGCAAGAATGAAAAGACTAAAAGCTAAATGAACCGTGGTGATCGTTTATATCACAAAAGAAGAAGAAGAGGAAGAAAAAGAGGATTAACAAAAAGAAAAGGCTACAAAAGAAGGAGACAGAGATCATGGAGTAGCATCAAAGAGAATTACAAGTGTGTGTGTTTAAGCAGTGAAATGGGATTGAGCAGTGTGGATTACAGACAGACGGCCTTTTATAATCCCATGTAATCTCATTACACTGAGAAACCCTGACTGAATGAAAGAGAGTGAAAAAAGACACACACACACACACAAAGTAAAATAGATGATGAGACTGACAGAAAGCAAGGGAGCAAAAGTGTTTATACTTTGTAATAATTGACAGAAAACCATCTGGTTTTATTCTAGTTCCAGTTTTAAGGCCCAAACAAGTCACCTATAATTAAAAAAAAAAAAATCAGTTCATTGATACAGACCAAACAAGTTTAAAGAAAAGGGAGAACAAATTCAAACTGACAAAATTTCATTTTATGCAACTCAAAATAATGAAGTCTCAACTAAATTCGAATCAACATCAGTTTCCGACCTTAAAACTCTGCTTCTGACTCATTTTGATGGCACACTGACATTTATAATTCCCATTCTTGTTGCTATCGCTCCTCTGCAGCATCCTGACACTTTACAACCTTGTGTTCCATCCCGGAGCATCATGTGACAACTTCGTTCTTACACACCAGCAACTGGATATCAACACACTGGCTGTTTTTGGACCTAGACTATTGCTGATTCAGCAAAGAAACCAAAGAGGACATTATTGGAGGAAGTGAGGAAAAGAGAGAGAGGAAGAGACGGAGCAAGAGATAAGAAAAAGGGTGAACTTCAGAATGACTTACTGGACAGCGAGAGCTCAGCTATAGCACATTTTGTGTTCAAGACAATTCCAAGTGCTTTGCATAAAACAATAAAAACATTACAGATGGTGCAAAGAAAGCATTTCAAAGTAGTAAAAGGCAGCAACAAATAGCAAAATTTACCATAAAATCATTCAAAACTAAAAAAATTTTTTTAAATCACAAATTGAATTGATTAAAAGCAAGATACATTCAAAATTACTGAGCTGATTTCATGTATAAGTGCACGAGAACAGAAATGTTTAAGAGTTTCTACATCTGGTGAAAGTTGAATCTTTAGTGGCAGTTTGTTCCACTTGTTTGCAGCATAACAGAGAAGAGACAGGATGTAAGATGAAGGTTGAATTAGCCGTCGATAGGGGGCGCCAAAGTGCAAAAATCTGCTACTGGTCAGTAGTGCCGCTTTAAGGCAAGGCAAGTTTATTTGTATCGCACATTTTCAGGTTCAAGACAATTCAAAGTGCTTTACATAAAACATTAAAAGCATTACAGATAAGGAAAAAAAGCAGCTAGAATTACAATAAAATCATTTAAACACACAAAAACAATCATTACAAAGATTGAAAGCAAGAGAAGTTAAAAGTTACCGTGCGGGTTTCATGCATAGATGCATGAAAACAGAAATGTTTTTAATCTACACCCCTTTTTAAGAGTTTTAAGAGTACACCCCTCACACCGAAGCAATCTCTCCAAGTAAACTACTACATGTGTGATGATGTTCTTGTGAAAAAGTGCAGTTTCTTTTCCTCGGTGTAATCCCAGCACATGTGTTCTGTGTTGTGGTAGTGGGTCCAGATGCATGTGCATGTTGGTGCATGCACCAACGAGCCATACAGAGTGAGTGGGCTTCCTACAGAGAAAGGATCAGAGTCCACATTGCTGAAGTTTTCTCTCTAAATAAACAGATCTACAAATTGTTTGTAAGTTAAATTTTCAGTTTGTCTCTGTTTGTTTGCTGCTGTCGGAAACATCTCGAGTATCAGTGGAAATCTTTCTCAGTTGTATTTCAGTTGTGTAACGTCCTGTTGGCATTGTCAGACTTCGTTAATGTTTTCTTTCATTATTTATTTTCAGCCAGAGCCTGTTTGATAAAGTGAATGAGTGTACAAGACGGAAGGTGGCAGTTAAATGACTAACGCGTCTCATCTATCTCTTCTCATTTGTCATTTAAAAGCAACGCTTTTCACAAAGTTGCCATGTTAAGTGAAGAAGCCGAAGACCAACTAATATTTGCGATTCAAGACATTTTTACAGAAAAAGACAAAGAAGAATTTGGCGTCTACTTTTTAAATAAATCAATAGTCTTCAAGTTTACTTGACTGTACTACAACCTCCCCATTAAAACCATCATATGTGCCATGATGGCCACATCTTATACAAGCTGATCCCTTTACCTTTTCACTTTATTCAGCTGAAATGTTTTTCAATTTTAGAGCAGTTTTATATATTTTTTGTTTAATCAATTAACTTTTATTTAACCAGATGAGTCAGTAAAGAACGAATTCTCATTGAAAATCACAAACTGGCAAATCTATGAGAAAATCTGTCAACAGGAACATATCAACTGTTGACTCTGTAATCCAGGTTATTTAACTGCAGCAGGAATAATTAAGCTTTTTAGTTTTGATCAGTTTGCTGGCAAAAGCAAATTTTTCATTTATATCTTTGATTTTTATACTTTTAATTTTCTGAGCTTTGACAAGACTTTTTTAAAATTTTATTTAGACTTAGTTGCTTTTAATCCAATTTTTTATTAATTTTATATATTTTTATGCCCCCCCCCCCAAACTTTTGTACATTTAGGCCCAAATATGCACATATCTGCATATTTGCATCTGATAATACATGTATGACATAACAAGATGCATTATCTGTTGCTTATCAATAAGAGTAATCTTTAAATGGAAAAAAAAAAAAAGTGAAGCGGAAAATATAAGTATATAAAAGCAAAAGTCAAAGTTTAAAGGTGAAGAAGTGGAGGAAGAAATGAAGAGGAAAAGGGGGGGGCAGCGCTGAGAATGAAAGAAGTAAAACAAAGAAAGAACAGAGGTAAAAGGCGAGTCAGATGGCAATCATTTGTCTCTCAGGGATAATAATGATCAAACTGAAGCTGGACCCAGAGAAAGACAGAGAGAGATGAGCTCTTATGTGGAGGTGAATATCTCTCAGTGGGGATATAACGACCGATATGAACTTGGGGTTGGACTCCCGGATATAGAGGGTGAGAAAGAGAAAGACGAACAAACTCAGCAAGAGACAGAGGAAGAGGAGGCTGAAAGAAAAATGTCAGGACGGGAGGAAGAGTAACAGAAGGACAGAATAAAAGAGGTGACAAGGGAGGTGGAGGACAAAAAGTGGAAAACCTTGTCTGCCAAATGCTCTTCATCCCCAGAGGAAGAGTCAGACAACATGCAGTTTTTGCCTTTTTCAGACCATTAAATAACATGTCATATGTTCCAGCTGAAACAGAACCATAGTAGCGACAGGTAGAGACTTACCTCGACCTTCATGTATGATGTCATAGCATGTGACCCTTATCCAACATACATCTCTGCATCAACCCCTATCTTCACACATATCCACACCATGGATGCTGATGCAACTGAAACGTGGACTCGTCCCACCACAGAGAACGTTTCTGCTGTCCATAAGCTGATGTTCCAGCACGATGTGGATTTAAGATTTCCTCCTTGTGCAAAATATTTTATGGTATATTTCTGAAAGCTGTGTTGGATTGTGTTGGGTAAATATTATTTTCTAAGGTACTTCTGAGCCCATGAAGCCATATTGATGACGGCAGCAGCATGACGGTTTCTGATGTAGTGCTGCCTGAGGGCTCAGAGGCTACAAACTTCCAACAGTGGTCTCCATTCTTGACTTTTACACACCAAATGTATCTGAAACTTAACACAATATTGCACCAAGTAGATGTTGGGAAACCAAGGTTTTTCTTTTTAATCCTGAACTGAAAAGTATTTATTTTTGTAGTGATCAGTGAGTGTCTGATGACGTTTGTCAGAAAGTGTCTTTGCTTGGAAATCTATCAACCTTTGTTGGACACATCTTTTATACCCAGGGCTGACACCCTCACATGTCACCACTTAATTTGCAGATTATAAAAGCTTTCAGAATCCCATAACTTTTAAACTGACAGGGTAAAAAGGTAAATTCTCATGAATATGTGATTTATGTTGGTTTTATGTTGGATTTTTTGTTTATGTCTGAATGAAGTAGTATGCAACCACAACTACATATTTAATTCAAACCAAATGGGCATGTCCAAACGTTTTTTTAGTACTGGATGAGTTTGAACTTTCATCTTTCCTACCTGATCACATATAGTGTTTAATTTGGGTCATTCTTGTTTTCGGTGCCAGTATTCCAAGGTAAATATATTTGTTTGAATCTCATCTTTGTTAATCACTCTCTCATTCTGAGAACTACAGGATGGCGGGAACATAAAGTCATATTTCAGCGACAGAAAAACTCCCAGGGTGACCTGACAATGATGTCCATTCAAGCAAAGTTACCTGGATTTAAGATTATAAGTCTAAAGTCAAGATTAACAATATTTACAAAAAGAATCTATTTGATTAAGGAACTTAATTTCTTTGCTAACACATTTCATGGTTTTAACATATTTTAACTGGTTTAAATAACACAACCTTCTCAAACAAGAAATATTGAGAACCGTTGGTGCCAAACTGTGCAGAAATGGTCCATCTGGAAGACCTTGCCTGAACTATTCACAGTATTTATCTCTGTACATATTTAAAGACCAAAATTCTTTTCAATCTTGCAAGGAAAGATAGGATTTTGGAACCAACTTTGGCAGAGATTGATGATCAACCTATCCTTGCTTGGAAAGACCAAGCCTTTTGTGAAGGTCCCTTTTATACCCAATCCTGGCACCCTCACAGGCGACCGATTAATCTGCCTACTGAAGAATCTGTTTTTATTTCAGGGTTTTATAGTTTTATTGCGCTTTGGTTTGATTGTTTTTATTGTTGTTTTTACTGTTGTTTTCATTTTACTGTAAAGCACTTTGGTTGGCCGAAGGCTTTTAAATGTGCTATATATATAAAATTGAAATTGACATAGTATCAACCAGAGTGCTGTTATGTCAGTATACTGATGATTCTTTTGTATTTTTTCAAGTACAATAAAGTTGGTCAGTGAAGATAATATTTGTATATTATTTGTCGTCATATTTGTTAAAGTTTAAACAAGTTGACAGATTACCGGTACCCTTTTAAAACCAGGGGTACCCCAATTGGGGGACTTAGAGAACAGATGGTTCCAAACTGAGCTACAATGGCCATTGTGGGGACCTCTCCTAAACTGTCAGAACTAGAAACACCCTGATTTTGTTCTACTTCACTTTTATCAGAGTTGACCTTTGCAGGAACAAGGCTCACATATTGTATTGTGATTTGATAGAGGTTTAAAGCTACAGCGTCATCATTTTAAAGGGATATTCTTTTTCATCCTGGAAGCATTTTTTTGTTTTTAAGGCAAGCCTGAAACCTTTTTCCTCCGTGCTATGTGCCATTTTCATTTATTCTTCATCAGTCACACCCGATATACTTCTATTTACACATCAGTGTTCCCTTTACTATGACTCCAAAATATTCCAATAGACCGTTTGGTTGCTGAGATATACTCATTTCATTGGTTGTGATATTTTCAAGCAGAGGCCTAAAGCATAGTCACAGGACCCAAAGGGTTAAACGGGCTGCAATTTAAGTTAGAAATTCAGTTATAAAATGTTGGAAGCACTTTTTAAAGAAAGGTTACAGTGAACTTTACTATAGTTGTGTAGTTCTGGTGTGCAGGGACTGGATTTGTTTGGATGGGTCGACGCTGTTTTGCTGAGATGGAAGGGAAAAAGTAGAAAGAAAAGAGGCCATGAGAGAAACCGAGATGTTGAACAGTTTACTGTGGGTGACAATGGTCTGGTGGCTTTTTAAAATGTTCTTCTTTTACTTCACTTTGGGACAAAAACATGAATGAAACAGTGCCGCAGGCTCAGAGTGTGTGTGCCTCTTTAAACTTTTTTCTCACACAAACAAGCTTTTTTTCCCCCCTACAAAATGTCTATACAAGCATCTTCCTCACACACACACACACACACACACACACACTGCTGCTATATCTGAATCATCACTTGAGGCCATCAGGATTTATTTA
>JBBBVU010000005.1:2989327-3001701 GCA_037177055.1 Atherinosoma microstoma
CGCCCAACCTGTGAAAGAAAAAGTGCCTCCCTACAAGAGGCAAAGGAGGCCACAAAAACCCCAAAACCCAACATTTCTGACCTTAAAAGCAATGCATTTCTGACCAATTTTAATGGTACAGTGACATTATGTACATTCCTGGATATGTCGTTACCTAGCAGTGTCCCGGGGCTGATAAACTGCCATTCACAACTTTTCCTTCAGGAATGCTGCATCACTTTACAGCTAAAGGTCATGCTTGACATAAATAATTTGGTCCATTTTCGGGGGACTTGCAGATCTGTCGTTTGATGCAACAAATGGAGCAATACCCAGTGTTGGGCACTATATGGTTAACATGCGACCAGCGAAAGAAACAAACCAGAGAAGAAGAAAAG
Organism: Atherinosoma microstoma; assembly: GCA_037177055.1. Lineage (NCBI taxonomy): Eukaryota > Metazoa > Chordata > Actinopteri > Atheriniformes > Atherinidae > Atherinosoma > Atherinosoma microstoma. Next base: position 2,989,705 of record JBBBVU010000005.1, read on the forward strand.
GGACAAAAAGAAGAAGAAGAAGATAACAAGGACAACAACTGTAGAGATGATGGGAGCTTTCGAAGAGAGGTCGTGTGAGTATGTCGGGTGTGTTGGGCGGTTGCAAACAACTTTATAGCGGTGTATTACTGCCAACAACCGCTGTCTGAAACTGATGTCAAAACACAGTAGTGATTCATAAAAGAAACACAAGAGGACATTATCAGAGGAAAAGAAAGAGAGAATGGGACAGAGGAAGACAGAAGACAAGAGTCAACATTTGACTGACTTTTACTCTCTGGAGAAAGCTCAGAGAAGAAGTAGGATTCAAAATAGATGCAGAATTAGCCTTCTTCCAAAGTTCAGTAATGCTTCTTTAACACTTCCCTTTGGAAAAATGAGACATTACCATTTCTGTACAAAATCAACTTGGTAAGGTTGAATTCACTGACATTATGTTAACCAACTTAAAAGCGCAGCCTGCACTGATCAGCTACAACAGCTAAACTAATAGCATAATATTGTTTAGGTCTCCCTTGTAGCTCCAAAATATTCCTGATCAATCAAAGTATGGATTCCACAGGACCTCTGAAGGTTTATTTTCCGGTATCACCATCAAGATGTCAGAAGTGGATCCTTTAAGTCCAGTAATTTGTGAGGTGGGGCCTCTGTGGTTCAGGGTTGTTTTAGTAGCATATCCCACAGATGCTCAATTGTGTTGGAATCTAAAGAATTTTGAACCCAAGTCAACACCTTGAACTCTATACGTTCTTTAAACCATTCCTGATCTGTTTTTACAGCACGGTAGGGCGCATTACCCTTTTACGAGAGATCAGCATTGTCAGGATATACCGCTGCCTTAAGGAGGTGCATGTGGTCCGCAAGTGGACCAAAGTTAGGACCCAGGGTTTCCCACCAGAATATTTCCCTGAGCATAGCACTGTAAATTTTTTCTGACCCCATAAAAGCTGATTATGGCCAGAGCTGCTGGTTGCAACCTGAAAACAGTGAATACATGAGATATGCCCAGATGAAAATCATCCCATCCCGTGGATGTCCACCACTGTTTTTCATTCTTTCAGTAGTTGAGACAAGCACTTCTTCCACTGAATCAAAACCACAGCAACATACTTAGACAACCTATTTATTTGCTTCAAGCCAGTCAGCGAAAACATGTCTGACTCACATTTCTCTTTGAAGCGCTCCACATAAAAACCCAGATTATGTTCTTGTTTTTATATTTTTTATTATTACAGCTGTCATGCTCCAGACCACTTACTTTTTTTTTTTTGCCCTCTGTCAGAGACACTTAGCTCAAGTTTGACCCCATTTTTGAACAAAACCTGTGAATTCTGAACTTGTACCTTCTGTTCTTCATGATATGGCTTCTGAATAAATGCTCAGTGTGAATTTGTCACATCAGGTGCTTTTGCCAGTGGACAGAGGTCAGTTTGGGTTTTGGACCTCAATTTTCTTCAGTAGTGAGATGGAACCACATGGACAAGCCTCCACCGCCCACACAGACACTCACCAGCCACTTTACTAGTCACACTTTGTTATACCAAGTTGGACTCCCTTTTACATTCAGAACTGTCTTAATGCATAGATTCAACAAGGTGTTGGAAACATTAAACATGGAAATGTGGTGACTGTGGAGGCCATTGGAGTACAGTGAACTCATTGTCACGTTGGAGATGATCTGAGCTTTGTGACATGTAGCATTATCCTGCTGGAAGTAGCCATCAGAAGATTCTAAACTGTGCTCATAAAGGGATGGACATGGTCAGCAACAATACTCAGGTAGGCTGTGGTGTTCAGGCAAGGCAAGTTTATTTGTATAGCACATTTCATGTATAGGACAATTCAAGGTGCTTTACATACAAACATTAGAAACATTACAGCGGGGTGCAGAAAGCATTAAGAAGAATTAAAAATGAAAGTAAAATAACAAAATAAACAAAAAAGAAACAAAGAAACCCTCAGAGAAAATAGGATATATCACTTGTTATCTTAAAAGGCTGCAAATAGAAAGGTTTTCAACCCAGATTTAAAACTGCTGAGAGTTTCAGCAGACCTGCAGGTTTCTGGGAGTTTGTTCCACATGTGAGGAGCATAAAAACTGAACACTGTTTAAATGAATCTCAGTTGGTACTAAATGACCCAAAGTGTGCCAAAAAATATCCTCCACATCATTACACCACCAGCAGCAGCCCAAACTGTTAATACATGGATCCATGCTTTCATGTTTCCACCAAATTCTGAGCCTAGCTTCTGAATGTGGAGCTGAAATGGAGACTCATCAGACCAGACAACATTTTTCCATCTTTTATTGTCCACTTCTGGTGAGTCTGTGTGAATTGTAGCCTCGGTTTCCTGTTGTTAGCTGATAGGAGTGACACCCGGTGTGGTCTTCTGCTGCTGCTTCCAGCCCATCTGCTTCAAGGTTGGCCATGTTGTGTATTCAGAGATGATATTCTGCATACACTGGTGTAACCAGTGCTTATTTGAGTTACTATGGCCTTTCTATCATCTCCAACCAGTCTGACATCAGTAAGGCATTTTCATCCAGACAACTGCTCACTGCATATTTAGCAAACCTAATAAAGTGGAAGTATAGAGCGTACATTAGTGAGTCTTGAAGGTCCATTTATTTATCAGTTTTGCTGTTTGTTCATGTGAGGATCTGTTTTTCTGTACCAATCACTGCTCTGCATCCAATAACTTTGCTCTTGTTGGGGATGCTCTGACTTAGTCATTCAAAAATCTCGATCTTTTCTCATTTAGGTTGCTTCGATTTTTATGCTTGCACACTGTTCTAACATAACATGAACTTCAGTTTCTGAACAGCTCAGCTGCAGCCTCGTCTATCCTACCCTTCAACATACAGCATCATAATTAGATAATAACTCTTATCAGAGTTAGTGGTTATTTAGTGTGCAGTATAATGTGTATGAAGGCTACACACTTCTCGGCCTCGTGCTCCGTGGAAGCACTATTGCATGATTCTAGTTCAAATCCTACTGATTGGTTATGGACAAACAAAACTTTCCGAAATAAAAAGTCAGCTGTCTGATGGACTGTATCTGAGAGAAGAATGTGAAAGGTGAAACTGCAACGCAGGAGGATTCCCTGGATGATACTTTGCTGTGTTTAACTATTTTAGCACTAAAGTTATGTGTTGCTGATAACTTTAGGAACAAAACAGCAAAGGTTGAATTAAGAGGAAATATCAAAACTGTAATTCTACAACTTAAATTGATAAATAATCGGCTACATGCATCAAATCATCAGATGACTGAAGGGAATCATTATGTCTTGAAATGAACACTAACAGCTGTAGCACTCATTATAGCTGAACAGCACCCTCTTCCTGTTGTCACTGCAATCAGGTTGGCCAATAGATCTGAACTAAGAGAACCAAATTCATCTAAAAAAAAAAAAAGGGAGAAAATGTGGCAAATTTTAGCTGATGATGGTTAATAGAGTCCAGATTCCTCATACAGTGGTTTCATAACAAGTAGTTGAGTCCAGAACTTGAAGGATGAACCCAAATGTGACAGGTGGTGAATCTAAAACAGACCAACAATTTAAAACTGTTTTTTCCTGAAAGAAAGAGGAATGTTTTTTCTCTCTCTAAAGCGCTGCCAGTTAACACGGCTCATATATTCCACAACCTCACACTCCTCCTGTTTTTCCTCTGCTCATCCAATCTTACCATCAGAGTCCTGGAAAGTGTATGTAAATGATTAGACATGGATGGAGGGAGGAAGGAAAGATTTGGGGAATTCCTTCGTTGCAGATGCAAGGTGCTTGCACCGACTGACACACATGAAAATATGCAAAGATGGAGAAAGGCGAAGGCAGAAGGGGAGACTTAGGTTGGATGGCTGGAAGGAATTACAAATTAAGTTAAAGAACCAGAGAGGCAAGAACATAAAGACAGAAGTTGATCAATTAAAGACGGATAAAAGACAGATGGCAATGCATGCAAAGGAAGGAGGAAAACAAAAGGAAGTCTTGTGATATGATCTTGACTCAGTTTTGAAAGGCTCGACAGGATTGCTTTTGGTTTCTTTGTACATTTAAACACATGAACCATAAGAGACATTATATGAAATATATTGGAAATGATCTAATTTAGTGTTTTTCAACGGGGGCGGTGGCGCCCCCCAGGGGGCATACAGAGACCGTCAGGGGGCGCTAGGAGCATTTTTCTTCAAATGGGGGCGTTGACTTGTTCTTTGGGGGTGTTGGCATTCCATTGTTCGATTTTGATGATTGACACTTGTATCGAGGAATGAGAAACGAGGTATAGTTCCCAAATTGGGTCTGATTTACCACATCAAACCCAGTCCGAGGGTTATGGTGAGAATCTCACTAATGAAAGCATAAAACCAAGCATGGTTTCAGTACGGGGTGGGGCAGGGATTACTGAAAACATCAGATATGGATCTGATTTAGGACCACACAGAACCAAGGAAGTCTTGGTTATATAAGTTATAAGTTATGTTATAAGTTGATAAGTTGATGATTGATACAAGGAAGTCCTTTCACACATCACAATCTGTACCAGAGGAGGACGTGGTAAAATGTAAATACTGTATTGAATATTGTATTCTGTCCTGTCCTTCCATGAAGCCAAAGTTAAATTAACAACATATAGCCTTGCTCTGTGGTGTTTCTCAGACATGTTTTATTGATTAAATGTTGCAGGAAAAATCCAGGTTACCAGGATAGGCATGAAGTGCTCCACTTCTGTAGCTCCACCTGCTCACTGACCTCCTAAACCCCCGTTCATGGACGAAAACTGATTGGATGCACAAGTTAAAGCCTTTTGATGGCTTTTTAAAAAGATATAAAAATTATTAATTTTATTTTTGACTAAAGATACATGTGTTAAAATATTGTGTACCCCCATTTATTCACTTTGGGATCTGGTTTAAAAACGCCAGTTCCATGTTAACAAAATGGCCAGATGATTAAAAACAAAACTTCACACACTTCAACTAATCTCTGTGTTGACATGGTCTTCATTTTTAATCATAATGGCGTCTGAATGGTCAATGCATCAGGGTGCTCTTCAAGGGACCCCTTTGGGGGTACCGGACCCCAGGTTGGGAACCACTGGACTAAATATAATATCATAACTTTGTTGGCGTTGATTGTCCAACAACTTCAAAACTGATACACACACACTTACACGTGTAGCATTCATATTTACTTCCATAAACGCAGCATCACATCTTCTATGTGGGTCACTTTAGGGCTATAGACTCCGGATAGGAGTTTCATTTTCAGTGAAATAGACTACAGCTCTGCAACAAACCAAAACTCATGTTGAAAATATCATGATTAAACAACAATTTAACTGAAGAACGGTAAAGAGGTGACGGAGGAAAATCAAACGGAGGAAGAAAAAGAAAAAGTGTAAAAAACTTAAATGAACAGATCAAAGACGAGTGCATTAAGCGCCATGGTGTCTTTATAGCAAAAGCCTAATTTGTAAGATGAGAGAGACAGAGGCTAACCAAGTGGAAAACACCATCTAGAAAACTATGATTAAACCCGTCCACTGTAATAATGAGATCAGCTCCAATCCTTTTAACACATCCTTCACACACACTTGAATCCAGGATTTTTTTTTAACCATATAAATTTAAGGTCAGACATGCAATTTGTGTCACTGTTATTGTGCTTTAATCATGTTATAGGCTTTTTAGAGAGTGTATAGGTACATTACTCATGTTGTGAGGACATAAATCTGTTTACGCATCCACAGCATGGGGAGAAAATTACAATCTGAGGTTAATCATTACATTTTAGGGAGTGCAGAATCACTGGGATGTTAATGATTCAAAAGTTAGGTCAAGAGATGCATCACATTGCTCTTAAGCTGAACTATGATATATGTCACATGATAATTATTGATATTAAAAGTATGACCTGAATGCAACAAATAATTACAAATAGTTTTCTTCCCTTACTGGCAAGCAGCCGCTCTAGTCACATCATACATCCAGATACCGACATTACACTGTTAGAGACTCTAGTTGCGTCTTGGATTCAAATTTACTTTCTAAACTTCAGTCTAAGAGTCCTAAATTTGCAATTAATGCTTAATTTTCTTTTCTTAGTAATTTCCTCTGGCAGGCCCGATGGGTGTGGGACTGATGGCATTTTAAATATGGCATCAAAGGAAAGCCAAAAAAGAATAATTCCATCAAAGAAAATTAAATAAATTGTGAGAAAAAGAGAAAAACATTTAAAAGTAAATAAATGTGGCCATAAAATAGAATTGTTAAAAGTAGCCGATTTATTCTTATAATTCTCTTTACATGCATTTACTCCTATATATCAGTTGTATACTGCATTTTGTGTTATTAGCATTTTTATATTTTTAGAATTCTAGTCTACTTTATAGAGTTACTGAGTTTCAACAAAAACAATTTTCAAGGAATAGAAAAGGCAATATAAGGGGAGAAATGAGGTGAATTAAATTCATATAATTATACACAATAATGAAAACATACAGATAATATAGAAGTACTTTTAGATTTTTATGTATTTGAAAATACATATGGAAAAATTAAGCACGTAAAATTGTATTTCTGAATATAAATGAAAAGATATAAATTTGAAATTTGTGTTTAATCAAACTTAATATATAACAGACAAATATTGATCTACGTGTAAATAAACAAATTCTCAAATAAATCTAAATATGTTTTAATTGTGTTCATGTTCTAGATTTCCACATTTATCAATTTCTTTTACAGATTGATTTAATCTATTTTCGCTCCTGTGAGTCCATATTTACATTACATTACATTACAGCCAACAAAGAAGAGCTATGCTGGAAACTAATATCAATGTTATTGTGGTTTTTAGTTTTGGTCATTTTCATGTTTGTTAGATGAATTCAAACTTTTGAAGCCGGGAATCTTTCCACTCATCAGAGGAAACAAAAACAAATCAGTTTGATTAAAATGAAGTCCAGCAGAGTTGATGTAGACATGACCAAATGACTACATCTCAAAAGACGAATTAAAAAGCTGGAACATGGCAGGAATGAACTCTGAATCTAAACACATCATAACAATCACAGAAGAGTTTTAACTTCATAACTTTGACTGGCTTGAATATTAATTCCCGTAACTCAGGGGCGGTGCTATAGGGGAAGCACTGGCCACCTCTGAAATTTGTCTGGACACCCTAGGTACCACCTCAGGTGATTGACAGGTCTTTCCAGACACACTGTTACTACACCAGTTTGAAGTAGAATTTAAAGTTATATGATGTTTCTATGAAGTGGCTTATAGGCTGTTAACAACTACATTTAAAGCGGTTTCCTAATTAGTTATCCTTTAAAAATATTTACTGTTGGCTTCACATTTCTGGAAGACATTTTTGTCCTTCAGCAAGTACAACTACAAATGTTATGAAAAGTTAACCTAATGTTAGCCTGAAGCTACGTAGCAGTGCTAATATAGTTATATGCTAGCACTAGATTATTTTTAAGATAATGTGGGGAAACCATGTCATATTTATTTTGCAGTGAGTGTATTTAGGGACTACACATCAACTCAGTTGATCAATATTTTCACATTTGAGCTAGAAATAAATAATAAAGATGCTTAACGAGTACCTGAGTATCCAAGATACGTTACACTGACTAAGCTAACGCTAATCCAGTCTAATTTAAACAGACTAGCAAGGCCACTAGTTGATTTTGAAGTAGCTACAGCATGACAAGGTGGACTATTATATCCTGTAACCAGTCTTATTTTGTATAGGAAGATGTCAAAATGAAGAAAAAACTATGATATTTCTGACCTTTAAATCAGAAGGACACAAATCTAGCCGAGACAAACCCAAGCCCCAATGTCAGCAGCCCTCTCCCAACGTTGAGCTAGCCACGCAAGTCATTGTGGTCAGACACAAGGATCCAGTCCAGCACCACCAGACAGTAAACCAGACCAGCTAAAACTGGAGAAGCCATTCATCCCCATAATACTTCATCAAGTTCCACATACTGGGCCCAAAAACACCCACCTTACCTTTCTATGGAGCTTTTTGAAGTTGTTGCAAATATTTCCACATGGTGATCCAGATTATTAATGTAAAGGTGTTTCATTTGTCATGTCTCTCTGATGTGACAACAGTTATCACAGCAGTGTATCTGAGTCTGTGTTAGAGAGGAGAACACAATCATTACTATGGCCCCCTGATAAAGTCTTGCCCAGCCTCTTGATGTAATAACGTCTAGCTCCGCCCCTGCTGATGATAGTTATCTACTTTGTAGTTGACCGTTCTGCACACTGTCCATCAAACAAAATGCTTTCTATCAATGGATCTCTAACTTTTAAGAGCAGACTGGATGTTTGCAAACATACAATTGATACACATAACTAACAAATGAAAACAAAAGCAGTTTGTGTGAAATCGGACATTATTCTGCACATCGAAGCTAAATGTCTCCAAAAAGTCTCATTTCCTCAGTGTGAAATCGTCCGTTTGATTCCTTTAACTGGCTTATGACTCTTCTGCAGATAGTCTTTGGTGTCTTTTTATTGTCAGTTTCCAAAGAGAAAAAGAATAATCTCTGTGGCAATGTGTGAATTAAATCAAGTGCTATGCAGTGGTAATTAGGGATTTTTTTTCCTTTTAATCTTTATGTTCTGTCATGAATGTGGCTGTATTTTCTCAGTGTGAAATAGGCTGCTCTTAACTCCTAACTGGCTTATGACTGCTCTTCGCTGACTCAAAGGCAAATCCTGTTTTCTGCCCATAAAATGAAAGAAAAAGATTCAACCTCTTTAATTAATGTCATTTTGTGTTCAACCTAAATGATTTCTGCGTTGTTTGAAACAGACTGCAAAGTTTCCATCACACGGCGGGGTAGTGAAAACAGTGAGGTGACCTCATGTGGCTTTTTTTAGGAGATAATTTCATGGATAAACTATGTCCTTAAGTGTTGGGCAAACATAAAACCATTGCATAAAAATTACAGGGGCTTCGAAGGGGATTTTGTTTTCTTTAAAAAGCCTCGAGAACACCAACTTATGTTATTTTGGGGGTCAAGGCTCAAAAAGGTTGATAAACACTGGCATACACAGTGTTCAGGTTGGTTTTAATCACATGCAGCCAAACTTTTCTGCAAATCCAGTGCCAGTTTCTGAGTTTCCCCCAACAAGGTTTTAGATGACCATTGCACAGCTGTGTGATGTAGTAGCTTAGTGGGTACAGAGGTGGACTTAGGTCACAGGGACCTGCAGTTTGAGTCCCCAGTGTCCTCGCAGGCCAAACTGCTCTCCGGGCACTGAAACATGGTATGCAGAGCAACATTTTTTAATTTGAAAAATTATTATTTTGAGCTTGTGTAACATCTAAGTTTCCATATTACAGGGATGTCAGGCCACAAAACAAGCATCCCAAGAAAACAATACATCAGGAACCCTAGGACGACTTGTACAGATCCCCCCCCCCCCACTCATTCACTTTGCAACTCAGTTTGAGAAATGTGCGTATTCAAACTCCAAAGTGCCGGATCCATGTGAACAAAACACCCAAGTGATGATATACTTACTGTAGGTGGAAACACCTCAGCTTGTCTCTGCGAGGACAAGGCCTTGATTTTAACCATCACACTGGCTCTGCATTCAAAACCTCATGGGCCCTTGTGCTCTTTGGGGACCCCCATGGGGAATTAAGGCCCAAGGTTAGGAACTACTGCAATAAACAACACCAAAGAAGAGTCAAAAGCAGAATAAGCTGTTTGGTATTCGCAGAGAAGATTTGGCAAGTTTTTCATGGGTGCAATCCTCATGTTCAACTCTGCTGCTCATCCCACAAATACATTTTCCTTACGAATGTGGCACCATTTAAAAAGGAAATAAACATACTGTGGTGACTGTAACGTGATCTCTCAGCTGTTTTCAAACGCACTTCAAAATCAAAGTCCAAAAAGCCGTTTTCACAGTTGGGTGAAGTTCCCATTTATTTCCACAGTTTCATGATTTCTTGTAATATGTAAATATGCAATTATGGCTCATCTTGTCTTTTTTCTGGGTAAAAATAAAAGTGCAAAAACATTTTTAAAAAAAGGTGTAAAGCAGTAAAAAAAAAAAAGTGCTTTCACCCTGCACCCAAGTGTAATTAGATGCCCCGTATCACCTGTGACTGCAATTAATCACACCTGGTGCACCTTTATACCACCACCCATGGTGATTATACAAAATAAACCCCAAGTGACTAAAAACAACAAATGGCTCATACTCAGGCTTTCCAGAGGTATAAGATTTAATGCCCAGAAGTATTGTTACAACAATGAAATTACCCACAAACACAAAAGTTTAGATCATTTTTCATGACCATCATCAAGGACGAGTATGTATGTCTGTAAAATTGAAATATGCATACAGTATCATGTCTCTTTTGGGGTTTTTTTAATGCTTTTTTTTTTTTTACAGATTGTGTGGCTTGTCAGAAAGGTTTCCAACTAAGTCTCCAAAATACTGAGGGAAACAAATTATTTTTACCACCAGGTTAAAGAAAAACTAGGCCAGTTGGGCAGAAAGCAGTCCAATCTGGCAGCACTGCCTGTACTGTATGAGCCGTAGGGACACAGATACAACAATTAGCTGGCCTCTTCTACATGTAACTCCACACAATCAAAAAGCTCCGCTCCTCCGTCTGCACCACAAAACTAAACTAACATTTCTACATCCACTCTGCAGGGTTTTTCCACAAAGCTCTGCTATCCCGAGTGTTAAAATTTGTACCTTCTAATCTCTGTTCTTGTCAAAGTGAAACCTCTTAACAAACGTTTCACACCGACTTCAATTTCCTCCGTGTGAAATGGGCTCTCCAGTCATCTTAACTGGCTTACAGCCCTCCTCCTCTGTTTCAAACATAAATCCTATTTTCAGCCCTCATCAGTCAAGAGCAGACGCAAGGATGTCTCCGTTTCAATAACTCATTTAGAGCTGCACACACACACACACACACACACACACAGCCTGTTGCTTCAGCTGTATTTGGAGACAAATCCCTTTTTCTGCTTTGCCTTCTTAGACAAAAACCATTTGTCTCATTTCCTAGCGCTGCCTGTTGCACAAGATAAAAGACGACATATGCAAGACCTTCATGTTCTCTCTTCATTTACTTTTTACCTCCTTTCTCCGTCTTTCTTTCCTTTTTTCTTTCCCAGCATCAAAATCTGCATGAAATCTGCACAACTATGAGGACGATTACACACCCATACGCAGGACAGACAACGATCCAGCAATGAACAAAGGAAAACATGGAGTATTTAAAAGGGAGGGTGAAATTTAGAAACAATGGGCGGGTGCCACAATCAGTGCCTGAAAACTTGCACCGTAAGGACTGGAACATAAAAAGGGCAAACTACTAAATAAAACAGGAAGTAAAACTAACCTGAATGTGAAGTAAACCAGAACATAAGCAGCGGTAATTCTAAGAACCATCTGAAACACACATCAAATATATTTCTACACCTGATAGCAAGAACGTGCTGCCTTAACGTTGTACACAATGCTTATTATAAATGAGCAAACTTGTCTTAGCTGCTATTAACTTACCTTCACGTGTTCCTTTTATATCCAATCCACTTTATTTATATAGAACATTTTAAAAACACAGGCTTAGCAATGTGCTGTACTTTATGTAGTACTTTTTTTTCTTTTAACCTTCATTCTGTTAAGAGACACTGGATTAGAGTTTATGTTAGTGAAGAATGGAGTGGGGGGAGTGAACATTTGCATTGTTTGTGTGTGTGTGTGCGTGCATGCGTGTATGCGTGTGTGTGATTGTGTATGAAAGAAATGATAATGAGGTTTGTGTTTTTAACTCATTGGCTGCCAGCCATATTTATAGCAGAGAGCTCCATACTGCCAGTGTTTTCGAACATTTAGGCTCATCCTTCAGGACTCACAGAATATAGAGTTCGAGGATTACAGAAACATGGAGACTACCAAAAGAAAGTTTAGACTCTCTTCT
>JBBBVU010000005.1:3055615-3071868 GCA_037177055.1 Atherinosoma microstoma
CCCCCCCCCCCCCCCCCCCCCCCCCCCCCCCCCCCCCCCCCCCCCCCCCCCCCCCCCCCCCCCCCCCCCAACACAAATTTTAGAGGGAAAAAAAATCTTTAAAGTTTTTAACATATTCACAAGAGGAAATTAGGTCATTGTTTATTTCACAAGTAGCAACTTTATGTAAAGATGCTGCAACAGCGTCAGTTACGATGTCTTCAGTGTGCTTACACTGACCGACTATGCAATGGCACCATTTCTAGAGCACACAACTGAGTTACGATACTTTATATGGAGTTCTGCAACAAAAAAAACAACAACTTCAAAATCAGAATATCCTTGTAAATACTGTAGATACTGATAGCTGCGGGTTTTACATGATCCATTTATGCTCAACGCGGAAGACGGATATGCAGACGGTAGGATAAAGGGGTGGGCGGTATAAACGGTATACGGTAGAAAAGGTATAAATTTGAGGTATGAAACGATCGAGATTTCGACTCCACCGGCCTATCACGATAACTACGCCTAGTTTTATCCAAAGCACGAAGCAGGTCGGGGAGGATGAGGTGCTTCTTGTTAAGGAGACGGTGCAACATCGGTCATATGGACCGGGAAATAATATGGACAGGGAAACGATTGAAATAGAGTCAAACAGAACGACAACGGTTTCATCATTGATTACTTAACTCCAGCCAACGGGTTTCACCAGGCGCTCTGCTTCTCTAAAATACTATTTTTGCACGCTTCTCGCTTTGAATTAGGAAATTAGGAAATTGTATTTGCTATGAAATAACCTATCATCTTGGAGGCATCAGCGTTTTCTGATCCGATTTCACACATCGGCTGATCCTCCCTCGATGTGGAGGGGGAAAAAAGTCAGATAGCTTCTGCAGCATTATAAGTGTGACTGATGTGCTTTGGCTGGAACTTCTAAATAGTCGTTTTAACTTCATACAGTGTCAGCATATAGATAGTGTAGATTTTCATGACAGTGTTCAGCGTATCCCTCACAAACTCCGCAATAAACTCTGATCCGGGAATCTAAAAATAGAACTGCACAAAATCCCGCAGTCAGAAAGAGCCGTCTCAGAAAAATATAGAAATTCTTTACATGAACTTGTTGAGAAGAAAATTTGTGTATTTTTAGGAGAAGAGTTATTGATCATGCACATTTAGACACTGTCTCAATGACCGTCTTGTACAGTCTACGTACGTAAGGGAGCATAAATGGGCCTAAACGCGCCTCTTCTGCAACACACAGAACAAAAACAAAGCAAAACGCTGATGCAACTTTATTTTCGTTACGTGCGGAAGTTGCTCTGATCTGCCGTTAAGGTTCAGACATATTCCTTTATGTAAAGTGACGATAAAGAGGGATCTTTTTGATTAATTAATCATGCCTTTTTTTTTTTAAACAGAATTTTATTGTTTTTTAAACAGAAAACCAGATGCACAGTTTGCCATTTACAGTACAGTATTAATGACACAAAGTAAAATAACAAAAAAAATAATGATAATAATAAAATAAACAAGAAACAAAGGAGAAAAAAACAAAAAGTAAATAAAATCAAAAAGTCATCCATTTATTCTCAATGGTAAAATCCTTCAACTAACTGCTCCCTTCCACCCTAGCATTGAACATGGAGGCTTCCCCTCTATATTCCTCTACAGGTGTAAGTTGGATAACACTTTAGCCGTAGTCACAACACTTTCAGCCTCACACATGGTAAGTGGTGGCGTTGCCATTGTATGGAGTATTGACCCCTCATCATTAACTCAGTCAATTCTCCAGGTAGATACTCAAGTACCGGAGACCACATTTCAGAAAAAAGACCTTTAATTGCCCTTTACAACTGCACAGATTATTTCCCGAGGAAGGACCCTGAATATCTCCATGTACCACAACGTAACAGTCAGTGGCTTATCCTTCATCCAGTTAATCAAAATGCATTTTCTGGCCAATAATAACAGTTTGTCACACAGTTTAAACTTCGGACGTGTTAGAATCACGTCTTTTGAAGGGAGGCCAAGAATGAAGAGACCAGGGTCTCTTTTAATCTTTGCCTTTAAGATGCATCGCCAGAAGTTATGATAGTAGGTTCCAGTCTCCTTTTGACACTTATTGCACAGGGGTGATATCTGATCCATCTTGTTAAGTATGTAAGGGTTTATGTGTAGACGGTGTAGTATTTTATATTGTGTCTCTCTCAGTCTGTTACATGTAAGGGAAGACCTGACAACCTTTATTGCCTCTTGCCAATCATCCTCAATATATTCAGTCTCAAGATCTGTCTCCCATTTCCGTGCAATGCTAACTACATCACCAGGACTAAGAGAGTATTGTGGCTTTTAATATTGTGATTAATTGTGACATTAAGTAATCATGTCAGCCCTAGCTGGAAATGGCCATACCAGTAAAACCAACTATTCCCATTTTAATGACTCAATTCTGCCTGACTTCCAGCTGTCTTGCTTTAAATTCTGTCCAACAAGCCACTTGTGTCGTAATGTGGTTTCAGTTTACATGTTTAGATCAAAGAAAACGTAGCCATAAACAACATATATGAGACGAGACAAGAATGAACAGACGAGCCTGAAAATGTGATTCAGCCCACAGAAAAACTGACTCACCCTCTGTAATCAAAACTTACAGGCAGCTGACTGCAGCCTGCTGATAATTTCTCACCCAGAAACACATAAACACACTGGTCCCTTTAAAGTTTCAGTCTGGTGGAGCCTATGATTACACACATGCTGAGAACCGGACTCTGAAGAAGGTGCGGCCGTTAAAATTACAAAGAGAAGAAGAAGTGAACGCTCCCCCCAGTGTTTGATCAGGCCCGTCTCCGTTGACACGCCTGCAGCCAAGTCCTCCGCAGAGCAAACAGCCTGCATTCACAATGTATTCATCCACATCAGAGCTGGCGAATCAAGACGGGATTACAACTGGAAGGTTCAGCGTGAGAGCGCGGGAAAGTTTGGCTGAAACCGAAGAGCTGAACCCCTGCTGGATTTCCACAGGAAGTCATGTTTTTCCTCATCATGAGGGGTCAAAACATTAAATCCAGATCCTGTAGAGAGTCACTGTCACTGAAAAGACTTCAGAGAGGACAAGTTTGAACTTATTCTCTGCTGCATTTTAGATCTACATAGATAATAGACACATGTAAAGAAAAGGCTCAAATCTTAATAGTAATTCAAATAACTGGAGACTGAAAAAAGTAACAATAAAGATAAAGATGTTTTTTAATTAACAGAGTTGAAAAAATAATTTAAAAAAAATCAAACAATACGGTGCTGGACCAATGAGAGCACTTTGCTGATGAGCAGTGGGCCAGAATACCTGTCAACAGGTGTGGAAGTCTGATGGAGAGTTCCAGAAAACACCTGATCGCAGGGATCGCCTCACAGGATTGATCAATAAAATATTAGCTTATGAGTGACGTAACATCTATATGAATTTCTCATATTTTTTGCTTGTTTTTTTTTTTTTAATATTTCTATTGAACCACAATTCAAAAACATTGTCATGGTTTTCATGAAATTCTTATTAACTATTACTTCAGTCAGTTTCAGCTTATTTCAGTGACAGCTGGGTTTTTTCCTCCTTTAATGGAAGGGTATGAATAATTTTGCAGACATGTGTATCTCCGTTTAGTAATAACGTGTCTGATCTTTGAATGAAACCAGCGTGAATCTAACACCCTACATCCAGGATGAACAAGCTCTACCATCAGCGTTAGCTAATACAAGGCTCACGCTTAACACTGATGTTACTAACTTTGTTGTAGTTGCACCAGTACGACATGTAATCTCTGGTAAAATGATCAACTGTCAATTTCAGGAGTAAAGCTTTTCTAAATTAAAACTCATCACGGATCATCAATACACAAGTCCTGGCTGCCAGCATCCAAACAAAAATATTTTATCGATACATCCTCTTTAGAAATCAGAAATAGAAACCATAACAGGATGCCATAAGCCTCCAAAAAACCATTTGACAGGTATAAAAAATGTCTTGCTGTATCCTGAGTATGAAAAAAAAAAAATCCCCAGGGTTTCCCGCCAACAATAAAACCACATCATGTACGAGTCAGTTACTTTTGGCCAGTAACTCTGATGAGGATTCAAGTTAACATGATGCAGTAACACAGAATGATAGCACAGCAAATAAACCCCCTATGGTTAGCACGATGGCGGCGTTCATTTCCACAATAATTTGGTTTCACTTTTTTTGCATAGCAACAGGAAGCAGTGACGCATGCTCCATTTTTACATGCAGTCTAAATAACTCACAGAAACAGATCTAGCAAGCAAACCTTCAGCAGGATCAGTGGTTTCTACAGTCACCATCTTCTTTAAATGTGCTAGCATGCTAATGCTATCAATCCCAACAGCTGTGTAGACACTTCAACACAGACATACACTGGCCACTTTATTAGGGAACACTCTTTCTTTTGCTTGTTAATGCAAGTATCTAATCAGCCAATCACACGGCAGCAACTCAATACATGACATGGTCAAGACCTGTTTGAAGTTGAAACCGAGCATCAGAATGAAGAAGAAAGAGGATTTGAGTGACTTTGAACGTGACATGGTTGTTGGCATGGTCAACCTTCTCTAGGGTTTACACTCCTGTCAGATAAGAAGCGGAAACTGAGGCTACAATTCACACAGACTCGCCAAAATTGGACAATAGAAAAGGTCTGATGAATCCTTATTTCTGCTGCCGCATTCAGCTGGTCAGACTTAAGCGTCAGCAGCATGAAAGCACGGGTCCAGCCGGCCTTGTTTCCACAAGGGGATAAAACTGCTGTTACATCCTGATCTGAATCCATCATTTCTGTGATATTTTCTCTTGGACCATTACAAACAGTCCAGTAATTGTCAGAGAAAATGTTAATCTGCAGCATCTTTGATATTAAACCAACTGTTGTCAGTCTTAAGAAAAAATTACGGTGTCATTTAAATTCTCAAATGTGAATATCTACAGTTTTTCTTTAAATTGAATTCTATTTTAATGTAAATCTTTGAGTTTCACTTCCTTACTAAAAAGAAATTCAACATGTAAATGTGCAAAGCTGAAAGCATCTAATGTGTTGTGGGAACCCCTGAAAGAGCTGAAACAACGACGTGATGCCCCAGGCTGCAAATGTTACAGTGCAACAATGAACTTCTTTATAAAAGACTGCAAATGCATTATAAATAATGGAGTCAGCTGGGATTCTTGTGCAATAAAAGGGGCAGTTCAGACATTACAGCAAGCAAATTTTTCCACATCATGTAATGTCTCTTTGATATCAGTCCACAGCTGATAATGTTCAAGGTGTAAGAAACAGTTTGTACAAAGCTGGGGGTTTCATTGATGACAGAAAGGAAAAACATCCAGGGAGGCATTAACTTGTCTCAGAACCTGTTGGTTTGCTGCATATGATTTCTGTCTGCTAAACAATTAATCAGGGAGTCCCAGTATACAGACAACACCCTCCAGTAAGCATGACTGGTCTTCTTGGCAGGTGCGATAGACGTCTGTGTCAGCTGCAGCTGCTGCCGCCAGCTCTCAGGTGTGTGTCGACTTAAAAAAAGAAAAAGAAAAAAAAGAAGCCTGACAACATTCGGCACGCCCACTTGGGACGAACAGAGCAGGTAAGAGCGAGCAGGTCCCACAGGTAGACATGCCTGAAAGCCGGCCAAACAGGAGGCTGGGTGGAAGCTTTAACAGCTTACAACTCTCCCTGCACACCTTTTTCATCAACAGAAACACTGAGTCACGTCTGGTTTACCTGTAATAATCCACTGCTAAACTATAATAAATATTACAGAATAAAAATATTTAACAATGCTGCTGAGCACCAGATACATGTCATACAGTGTCCAATTGACCTCAGGCACACCTAATATATCATCTATAACTCACATCATTCTGTAGTTAACAATACTGGTTAAAAATTAGATATAACTACTCAAATAACGAGTCAATCTGGAAGTATTAAGATGCTATTAGGCCACTTTAATGTGACCAGAGGATATCACATGCACTGGCATGTAGATATGACAATATCCTGAGATACATATAGAGAACTTACATTGCATTTTAAGTCTTAAAGACTAAAAATCACAATGTAAAGCCAGCCTGGAAAAAATGTAAAAACATTAATAAAAATACTGTTAACTCTGTTTATTTGGATAGTCACAATATAATTCATTATTTGAATATTATGAGGTGCCTATAGAGACAGATAGACACTTTAAAAGTTATATTTGTGGCCAACATGACATTAGTTATGCCATGCCATCTGGAGAGGAAGTGTCAATATATAAGTAAAACTATAAATCATTCCTGAATATTTGACAATATAGTCAGTTTGGAATAAGTACTTAGCAATGTATGCCATTATGTGTACAAAATAAGATAGCTAATAGAAACAATGATACAAAGTTAAAATGACATTTGGAGCAGCAGAGTCAGAATAAAAATCTACCAATTCACTAATCAACTCATTTCTAAATGACTAAATCGCTTTACAAAAGTTATTAAATAGGTCTTTTTTAAAGATGTAAACAAAGTAAAGTGACTGCACACCAAATGTGGAGCATCAAAGTCTCAACAGGTTTATTTATGAGGGCATCCTAATGGGTTCAAACACCAAAAGGTCAGGTTAAATTCACTATACGGAACAAATACCTGACAGCACGAGTCACCGTGAAGTATATCATGAAACCACAACCACACGTGAGCGTAAAGAGTCAAATTAAGCATTAAATGTCACTTAAAAAAGGTGGCGTGTATGTAATGAATAACGTTTTTTAATGGGTGCAGACTGAACGTTTAATTCAACACACGCTCCTGGAGGATCTCTCTAGATACTGACTGTTAAAACTAGTCAAAAACAACCTAAGGTTGCACAATGCATATTCACTGTTGGTTACTTCCTATGGTAACTATCAATGATACCGGGGGGGAAATAAACTCAAAACACGTTGAATATTAGCACCACGTCCACCTTTGCACTTACCTGCATACCAGGAACTTCCATGGTTACTTCGAAGTATGAACGCCCTTTTCCTCCTCCAGGTTTCTGTGTTTTCTTCTTCTTTGACTCTCGCTTTCTTATATTTCCTCCTCGAATGTCGTCTCAAAATTGCCCTTTAAAAGAATAAAAAAAGGATTTTCGCCTCGAAGTAAAGCAAAAAATCCGACCGAGGAGACGGTTTGTTTGTAAAAGCAGAAACAGACCAACTACAAACACGAGAGTCCGCAGCAAGAAAAAAAAAGTGTTGAGCAAAACCAGGATGACGAGCTGGTTGCTGCCTACTTCAAGGGAGGAGCAACAGCGCGTGCGTTGTCGACTTCACCTCAACTTCAGAGGTCTACCGCCACCAAGTGTTTCCTTATTTCTTTCTTTCTTTCTACATAATAAATAGATTAACGTGAAATGACAAAAGATAAATAATTATTGCACAGGGGGAAAAAAACATGGAATAAAATCACAGCCTTGAGAAAAAGAAATTAAAAAAACAACAAATTTCTTCCAGCAGAATGCAGAATGAAAAAGGTTTAAGAGAAAGAGTGGTTTCTTCACTATTCAAAGGGTCGGTTTGATTCCCAGTCAACAAGTCAAAAGTGTCTTTGGGCAAGATGTTTAACCTTAAAATTTTTCCTACTATCTTCAATGGTTCGGCGCATGTGCATTGTAAAAAAAAACAACTTCACAGGTCAAGATTATATAAATTAAGAGGCGATGTGATAAATGTATGTGTATGAGAATGGGTGACTTGAAAAGAAAACGTGTTGTTTCCAAAGGTAAACACTATCCAGCTTTTCTTTCTTGACAAACAGAACTTTTAAAACATGTTTAAAAGGCCGCTTTTACCGCTTGGTTTATTTTATTTTTTTAAGGATCAAAAGGAAGTTGAATTATATTATTAGTTGATTATCTCCCAGAATCAAACGTAATAATGAAAGGCAGAAACTATCCGTTTAAGCCCCTTTAAATCATTGAATATATTTTCTGTCATCCTTGAAACTTCAATCTTTTAATTTGGTTTAACTGGCCCTTTAAAAAAGAATCACGTTCTCTTCTGACGTCACCCGGAAGCGGTGGGATTGGGGGGCGGAGCCCGGTAGAAGATGGCGTCCCTGCGCTGTAGGCGAGACCCCTGCGGGGTTATATGCCTCATTTTAACTTATTTCAGTGTATTTTACGCGGATTACGTGGTCATTCAGTATGTCCTCATCCCGGCCTATTCGGACAGGTCAGTACCGGGTGATTTTATGTCATTTAAACCCTTAAAAACGAACATGGCGTCCACTTCTCTGTGCTGCCTTCATTCATTTGTCAGCAAACAGGTCTGACAGCATCCTTAATGCTTCTTTCTCGGCTGAACCGATGTAAGAGTCGTTGATTTTTTGGAGTGACAATTAAAAAAGAGTATTCATGAGAGTGTTTATAATGATTTTGCATTTGAAGTGTCTCCAGATAACGATTGCTTCGGTTTGTTTACGAGCCGATCAGCTGTTCTGAATCGCACGCAAACAGCCGATCAGCAACGTTTCTGTGTTTACTTATGCGACATCTAAATATATATTTTTAATTAATCAGCATCTTAAACATAACAGAGTTGTTTTTTCTTATTTGTATGTGAAACAGGGTTTTAGATTGATCTTAAAGTTGTTTATAAAACGTAAAGTCTATTGAATTTATTGTTTAGAAACAGGAAATATATGGTAGAATGGTTTAATTGAAACTATGACGGCTAATCTGTTTTAACAGAGTAATTACATCAGATTACACCAGTCAGGCACAATCGTGGTGCTTTGATGCAGCTGACAGCAACAGGCTCGCAATAACAAAGAGGGGAAAGTAGATAAGTAATTTCAGTAACTGTGGATAAACTCAAGCTATTCATCATACATGAATACCTAATATTCCGATTTTTTTTTCAAATTTAATTTATTCTATTTTTTTCATAGGATGGGTTAAAATAAGCACTAAGCAAAATAATCCATTTAATGGCTTTTTACGTTCCTGCTGGTTGTTGTTGTTTTCTAAATTAACATTAATTTCCGGTTTAATCATGAAACATCTAAACAAATGTTTTTTCTTGTTTATTGACAAACTATAAGAATAAACTTGGTGTTGTTCTGGTCATTGAAGCAGTAATTGAGCCGTCTCTCTCTCTCTCTCTCTCTCTCTCTTTCTCTCTCTCTCTCTCTCTCTCTCTCTCTCTCTCTCTCTCTCTCTGACAGTGTGTGGTGTAGGCTACTCTACATGGGTCAGTGTTTAACCTGATTCTGCTCTCTCTCTCTCTCTCTCTCTCTCTCTGACAGTGTGTGGTGTACTCTACATGGATCAGTGTTTAACCTGATTCTGCTCTCTCTCTCTCTCTCTCTCTCTCTCTCTCTCTGTGTGACAGTGTGTGGTGTACTCTACATGGGTCAGTGTTTAACCTGATTCTGCTGCTGCTGCTGGCCTGCCACTCCAAAGCTGTCTTCTCAGATCCCGGTCAGTAATATCTTTTAAAATCCGTCCCCTACAGACATTTTAGGTGTGAATATGTACAGACATCATTCAATAGAGTTTGGAGCGTTTGATACTCAATGATTAATCAATGATAAGCAAGAAGAATGTGTTTCTTCCTTTAAATACCCGGGGGTGTTTATTCAGAGACTATATATGATTAGTGATCCATGATAACATGATCATGTATCACATTTGCCTACTATGTTGTTAAAAGACTTATATTCCGACCCAGAAACTATGAAGAAGCCACTTTTTGTTAAGCTTTTGACCAACTTATTGACTCTAATAACCAATCAGGAGCAGCAAAAGATCAACAAGTGACTAGAAAGTTCTGTCTGTCTGAAAAGAACAAAAATGATAGTCCTCCCTGGTTGGAATAAGGCCAAGAAGACATTGTTGATGCACTGTGGCATCAAAAAAACAGTTAAGTTGGGGTTGGTTTTGTGAAGATGGTTGGTAAATAGTAGCATAACTAACTGTATAGTGTAAATATGTAAATACTGTCTGTTGTGTGTTTGTTTCATTGAGAATATTCTTTTCTCCTGAAAGCCAAGACTTGAGGGAATGATCTGCAGATGAGAAATGGCTTGGTCACTTTTGATCTGTGTGTTATTTATATAAAGTACTGATAATAATATATTCTGTTTTGTTTTTTTGGTTGGCCTTTATGGGGCTATGCCTATTGATATATTGATTTGACATCATTTTAGCCTCATAATCTGACAACTGAGGCTGTCCTGGAAACATAATGTCTCTATGTTGACTGGGATTAAAATGGTTGAGCTTCTACAGGCCATTTTTACATTTAAGGAAAAAAAAAGAAAACAGGCAGCTCAAAAATAGAAAAAAACGGCTTGGAGTTTTATGGGTTGCTGAACACTAGAAGGAAGTATATGATAATTAGATGATAGTATAACCACAATCTTGTCCCTCTGAGTTAAATGAATCAATGAGCAGCTCATGCAGAACAAATAGAGAGCAGAAGGATTATTTGTGACTTTTAAATTATGATGTGGATGTTTGGAGAGATACATTCTTGTGTTTTATAGTGTACAAAGCTGCAACTCTCTCTCACATTGAGGAATTATTTGTGAACTTGTGAGATTTAATAAGCTTTTTTTTTCTGTGTCGCTGTTATTTCTGGTCTGTTTATACCGAGCCAGTTTTCTCCCACAGGAAACTATAAGTCAGCACTCACCATAATATACGAAACTGTGTGGGAAATGTGTCGGAATTCAGCGTTGATGTAAAATATTCTGAGGAAAGTGTCTTTAGTTTTAGATTTGGAGAAAAAAAATGGATCTTTAGTTTTCCTGTTTGTGTGTGTGTGTGTAGGTATGGTGCCTCTGCCCGACACGGCCATCGACTTCTCAGACCTGCGCTCCCAGTCGTCTCGAATGAACGAGCGGGTCGGTTCACGTTTCATCACTGTTTTTATTTTTTTAATTTGTTGGAGATGATCTGAGCTTTGTGACATGGGGCATGAATCCTCCATGTTGCCACTGGGCGGCGCCGTGAGACTGCAGTGTGAGATTGGCTTCTACAAGAAAACGATGAATGAAAAGTGATCTTGTTTACTGTAAAGTGCTCCTTAAATCCGTTGTAAAGTCTGTGCTGCTGATCCAGAAGACCTTGCACACTTAAAACTTCAAGATGTCTAGACATGAGTTAAACGAGCCACGGTCTATTTACCTGGTATAGTAAAACAATCCTAGTTTTAACAGAGAGGTGGGGTTTAGGAGCCACATTCACCATAAAATGATGGAGGTGTGTCAGCTTCACATTTTAGTAAATCTCTGATAAAATCTGATAAAATGATCAAGAGAATATTAAAACCTTTTAAAAGGCATTTGGAGGCAGCGTAAAGGTGTTAAAACAGAGATGAGGTTACATCTCTTGGATCTGACACGAAGACTTTTTTTAAATGATTTGGTCTGAAAGTGAAGCAGCACTAAGTTTATCCCTCAAATTGAACGAAAACGTCTGTATGAATGAACTGATTTCAGGGCTGTGAGGGCTGGACGGTGTGCAGCCGCTGTGAAACCTACAGACCCCCCCGAGCGCACCACTGCCGCGTCTGCCAGAGGTGTATACGCCGCATGGACCACCACTGTCCCTGGTAAGAAAACACGTTCCCAACTTTCCCCCGTTTTGTTTCCTGCTTTTTAACAGTTTTTATTTCACAATTTTTATTGTTTTATTGTGAAATTGATTGGTCTTAATGTTATTTTCACTGTTGTTTCTCTGGTTTTTATTTTACTTTGAAACACTTTGGGTGGATGTAGGCCTTTAAATGTTTCTCTCCCCCATTATAACTTTGCTTGTTTTTTGTTTTTGTTTTTAGGATCAACAATTGTGTTGGAGAGCTAAACCAGAAATATTTCATCCAGTTCCTCTTCTACACCGGTGAGTAAACACTTAAAACGGCCCGCTTGTGTTTTAGGGCAGCCGATGTTACAAATCACTGGTTGGTAACCTACCAACTTTTTTTTACGGGTTTCTGTTAAAAACTTAAAGAGAAAGTGACGCAGCATCCGACAGGCACATCCAGAAATGGGTAAAAACATTGGCTCTCATTCACAAAACCGTTCTGAAGTCCTAGTTAGGAACTTTTTATGAAGATTTTGGCTTTCACGAACATCTTTGTGTCTCGGATTTGCTCTTCGCTAAGAACGAACTCCAACAACACTTTCATGGACATTTAAGTGCCGACATGTTTGAACAAAGTCCGATTTTGTTGATCAGTTCATCAAAATACAAAAATTACATTAATGTTTTTGTCAGATTTTTTAAAAATAACTTTTATTAATTTACAAAGCATTTTGTTATTTAAAAAAAACAACCTAGCAAGATATTGCAGATGATGTCCTAAGATTATAATTTCCCTCAGGGAACATATTTCATTAATTTAATTTATTTAAGAACAAGACGCAGTCAGGACAGATTTAAATCTATTGCTGGTCTTCGTAATACCATTTGTGTGATAGATATTAAAGCACCGTTGCCAGATCTGTTCCCTTAGTTGCATAATATACCTCCATAAAGGCCCAAGTTACCTGTGACTCCCAGATCCACCTGCTGAATGTTGTTGTTCATAATTAAGATTTACTACACAGTGCCTTTTTTTTTATTATGATGATTAGTTTTATTAGGAAATCAAGGTTATGCCCATGTCACCTGGTCAATAACACCACTGACCAACCTTCAGGCAAGGCAAGTTTATTTTTATAGCACATTTTTCATGTACAGGACAATTCAAGGTGGTTTACATAAAACACTAAAAGCATTACAGCGGGGCGCAGAAAGCATCAAGAAGTATTAAAAACAGATTTTAGAATAAAGGAAGAAAAAAATTAATTAACCCTCAAAGAAGATGGGATAAAATGCAGGAAGTAAATGTTAATTATCAGTTGATTTAATCAATTAGTTTGCTCAGATTTATAGTTACTATGGACACAAAGTAGTCCCTGTCTTTTAGATTGGACTCAAACCAGGTAATTGCAGTGCACATTCGTAAATCTGGTGAAAGGTTTTTTGTAAGTAATGCGTAATGAATTTAAAAAGATTAGTAAGAAGATATTGACGAATGAGGCGCGCTGTAACTGTAATTCGACTTCCTAACCGTACTTGTAATTGAACGTTGTTGCAGGGATGGCCAGCCTGTACTCCATGGTCCTGGTGGTGTGGGCGTGGGTGTGGCGCATACGGAATGAGAGGGAAGGCGACGCAGAGAAAGAAGGAGAGGAGTCGCCCAGCAAACACCTGATAGTGTGAGCGTTGTTTTAGCCACGCGTATTGTTTTCTAATGTGATTTGTCTTTTGTTTAATTTATTTCAATTTTCTCCGTCTCAGAGCTCATTACATCATCCTCCTGGTGGAGTCAGTGTTGTTCGGAGTGTTTGTGATGGTTATCTTCTACGATCAGGTACACACTCTTTTTTTTTTTCCAGCACCTCAAAACTCCTCCCTGTTTTTAATTAATGATTTCAAACTCATAGTGTCTGGATTAACCTGCTGTGGTTGCAGCGTTTATTGTTTTAATGCTAACAAACTCATTATCTGTCTGCAAGTGCAGAGCGCTGCATCTGTTTAAATGATTCCCTCTGACCTTTCCCTTTGTTAAAACATCATGGACAAAGGTTTATCAAATGAAAAGTCTTCGACAAGTTATTGTCTGAACCAAGTAACCTACTACTAAACAAGTAATTTAATCTGTCTTCTTAGAGGCCTATAAACTTAAGAATGAGGGCACAGCTACATGCTATGCTTCTAATTAGCCAGACTTTCTTCTAACCTTTTTAAAGTGCTCTTCATTAATAGTCCTCCAGGCTTTCTAACGTTTTTCTTTTAACACTGACTGATTTTCTGCTCATTTTCAGTCCGGTCGTTGTACCTGACCATTTTCAGAGAAACAGTGATCCGTTCATCACTAACTCGAGGGATAAACCAGTGTTGTGTCTACAAATAACAGACAACTTGGCAAAGAACCATTCTGAAGTTGTATCAAGGCCCCTTTTTACTAGAAACTTAGTTACTTTCTTTAATTGTATCTATGAGGTATACCACAGATATCACAGTTTGTTGTATGTAAAATAGCAGGGATGCATACTGGCCATTCAATTGATCCATCCGTTATTCATTGGTTTAGATTGGAGCTTTTCTTTTTAATTTTGGAATCACAGCTTACTGGAAGCACCATTTTTTTCCCATTTGGAGCCAGGGTCATAAGAACAGAGTGTAAAGCCTCTTTTATGCTCCCTTTACGTACATAAATGCGTACATCCTTTTCATCCTGCCCACATATTCCCATGCTTTACGTTGGCTTGGTTTAAGGAAAAATATCCACTAGAGGGCAGTGCAGAGCTCAGAGTTCACTTCCTAGATCCAACAAAAGTTGGAAGTAACACAAGTTTCTGGTAATTATATGAAAAAAAAATGTTTTATATAGGGAGGCTGGTCACCCTCAAACAGTACCCTAAATATAAATGAATAGGTGACAAGAATCTGTTCCTTCCAACACGATTTATCATCAATCAGAATACCTAGAAAACATGTAGATGACACTCTTGTTATTACTTCATTATGAATACTAATTTTGATTTAATCACAATCATACTTTTTATTCCATGATGGCTTCCTCCAAGAGTGTTGTTGGTGTCTTTAAGTCAGTCTATCACTCAACAGTGACTCAGCAGATGGCAAAGCTTTCACTTCTCAGCACGCTGAGATAAACATTTGAAAGTCTGATTGATGCCTTTTTTTTTTTAAATAGCATGCTTTAGTGGGACAAATATGAACTGAGGTCAATTCAATTCAAATTTATTTATATAGCACCTTACAAAACAACATGAGTTGACCGAGGTGTTTAACATCGATAAAACAGATAAAATAGGTAAACAGGAGAAATAAGAAAACAGAATCATTTGAACGAGCCAAAGATAAAACTGCACTTTACTGGTATTTGAAGGCCGAGGAAAAAAGGTGGGTTTTCAGTCTAGATTTAAACTGATCCACAGTCTGTGAGGATATTATCGGCAGAGGTAGGCCATTCCAAAACCTCGTTGCTGCCACAGAAAAGGCTCGATCACCTCTGGTTTTTAGCCGGGATTTTGGAACAGCCAGCAGGAGCTGGTCAGCTGACCACAGTGCTCTTGTCGAGGTGTAGGGGTGCAGAAGTTCACTCAAGTAAGATGGGCCCATACATTGCAAACATTTAAAAACAATCAATAAAACCTTAAATTTTACACGAAAACAGACAGGGAGCCAGTGTAGAGGGAACACAGAGTAGGGGAGATGTGCTCGCGCCTTTTAGTCTTTGTAAGTCAGAGGGCTGCAGCATTCTGAACTCTCTGGAGGTGCTGCAGGGAGCCCTGGACCAACCCAACATACAAGGCATTACAATAATCTAAACGCGAGGTTACAAGCGCGTGGATAGCTTTTTCTAAATCAGCATGAGTAAGATAGGATTTAATGTTTGGCCAGAGTCCTCAACTAGAAGAAGCTGGCCTTGATAACAGTGCTGATGTGCTTGTCCAATTTAAATAA
The DNA here is from genome assembly GCA_037177055.1 of Atherinosoma microstoma. Classification (NCBI taxonomy): domain Eukaryota; kingdom Metazoa; phylum Chordata; class Actinopteri; order Atheriniformes; family Atherinidae; genus Atherinosoma; species Atherinosoma microstoma. The sequence goes on from JBBBVU010000005.1 coordinate 3,071,170, forward strand.
TAATAATAATAATAATAATACATTTTATTTAACAGCGCCTTTCTAAACACCCAAGGACACTTTACAAAGGTACAATAAAAACATATAAAATACAAAGACATAAACATAAATAAGAATAGACTAAAAAGAAGAGAAAATACAAAAATGCACGGAAAAAAGAAAAATCAAGGATAAAATGCAGTTTTAAACAGGAGAGTTTTGAGTTTTGATTTAAAAATGGTGAAGCTGTCAGAGTTCCTGATGTCGGGGGGAAGTGAGTTCCAGAGTTATTGTGCTATCAGTGTATAACATCATCAAGAAGTATGCAAAACAATAATTATCTATTCAATCAGGAGAAATGCCAATAATCTATTAAAATGAAACTGTGCTTTGAGAACTTTTTGTATATTACAATGGACTGATGAGTCTTAGATGGAAATCTCTCCATGCAGTATTGTCTTGGACCATACCAGTAACCCTCTTCTATACGCTGGTACATTAAAATTGAAGTGGACAAGATGAAGGAACCTGGACAGGATTACAAATACTTAAAGTCGCAAATGTTTATTTTTTTTCACACATATCATAATCAAATGGTTTGGGTTCTCATCAACTTTGCGATGATTGACTCACAATTTCCCTAAGGGGATCAATAAAAGTATCTATCTATCTATCTATCTATCTATCTATCTATCTATCTATCTATCTATCTATCTATCT
>JBBBVU010000005.1:3118400-3146965 GCA_037177055.1 Atherinosoma microstoma
TTGACCCCATTGGGAATTTTTGGAACATGCCAGGAAAAGGTTAATTGGGTGGTCCCTCACCAGAACCTGGTTTTGGGGAAAAAAAAAAAAAAAAAAAAAAAAAAAAAACAACTCAATGCAGCTAAAGGACAGGAATAGATATTGTGACACTGCATAAGCAAAGTGACTGTGTGCTTTCCAAAGTTACCAAAAAAGTATGTGACCTAAAAAAAAGAATGCAGAATGGGTTTGAGAAAACTTACATTTGGTGGCAGGATGGTTTCCATCTGGACACAACCTGTTAAGATTTTGAAGAGAGTTAAATACATTAACAGAGGAATTCTGAAGCTCGATGGAATTTTCCTGATACATAAATATTTATTGGACTTCTTACTGATTTTCTCTTGTTGTTGCTGCTTCTCCATCTTCTCCCTTCCTATTGGAGGGGGAGCAATGGCTGCAGATGAGCCAACTGTTGGCTTAGTATTTGCTGATGTAGCTACTTTGGACACGGACACGTTGACAGATGTTGGTGCTGGGTCCTTCTGGGTCCCCACTTCAGCTGCAGGATCTTCAAAAGAGAGAACAGAATTAAGATGGACAACAGTGTCTTGACAGCCTTTTAAATGTATTTAAGATCAAAAGGAGTTCATCAGAGATATTTCTGGACAACTAAACTTCCAAAAATTCCCAGATTTTTTTTCTATCCATATTATTTTGTCAAAATGATGACACATGCACATTTATAAATTAGAAAATACATCATGGATAGAAATAAAAGGCATTCACTAGTCTCAATTACTGGTTCACAGGAAACAGTTTAATGGAAAAAAAGGACAAAGTCATTTGTAACAAAAGCTAAAAGGTTAAACCCCTTAACCTTTAGTTTATATTTAAAATTAAATGATTTAGTGAACAGTTTGGGTTTTTTGGAAGGCTGTCTCAAGTCTTCAGTCTGATGGGGTCAATCAGACAGGAAGTGAATGTGTCTGTCATATTTAGATAACTCAGCTATACTTCTAAAACTGTTACATCATCAGTTTGACCATGTTGGATCTGGTAATAAATATGCCTTGCTCTATAGCAGGGATGGGCAAAGTCGGTCCTCAAGAGCTGCAGTCCTGCAGGTTTTGGATGTTTCCTGCTGCAGCACACCTGAATCAGATAAATGGGTCAACATGCTTGGGCAGAACTTGATCACAAGCTGTTGAGAGCCATTTAATCTGAATCAGGTGTGGTGGAGCAAGGAAACCTAAAATCTGGAGGACTATGGCCCTTGTGGACAGGAATTGCCTACCCCTGCTCTATTCTCAGTGCAGTGGTTCTGCATCTCATCTGACAAATTGCATTGAGACAGTGTCAAGAGGTGAAAAAAATTCTTTAAATTTGAATTATTAGGACTTCTTTATCACACCTCAATTTATTTGCTGTCTAATCTTACGAAAATAAATTTATTAACACAAGCATAGTTAGCAGAAGCTGTGAAAAACACAAATAACTAACCAATGTGTGAATGACTGAATGCCACTGACTTAATAGGCTGAAAAAGCCATTAATGTTATGCATAATTCCCCACATTAAAAAAGGTATGATGGAATCATTCTCATGAATTAAAAAAGTAATTTAGAAACCACAAAAACTTCCTTTTGTGTCATTTCTAAGAACAGAGGACAGAAGCTTATGTGGTTTGGTATATCTGGAATCCAAATTTGAAAAGCCTAGTCTGGATTCCAGATATACCAAACCATATCTGGAATCCAGACTAGGCTTTTCAAATTTGCCTCTGTGCACCACTATAATGCAAAAAATCTTGCCAACAGAAATGCATATTGCAAAAATTGAATGAAAAACAAGGTAAACGACATAGAGGTTACCATGTGTTTTCCATCTGTTTAATAATCTCAAACATACCTTTCTGCTTTGGTTCAGTCTCTGCCCCTTGGTCTGTCTGCTTTGCCTTTAAAGCAACTTCAGCTGAGCTCCCTCTAGCTTGCTGTTGCTTTTGCAAAGTGTTTGTTTTGGTCTCCAGTTTTTGTTTTGTGGATTCTGAATGAGGCATTCTGCTTTGTTGGACTTGTGAAGACGTTTTAACCAAAGTTTCTGGAGTCTTGAAGGTGGCCGGTGTTGACTGAGGTGGATGATCAGAAGGCTTAGATGATGTGGTGTTTTCTGTACTAGTTTGTGGATCACAGGATTTAGTTGGTATGGCATTTGCATCCATTATCTTTTGTCCTTTGTGCTCAATAGTACTTGCTTGCTGTACGTCAGGTGAAAGGACCTGAGGTTTAGGAGGAGAAACTTTACTGGTTGCTGTATGACTGTCACTGGGGGTACTTGGTGAGGCCTTTGAATCTGCCAGCTTTTGCCCTTTGGCATTGGCTGAACTTTCAACTTTCATGGGCTCTGCCACCGTTTCCCTGGGCTCCAGCTGTTCAGCGACTTGAACCTCTTTGGCAGATTCCTGCTGTTGTTTCATTTCCATGGGTTTTTCATTTTCCTTTTTACAAGCCTTGGCTGTGTCTTCAGGCATCTTTGCAGATTCTTTAGCTTTTACTTCCATTTTGGCCTTGAAGGTTTCCGCAGCATCAGGCTGATTTTCTGAAACGGCAGGGTCGGACAAAACTTTTTTCGTCTTTGCCACCGTTTCGGTCACGTTTTCTTTTGTTACAGCTGTCGCTCCAGTTGAATTATCGGCTTCCGTTGAAAGTTTTGGAGTAGCCGAGGTTGTTTTTGATGTGGAAGTACAGATCTTTGCCACTGTGACAGCTTCTTTGCCTTTAATTGATTCAGAAACACATGAATTGGAAGGTTTGTCCACTTTGCTTGCTTCTTTAGGTGTCACCACTGCTTCTTTAGAACTGTTTTGAGGTTTTTTAAGTTTGGGATTTTGTTTAGAGTTACTGGTGTCAGGCTTTTTCCCTGTAACCTTAGAAATCTTTGTTCCTGAGGGCTTTGGAGCATCTTTTTTTACTTCAACTGATTTCGGTCGTCCTCCTCCTCCAGCTGCATTGTCTGCCTTTGCAGTTTTTACTGTCTGTTTAGTTGAAATAGTTTTTGCTTTGGAAACCAAATGTTTTGCTTTTGTTGTAAGTTTTCCTGTTGTGGTCTTTTTTTCCCCAGAGGGTAAAGTTAGAGGTGCTTTAACTTTTCCAGTGGAGGTGGATTTAGTGGTCTGAACTTTGGAGTCACTGGATTTTGCGGACTTTCTGCGAAGAAAAGCGTTACATTGGGTCCATTTAGACAAAGATGGAAAATGTGGAAAGTTTCATTATATTCATCAGTGTAAGATCTAAGTAAGTTTTATTTCCATATGGCTGTTGAATGAAATGAGAAGACATCTAACATAAAAAAAAAGATTAATATGTAAATATATAGAGATTAGAGTAAACCTTTCTCTAACTTTTTCTAGCAAAATATTTAGTTTTTTGGCTAAGAAGATAGAAAAAAAAAAAGAAAAAAAAAAGAGTTGTTTAATTTATGACATAGCTACCAAAAGTAAAAACAGACAAGTCTGTGAGAAAAATAACTTACTGCTGTGGAGGTTTTTTTGTAGGAATCACAGGAGGCTTCTTAGCAACAGTGTCCTGTAAATAAAGATTTCTTTTGAATTTATCCATTTATAAACAGCATGTCCACAATACAAAGTACAAATGGTGATACAGAAATCTTACAGGGACAGACACAAAAAGACAGCGTTAAGTACCTTTTCCTCGACAACATCGACCATAATTCCTTTTATTGCGAAGGTCTTCATACCCCTCAGCCTCTGAGCATGTTCCACTTTCTCAAAACATACAACTGCCTATAAATGAAAACACAGGATGGGAAATTTAAGTTGTTTAAACAGAATCTTATAATGGATAGTCTGGCAAGGCTACTGCTTTCCACAACATTATGTGTAGAGGACCTTCTTTTTATGAGATCAAAAACATTTGGGAAGAACTTGACAGAGCTATAGACGATTGGGAGACTGTATCAGTTCCAGTAAATGATCCTGTTCCAGACTAAAACTGATACAATTCAAAGTTGTCCACAAGAACCATTTTAATAACTGGGAGTATTTACGAAATGTCTTGCAACGACTGTGATAGATGTCCTATGTCACCAGCAAGAATGAAACCTGTTTTGGTTTTGTTTGCCACGTTAAAGGCTACAGGACAACCTTTCTCAAACATCTCGCTTTGGCATTAAACATAGTATTGAGATGAGGTGTAGATAAAGCCATCTTTTGAATATGACCAGCCAGGCTCAAAAATTAATGAGGACAATAAAGACAGCATTGCCTTTACATTTTCAATAGAACATAGGAGAATGCGATCAGATTGGAAATCACCACCGACCCAAAAGTATCATTAGGGCTTTAAAATGTCAAGCTCTTTTTGAATTTGAAGACAATTAATTATACACCGAGGGCATCACTGTATAGTAAAATTCAAGACATGACTGTTGTTGAGTTTCAATGCATTGTGTTATATCATATGTACATGTGAGATTCAAAAATAATTATCTTATTTAAAACAAAATTTATGTAATTATTGTAATCTATTTTTATAAAATAATTTGATTATGGTCTGTTAAGGATAAAATTATGGTCTTTAAAAGGTTCAAAGATAAGTGGAACGTGTGGTTTTTATTTACTAGTAAATTAATAACAGTTTTAACTAAATAGAGAATAATTGTTGGGTTAATCAATAAGAAAATCGCTGTTGCAGTTCGGATACGTACCTCTTTATACATCCTGAACACCACCACTGACTTGGTTTTCCCGAATTCCTCCATGGCCATCGACACATCTTTGTGAGAGAGTTGAGAAGTAACTCCTTTAAGCTTCACCATGGTTGGAGGTGAGGATTTACCCAGCTGAACAGACAGAGACAAAAAAATAACAAAAACAAATATTGACTCAACAGTTGGGAGGAAACGATGAGTCAAGTTGTCCAATCTGATCATCATGAAAAGAAAAAATCTTTTAAAAAGGTGTAGAGATTTGATTCAGTTTACGCTTATAATGACCATGAGTTTGGGCAACAGGAAAAAGTTATTCATCCAATGTAAAATAATGCCACATTTCCACGATACATGAACACATGCCTACCTTTGGCTTTGCAGGAGAACTTTTTTGAAGGCTAGGCTTTCCTTTCGTCATCTTAGTAGATGAGTCCTTTTTTGCTGCATTGGAGGATAATGAAGTTGAGGCAGCAGAGGTTGATGATGAAGATGTTGATTTCATCTTTGCTAGCTCAGCGAGTAAGGCAGGAGCAAGAGTTTTAACCATGGCCTCAAGATTAGACGGATTTGATAGAGACTGGACACCTGGGAGATCAAGGAAGAACTCGTGTTGGTGACAAGTGTGAAAGAGTTTTCATCATTTTTGAGATTCTTGATATGAAAAAATGTAAAACTACAAAGAGATTGAAAGTTTAGTCCATTAAAAAAAAAAAGAAAAATTCAAATTCCAGTCTTGTTGAAGCTGGCTTAGCTCATTCTCCACAGTATTTAACTAAATATGATGTAAACATGCAATAAACTTTGTCTTTCCTATTTTTCCCTTTAATATTGGAAATATTTAAATATTTGACATTGTCAAACCTGGGGTTTCCAGCAGTCTCTTGGCCAGCCTCTCTGAGCTGCTCGACTTCTTTCGCTGAGGCAGTGACCTCTCAGGGGAAGATCGTCTCTCACGGCTTCTCACCGGCGTTGACCGTCTGTCGTCATTTCTTCTTGGTGGTGATCGTCGCTCGTGGCTCCTTCTTGGGGGGGACCGTTTCTCATCTCTCCTCCTGGGCGAGGAACGTCTCTCACGACTCCTTGAACGTGACTGATAACGGGAGGAGGAAGGGCGGTCGTACCGTGGAGATGAAGAAAGGGACCGAGACCTAAAGGGAATATTGTTGAATTCAAACTCATTTTAGTGACAATTTCAATGACTTCCAGAACTCTCTTCGCCATTATTCCCGATACAAATTCAAAGAAAATAAAAAAAGGTAAAAGCTTTTTTTCTTATTTTGTATTTAGCAGGTCAATGGTTAATGAAACCTTGGTTTGTATGTTTTTGTGCAAATAAAAACTCTTTCACAAACCTGCGAGAGTGTCTGGTGCTGTATGGAGGTGATCTGCTACGTTTTTCTCTTCTACTTTCTGAAGAATAGTATTGGCGTGGACTGCGAGACCGAGAACGGCTGCAGCGTTTTTCCCTTCGGCTCTCCAAGCTGCTGCGGTAACGTGGACTGCGTGAGCGAGAACGGCTGCTGCGGTTTGCCCTCCAATCATCTGATCCACGTTGGCGGTGAGGGCTGTGGGAGCGGGAAGGGCTCTCATATCGGTTTTTCTGATGACGATTCTGGGTGGTCTGGACAGACGTGGAGGGCAAAGGCTTGACATCTTTACCTGAATCACTAGAAACAGAGTAATGACCAAGAGAAGTAGAGTTAAATGAAAGAAAAGGAAAACGTAAAGATCACAAGGTGGCTAGCTAGTTGCTAAGGTTGTTTTTCTGAAAGTAAAACATAATTACCTCCTCAATGTTCGTATCTCACCATCCCAATCTGGGTATCTGGAGGAGGGGGGGGGGGAGACACACAAACATACCCATTGAAAAATATAAAGTTGCATTTTGACTAAACAGTTTCTGCACTCAGACAACCACCACAAGAGGTATCTCAAAAACCACATTCTTAAAGCATCTATATTATTCACGATGAAACCTTTATTGATGCAAGAACCCCTTTACATAGACTATAAGCAGATTGGTGATGAGAGCCTTGTGGTTTACAAGAAGAAACATTCTATATTATCTGTGTTTATGTGAGTCAATCTAGTAAACAGGCATCTTCATCCTCTGCATGGCTGTTATTGAACTTTACTATATGGTAGACAACGCCAAAAGAGTAGTTGGTAAAAGAGTCAAAATAATGTAAATTCGTATTTAAATTAGGTTAAACAGACCTCTGCCAAACCATTGTAATTTTTAATTTTAAGACTGAGCACTCAAACAAAAAGTTAAAAGACAACTCACCTAGTTCGTAGGAGTCTGCAGTTCTCAAGGTGAAGGCTGGTGTTCTGGTGCGAAAGCCAATCCTAGCAGCAGGCAAACAAATGTTTAAGATTTTATTGTTGTCATAGCTGAAAATAATTGTGAATAACTTTAAAGCAGAATTAAAATGAATTAATAGAGAAGAATTATAACAAAAAGCTTTTAAATTCACTAAGCAACAAACCACAAGTTCAGACTGTGCTTTTACAATAACTTATAACTAAAATCAATTGGGAGAAATATTCAAGGAAACCAAACACCATGCCCAAATGGGGACAAAATAATTGACAAAAAATGGATCCAATAGTATCTTTACAGCAATATTCAACTGATTGATCTTAGAGTCTTTATGATGAAAAATCGCAAATACAGGAGCCACAGTGGCGGTGGGTCTTCTTGGGCTCTGGAAGCTGTCTCGTCAAAGTCTTCAATCTTATGGGTCATCAAACCTTCACGGGGTTTGCAGAAGTCATCTGGCTCAAGGTCAGGTTTGGATCGGGCAAAAAACCATCAAGAAAAAATTATAGCTGCCTTGGAGGACAGGAGATGTGGAAACTGGACAGAAGTGGAGGTTGGCGTTTCATAGAACCAAACCGCTCCCAGGCCAGCCGAGAGATGCAATCCCACCAGCGTGTCCTGGTCTCCTCCCGGTGGAACGTGCCCGAAATACCTCCCATGGGAGGCATCCTAACCAGATGCCCGAGTCATGTGGCTCCTCTCAATGCGGAGGAGCAGCGGCTCTACTCTGAGTCCCTCCCGGATAACCGAGCTTCTCACCTTATCTCTAAGGGAGAGCCCGGCCACCTTGCAGGGGGAAACTCATTTCGGCCGCTTGTATTCGTGATCTTGTTCTTTCACTCTCTACCCAAAGCTCGTGACCGTAGGTGAAGGTAGGAACGTAGATCGACAGGTAAATCGAGAGCTTCGCCTTTTGGCTCAGCTCTTTCTTTACCACGACGGACCGATGCAGAGTTCACATCACTGCAAACGCCAAACCGATCCGCCTATTGATCTCTCGCTCCATCCTTCCCTCACTCGTGAACAAGACCCCAGAATACATGAACTCCTCCTTTTTCACAAGACAAAATATATTCAACATATTACATAGATTAGCTAGATATATCTTTCGATACAAACTTCATTCAAACCTTGATTCCATTTTTAAGTACCAATTAAAAAATTGGCTTTTAATCATCTTGTAGGCAATTACAAAATGGTCCCCGTTAAGCAATGGTCAGCGAAGTATAAGACAATCTCCAATCTTCATATTTTAATGACATTCTAGACCACAGCTATAGGTTAGTCAAATTACATGTGAATCACATATTAGAGAAGAGAAGCACCTGTAAACCGTCCTGATCGTGACATTTTGGTAGCCAATATGTAACCTGGCACAGATTATTTTTTGTAGGCAGGGTTTTACAATCACATCAAATATATCCACAATGGGGCAAGTTTTACTGCATTAACAGTGCAGCAAGTATGTCTCAAATCAACATATTTTCTGCAAACAAACATACTTCATAATATCATGAGAACGTTTAAATACTATTCAGAAATGGAAACATTTAAAATGGAACAGCAGAATAAAAGCGAGCCAAGCATTATAACACACAGTTTTCTACAGACAAAAAGTGCAGTCTTTCACTTACCTTCATATTGGCACATTCTTTGTTACAAAGCAAACAGGCATGAGGAAATGTTCTTGGTGTGGCCGCAGCATAATCCTGCAGCATGGCTGGTGTTGGCATAAGCTTGGAAACGCCAGCACTTGCAGGTGACTCCTTGCTGGAGGGCGGCAGCGTCTTGCGAGGTGGGCACCCTTTCCCGCTCAACGTTTGCTGAGATGGGGTTGGAGGAACAGGGACGACAGATTGAGGAACCGGCTTTACAGCCGTTAAAACCCTCGGCTGTAAAGCTTTCCCTCTTTGCTGCTGTTGTGTCTGCTGCTTCTTCTCCTGCTCGGCAACTTTTGATGCTTGACCTTGAGCTTTACTCTGATTTTTGTTAAAACTGTCATCACTCCTGCCAATGACCACAAGGCCTGGACGGCTTGGATGAACACCACGGTACAGAGTGCAGGATGGTTGAGTTTTTGGTGTCGACTGGAGATCTGGTTCTGACCGTTTCAAAGGATGAGATTTGGAGGTCTCTGAATTTGCCTGAATTTGTCTCATGTCCGTATCTTTTTCTGGCAGAGAAAAAGTGGAAAAGATTGACTGTGAGGTCTGGTTTGGTTGGGGCTGCAACCGTTTAGTTGGATCACTAGCTGGAGGAGCCACAGAGCTTCTCATTGAGCCGAGACTGGTTACAGAGCTGATCTGATCGTGTGAAGAAACAAAGGAACTATTTTTCACCTCTGTCGTACTTCTTTGCAGTGGTTCTCGGCTGCTACCACTGAAAGTGTCCATAAGCAATGCACCTCCACTTCCACTACTGTTAGGTTTATTGCCAATGGTCCTTTCATTTTCATCTCCTACCCCTGCAGTATATTTGCCAGTATGTCCATAGTCAATTACTTTACTTGGTTTAAGAATAGCTGATGAAATATTATCCTGGTTAATCCCTGCCCCTCTGGAGGTACTTAATCTGTCCATCTCACTCACTGTTGTAGTGGGCTGAGTTGTAGAATATGATACTGACTGAACTGCAGTTGAAGATCTCTTTGTTTTCTGAATGCGGATTTGCCTCAGTATGAAAGGCAGGTTGTCTGGGGTGATCTGGTCTTCAGGATACAAGATGAGATGCTCCAAGTCCTCTTTTTCAAGTCCAAAGTGTAGAAGGATGTTAGAGGCTGATTCTGACGTGTACTTGGGGCGAGCAGTTTCAGTAGGAGCAACACATTTGTCTGGCACAGGGTCGTCATAATCCCCTAAACCTGGAATGGACTGCATCTCGCAATTTCCTTCACTGGAGGTATTAAACCTACTGTCACCACTTTTTAGATGGTCAGAAGAAGCAGATGAATATTTTGGGGAAGATTTATCTTCATTGGCCTTTTTGCAGATAGGCAACCAGTCCAAGGAGCTACTGCCACTTTCAACAGACTGTCCTTGAGAGGTTGGGGGTGTCAAATAAGAGGTTGCTCCTGTGCTTGTGGAAGGAAACTCATCCCTTTGAGTGCTGGTAAAACGACTGCCCTGGCTTGCAGACTGGTGTCGAACCTCCTCCCTGGCTCTGCTAAGATGCAAGTCTACAGACCTCTCAATGCTGTCATTTGTTGCCCCACCTACTTCAGGTCTATAGCTCCTTGGCCGGGATAGAAATGATTGTATAGTTCCCATGTTGTTCCCAAGAGTCACAGAAGAAGTTCCAGAGGAATTGAAGCTGGATCCAGGTCCAAGATTAGACGATGGCTTCATAGGGTCCCTCTCTGCTGGTCCGCTGGAGAGTCCAGAAGAACTGAAGCTAGACCCAGGACCAAGATGAGGCGATGCCTTACGAGGGTCTCTCTCTGCTGGTCCACTGGAGAGTCCACAAGAATTGAAGCTGGCCCCAGGTCCAAGATGAGGCGATGCCTTCCGAGGGTCCCTCTCTGCCGGTCCGCTGGAGAGTCCAGAAGAACTGAAGCTGGATCCAGGTCCAAGATGAGGCAATGCCTTCCGAGGGTCCCTCTCTGTCGGTCCGCTGGAGAGTCCAGAAGAACTGAAGCTGGATCCAGGTCCAAGATGAGGCAATGTTTTCCGAGGGTCTCTCTCTGCTGGTCCGCTGGAGAAGCCAGAAGAATTGAAACTGGATCCAGGTCCAAGATGAGGCGATGCCTTCCGGGGGTCCCTCTCTGTCGGTCCGCTGGAGAGTCCAGAAGTGGTGAAGCTGGATCCAGGTCCAAGATGAGGCGATGCCATCATAGGGTTCCTTTCAGTCGGTTCACTGGAGAGTCCAGAAGAACTGAAGCTGGATCCAGGTCCAAGATGAGGTGATGCCTTCCGAGGGTCCCTCTCTGCCTGTCCACCTGAAATTCCAGAAGAACCGAAGCTGGATCCATGTCCAAGATGAGGCGATGCCATCATAGGGTTCCTTTCAGTCGGTTCACTGGAGAGTCCAGAAGAACTGAAGCTGGATCCAGATCCAAAATGAGGCGATGCCATCAGAGGATTCCTTTCTGTCGGTCCACTGGAGAATCCAGAAGAATTAAAGCTGGATCCAGGTCCAAGATGAGAGGATCCCATCATAGGGTTCCTCTCTGTTGGCCCACTGGAGAGTCCAGAAGAATTGAAGCTAGATGCAGGTCCAAGATGAGGCGATGCCATCTGAAGGTTCCTCTCCATCAGTCCACTAGAGTATCCAGAAGAATTGAAGCTGGATCCAGGTCCAAGATGAGACAATGCCATCCGAGGGTCCCTCTCCATTGGCCCACTTGAAAATCCAGAAGAATTGAAGCTGGGTCCAGGTCCAAAGTGAGGTGTTGTGTTCCGAGGGTCCCTCTCCATCGGTCCACTGGAGAGTCCATATTGCCCTTGGGAGGAACTTTGTTGACCAGAGGCATAGGGGTTATACATTGGATGGGACATGGTGTTGGCGATCTTCAGAATGTTCAGAAGATTGATGGCTACAGCAGTTGGTGAGGGTGGAGTGGTGCCAATGTATGGAGTAGGTGCATTGTTATTTGCTGTCAAGGTCACAGCTCGGCCACTAACAGCAAGAACATTGTTCATGTGAATCAATGCAAGGTGGGCTTTCAGCTGACCCAACTGCAAAGGTGCAGCTTGCCCCCTAATCAGTAGTGAGTTTCCTGGAAGCCCTCCAAGGAGGGGGCTTGTTAGGGGCCCTGGAACAGGAGAAGTGCAATGCTCCGATGGGAAAGATAAGCTGAAAAGTTAAAAAAAAAAAAAAAAAAATTGGGGGTTATTGAGAGGGACTGGACTTATTGGATGACAGAAATCTATTGCTTAGAAGGTCCCTCCCAGTTTGCCCACTCCGATGTCTTCTATCTGCTACATCAATATAAATTCCAGGTCGTCACTATTGAGGAAGAATAGAGGAAACAAAATCATCAAAGGAGTGACAAAGAGACAACACAATTACAAAGCAGTAAACACAACATTAAATTAACTTGTCTCCTGGAAATAGAAAATGGAACACACATTAACAATAAATAAATACATAAATAAATAAATAAACAAAAAGCCTGGCCAACAGGACACTGTTCAGAATAACAATAGCTCTGTTGGCAATTTAAAAAATCTCACAGATGCTTTTGTGTTTTGAACATTACTTTAGATTCAGTTTCTCTCTTAAAGTTCTCATAAGAGAAAGAAGGCGCTATCATAATTTCTATAAATACAGTGGCCCAGAAGTGTAACTGCAATACACAAGCTACAACACTAAACAATGAGCCACAACATAAGCCACAACACTCCACAATAAAAAAAGACAACACCATACAGTAAGCCACAACACAACACATTAACCCACAATTAGCCACAACGGAAAATAAAACTGCATTTTTTTCTTTTTAAAACATCTTTCTGTACTCCGGCGTAACGTTCGCTGTTGCCCATTTCATGCAAAGGGTTGCCACGACTGACAGTTTCCAGCACAAAAGAACGCCCAAGGCTATTATTTTTTCAAAAGAAGCCCAATTGTGCAGAAATCTGCCTGATCTGGCAACAGTGCGGTGTTTCTCTGGGGGGAAAAAAGCAGTGTAACTACTTCTGTTGTGGCTTAATGTTTTGTGGCTAATTGAGGAGTGTTGTGGCTTTTGTATTGCTGTGACACTTCTGGGCCACCATATATAAACCCTTCTACAGTGTTTTAAGATCTAACGAGCCCTCCAACCCATGGATTTGTAACGAACAAAACTTCTTGGATGGTACTTTCAGACTCAGCCAACATAAATGGAAGTAGCTGACTCTTAATGACACATAATAAAAATTTACCTTAAGTAAATATAAGCTTACATGAAAACTGTAAAGCTAATGTGACAAATTGAATACAGAGGTATGCTAAAACAAAACAATGGACAGATGATGCCACTATACATTTTTACTATGTAGATTTTTAACGATGGTTAAATAAGATGAAGCAAGAATTTAAACTTTCAATTTTACTCCTCTTTTATGTATCTGGTCAACGAGATAAATCTAGAGGAATGAACAGTCCAAACAAGATTTATGTAGGTGTAAATACAGAAAAATGAAAAAAGCAAGTTTGTTGTTCTTTGTCTCAGGAGGGTCACAAGTCTTTCACCCAGTCTGGTCATCAGCTTGCTGTCAGTGGTGTCTCACTCTCAACCCATGGATACTGTGCCGGTCACTTAAAGAGTAAGTCCACCATCACCTGGGCTGTAGACTGTCACCATCTGTGGACCTCACCTCGTGGATGTCGGATCAGGTGGGGTGGGCATGAAGAGCTTTGTGGGCAAAACTAAACTTCTCTCACATTTTACTCTTCAGTTGGCATTCAAGTTCAGGAAAAACAACAGCTAAAGACAAGTTTGCTTGTTTTTCTTGAATTTAACAAATGCATAAAATAATTTCAATGACTGAAACAATCACAATCCTACATATTGACAAAATTAACTGAGCCAAATGTTTGGCTAAAATCCTGCTACAGCTTGCAAATACCTCTCCTTTGGCCTTTTAGTGACCACCTAACAGTTCTCAGTCATGCTAAAATACATTCCTGGACGTGGTCTGGCAAGTAACATTCAGCTGAACCTAACCCAACATTTGTCCTTACTAAGATACAAGTTACAACAAGGTGCTGACACAAAACACTGAAAATGTTGTTTATCATCTGTGGGCATATTCTCTATGTCCAACCCAGTAGCAGTCCGTGATTTGGGCAGACACGATCAATAATGGAGAGCAAGCTGGTCAGGAGAGCTGGCACTGTAGTCAGTGTAGAGCTGGACCCTTTGGCAACAGTGGAAGAGAGAAGTATCCCACCCAATGTCACGGATACGGATGGAGAGTCTTCACCGAGGCAGGATGCTGTCAGGGAGCAGTCTCAGAGCAGGGAGACGGAGCTGAGGTCCGGTCTTGATGCTGTTTGACTGATTCATTTAAGAGCTATAGTAGCCCAAATTTCACCATTAATTAAAGTATCTGCAGCAACAGCGGGAACAGTGCAAATTTGAATTGGTTTAAGACTTTAAAATAAAGAGATATGTGGATTTAAAAAAAAAGTGAAATATTTATAATGGGTCTGCAACAGTGTTAAATTATAGTGCTTTATTACACTGATAGCTATCTAATTTTCCCGAGGATCAATAAAGCATCTATTTTTGAGTCTAAATATATCTGGTCGGGGAAAAACCTGCTTGCGTGCGTCAACGTTTGTTTCTGCGAGGCCCCTTTTCCTCTAGTTAAACACGGTCACACAATGACAAACACCGGAAACGTGGACGCCAACATAAAGCTTCTCGTTTGCAAATTTTTTAACGTTTTGTTACGTACCACTCGATAACTGTGAATATCTTCTAGTTGTGATGAAGTCAAATGTCTCCTCCGGTTAATGAAAATGTGAGCTAGCCTCCAACATTAGCATCTCTGGTAGATGGAGATAAGGGATATGACGTGACCAACACAGACACTTCCGGTTTAGGATACCTTCAGCGTAAAAGCACGGATGTTGAGAGACGATGGTGCGTAAACTACAAATTTGTTAAAATGTACATGCAAAGTGAAACATATAACCCTCTTTTATTTGTAAAGTTTTACTTATCACACCATGCCATTATTTATTTAACAAAGAAACTAGCCTAAATTTGCAGAAGCAGCGTGTGGATAAATGAAATACACCCTTACTGTTTCCGTTCGAATTAAAAGATAAATAGCAGCCAGGTGCTACCAATCAAATAAACGATATTAATTGATCACCAGCCAATGGTCACATCTTCAAAAGCAGATAATTTGTCGCTTTACTAGTCTGGAGCATTCAGGAATGTAATAACAGCATTTCAAGGAGGAAAGACATCCGCTATGACTTTACGGACAAAACTGTGTTCATCAGTCAGGGAAAGTTCATAAGACCTCATTAGTCATCTCATTGTAAAGGTAATTAATCAGGCTTTCCAACTATATACCTATATTACAACTCCACTTGGTATTTTTAAAGGGTGATGAATAATCAATAAAACATAAATTTCCTTGCTTTTTTGTGTTTATTTTCAAGTCTATCATTCAACAGAAAAAATGTTATTTACAGTGGAAAATATTCATGACAGCCCCAAGTTCAAACCTTGCAATACTCAGAGAAAGTTATTCAAAGTTAACAGGACCAGAACTATTAAAGCTCCTTTAGGGGATGATCAGAACTTCTACCACTTATGTTAATCTGGTAGAAAGATGCTCATTCCTCATCTCCGATGCACCTGGTCTATAAAGTCTAATATCTAAAAACAAATCTGGCTAAAACAGTCACACACTCATTAGTTATGCAACAACAGTTCTATTCGAGACTTAATCTACAAGATATCAAGGAAGAACAGTAGGCTAATCGGCCATTTAACCTTGTTTTCTGTCTCCAACTGCTAAGGGATATGTGTTTTTTACTGGAAAAAAAAGTTTGATCAAATATGAATGTGGCAAGAATCCTTAACTAATAAAATGTGGGGTTTTTCATGTATTTTGGACTTGTTTAAAGATAGACTGTGTAAGGATAAGAATTACTGATATCTAGTGGTTAAAATGGGCTCAAAAGACTTCAAATGACAAGCAGGGTTGTAAATGGAAGATAATGGATAATGGAACAGATTTCAAAATTTGTACTGTCTTCTTCTATTGTCCTTTTAAGCCATTTTCTTATCCCAAGCGGGGCTCTAGCATCTATCAAACGAAGTAGGTGCTGCAGTTTTAAAGCTCAGAGTTATTTTTCCATTCAGAAAAACTGTTGTAAAAATGCCGACACAAATATGGCAACTGCCATGCATGTAGACATCCCAAGTAGATATAAATGACTCATTCTAAGAGTATAAAAACAAAACAGTTGTTTTAGTGAAGTTTTTAAATATTCATTAAATTTTTCTGCCCATGACCTTTGATTTTGTTACACTTTGCAATTTCAGGTTACTCTTGTATGTTGATAATAAATACCATTATGGTAAATGATGTCCTTCAACCACTGACCATAACTGGTCTGACATGTTTATTCTGACTTCCACCTGTCTTTATATCAGATAATGTTACATAAACTCTAAAAAGAAAGTGACAAGCCCCTTGCCTGAAAATAAAGGCATAAATCAGTCAGGATTTCTTTGAGTTTGGAGCGCCATTCCCCCCCTAAAGTTACTAAGTTTGCCTTGTTTCTAAACGTGGCAGATCATGCTCCAAAACACTTCCGGATTCCTCCGATGGATTTATCAAAGTAACCAGACGCATCCTGTGCTCAGAGCCAGTAAATGAGCTTGAAGTCTTTGATAATGAACAGCTATTGAATTTATAGACTGTTGAGTCAACAGTTTATCATAAGGTGATGATGAATATTTTCATTAAAGGATCATTCTCTGATGGGTATTGCAGCAAATTACTAATATATCCCCTTTATCCCCTCCCTTGGACCATAGGGCTTAACACCTGACCTCGACACAACAGCTGACTGGCAGAACACTGGCTGTGTGTGTTTGTGTAGGAGTGTGTGTCTGTGTGTTACTGGAAGCTGAAGCTGAGCCAAAAGGAGCTCAGTTTTATTTTCAGCTGTCATCACTACCCTGGCAGAGGCTCATGGCGGTGACCTCACCACAGAACGCACTCACGCAAAGACATACAGGTATGCATGGAGACTTATGGGTGGATTGATGAATGTGTTTTGTGTGCAAACTAGTGTTAAACACACACACATTTATCCCAGATATGTTTTTCCCCCATAATCTTATCTAACATTTAATCAACTGACTTTTTATATAAGACAAATATGTCTTGGAAAAACCAAACCAGCTTCTATTCATTTTTCCAGCCTTCATCTGTGCTGAAATTACTGACTTTTTCACTTTCTTTGCTTCCTTCCCTGTTCTTCCGTTAGATAAAAAAAAGTAAATAAATCTGATCCTCAATTTAGCAAATGTGCATCCTAAAAATCACAAAGCAACATCTACAGCTAATAATTCTTCCACTTTGTTGCCTTTGTTGTCCACTGAAAAGTGCTCTTCTCCTGTGTGCATTTTATTTAACATAAATGGTGCAAGAAGGATGCAAAAATAAGGTTGTTCTCCTGTTTGAAAGGATCCACTATACCAATGAATATATTTGGCTCATTTTCATTTCATTTCATTTTATTTACTTTATGCAGGAAAGGATTAAAAGCAATCGGGCCTGACTCAGTAAAAACTGATTTTCAGCAGGTTCCTGCTCTGCAGAAACATACAGACACACAACACATGTTCAAAGACATAACAATCACACAGACTCAGAGAAAGAGAAAGCAGTGCTTGGAGAACGCTGTGGGGCCATATCAGTGTTCACAAGAGTAGCTGTCCACCAAGTGGCGGTTGTGAGTCATTTTAAACAGTTTTGGTGATGTTATAGTCTTTATGTGACGTGGAATGTTGTTCTAAGATTTGGTCATGACATAAAACAAAGATCTCTGTCCATAACAGGTTTTAAAGAGGTATGACTGAACTGGCAGATTTTCTCAGTGAGGCGCCTCCTAATGATGGATGCTAATTTGGCATCTATCTTGCATCATACCTGTACTCTGAGCTCTCTATAGCCAGTAAAGGTCAGTCCAATGATGACTATTGTTCTATCTTTTGCTCTGTCCCTTTCCCTCTTTCTTTTCCTCCATATTCTTCTGACTTTTTCCTCTTAAGTGTCTTTGCTAAATCAACGATGGTGCACGTTGAAAACGATCCGTGCATTTATGTCCAGCTGTTGGCATGTAACGTGGTGCATAAAGTGAAACTCAGCTGTTAAGTGACGCATCATTTGTGAAGTGTGTGCCACCAAAAGGGTCACAAACAAATATTTTAAGGTTAGAAAGTTACATAGTGCTACTTTAACACAAATCATTCAATCTTATGGCAAAAACTCAATACATTTAGACATGTAGTCACAGTCGAGCAACAGAATGAAGAAGAAAAGGATTTAAGTCACTTTAAACGTGGCATGGTTGTTGGTCTGACTATTTCAGAAACTGCTGATCTACTGGGATTTTCACACACAACCATCTCCAGGGTTTACAGAGAATGGTCTGAAGAAGAAAAATATGCAGTGAGCAGTTGTTTGGATAAAAATGCCTTGATGTCAGAGGAGAATGGGCAGACTGCTTGGAGATGATAGAAAGGCAACAGAATCTTAAATGGTAAATGGACTGTACTTGTATTGGCCTTTTCTAGTCATGTGACCACTCAAAGTTTTAATTTTATGCAAAGAGGGGGGGCATCCTGTGTTTGCATTGGGTGTGTGTGTATGTGCGTGCGTGTGTGTGATGACGAATGTGTGAAAAGGGAAGTTTTATACTTATTATTTTTTAAATAGTTGTTTTTATGATGTGAAGCACTTTGTGATGCGTCATGTATGAAAGGTGCTATATAAATAAAGTTTGATTTGAAAGTGCTTTGATATTACATATCTCATTCACCCATTCACACACACATTCATTCAGCACTTATATTGGATCATACTGACTGCTGCAATACACGTTCATACCCCTGATAGGCACATCATGAGGCAAGGTGGGGTTCAGTGTCTTTCCCCAACATGTAGTCAGGGGGCCGGGAATCGAACCACCAACTTTCCAGTTGGCAGACGACTGCTCTTCCTCCTGAGCTACAACCACCACATACCTTGGTTACAACCAAGGTACGCAGAGTGCCATCTCTCAACACACAACATGTCCAACTAAGCAGATGGGCTACAGCAGCAGAAGAACACGCCGGGTGTCACTCCTGTCAGCTAACAAAAGGAAACTGAGGCTACAATTCACACAGACTCACCAACACTGGATGATAAAAGATGGAAAAACGTTATCTGGTCTGATGAGTCTCTATTTCAGCTGCAACATTGAGATTGTAGGCTCAGAATCTGGTGTAAACATGAAAGCATGGATTCATTCTGCCTTGTAGGATTTTAGAATTATTATAATTTGGTCCACATGTGATTTTTTTTTCTTTGCTTAAAACTTGACATACAAATAAATTTAAAAAAAAGAAAAACTATCCACTCTGGAACCTCTAAAGAACATCTAAACAGGAATTCATACTCTCCAAGCAACAATCTAAGCTTTTAGAGCATGCTTGGACCGATTTTGGGTGTCTTACGGTGTAATGGTTAAGAATCACAAAGTCATGTCGACCAATACATGGCTCTACCTCTACTCTTAAAATGGCAAACATCCTTCATTTTCCCTTTCTGAATTTCTGAATATGCTTAATAAGTCTCCCCCCCCCCCAGCCCCCCACCCCCCTCCCCGGCCCCACACTCTGTAAACATGACAGTAACTTAAAGACACTTTGATATTAAACTGTCTCGTTTCAAGATGCATTCCAACTACTTTTTTCAGCTTGCTAACATTACCCGTGTCCCTCCATGAATTTGCAGCATCTACCCCTCCCCTTCCGTAGGACAAGGTCAGATTTTCTCGAATGATCTGAGCAAGTCTGACCATGAGTAACCTGACTCCAGATCAGTGACGACTGATGGGGACTGCTGCCAATGCAGTCGAAGGAATGTGAAATTTGTATCTGCCTACAACTGGGGGGAAAAAACAGCTTTCATATTTCCTCACCATTGGGATTCACTCAGCTCAACAGTCCCAACATGATGTCTTTAGAAATGTTGCAAAGCTTAGAGGAAAAAGTCTGTTTACATACTAAATTAATTCTACTTGATTTTATTTTTAAAAAACGAGAGGGTCTTGTTAAGTTTTACTACTCCAAATATGAATATAAGTCATGTGAGCCATAGCAGGAATATTAAAAAAAGAAAACATCCGATCTGAAGAAAGAAGATCCGAATCTGCTACTTGTTACCTCCTTGGAGATTATTAAAGTTATCTTCCTATTTACTAATACAGTAAGGATATTATCGTAAATGTGTGCAGTGATGCTGTGAAATCCCTTCTCATCACCCCACTCAGCTGCCAGCCCTCACCCAGCATACCCCTTTCCTGACTGACAGCTCCCAAGTCATGAGATACGGGTGTGCGGTTACCTCAGCAGTTTTCGGGAGTCCCTGCCTCTCTGTGACATGCCCAGCAACAGACAGATGGGCTGAAAACCGTCACGCAGAGGGGACATGGAGTCCACTCGGTAACTCAAACCATGCAAACCCTGCTGCTACACATGTTGGGGCTATAAATCTCTCTGCAACTCTGCCCGTTTAATTACTCTTTGATATTTTTGACAGACGCTTTGAAGAATAATTCATATCCGTTTTTTTTTATTTTAAATAGCTGGTGTGCTGGTTGGTGAAATGTGCAAATATAAAAGTTATAGTGTATTTGCCTGCTGTGTAAACCGATACTCCGAGAGCTGATCCTTCCCTCTGAGGACTAGTTAGCACAGCGTCTAATAGACGGTGATGAAAATAAATCACTGTCAGCTCAGGCAAAAAGCTGCAGTCACTCAGCACCATGAGGTCTGGACATGCATGTCTTGACAGAGGGAAACTGTTTGCTTATCCTTTGACTGAGTGCACAGGGAAGTAAAAGCATTATTCAAGGAGCATTGACAGATGATGATTGTTTAATTTCAGAATTATTATTTTAAAGGGCAAATCCTGAAGTCTGAGTCTTTGGTTTTAATTCTATTCGAGGTCGAAGTCCAGGTGAAGTTTAAAGAACTCTGTTTTATGGCTCAGATTTTACTCTTCAGGCACATGTCTGCAGCTATAGAGCCATTAGCAGCTGTTCAAATTTATACAACTCAAGTTTGCTAAGGGACATTTTCTGCATCACTAAGAGTGGGTTCACACCAAGATAGACTGCGAGGCTCGGTACGATTGGGGACTTGGTTCAGTTGGGGGGTGCATCAAGATTGCATTTACGCTGCACTACTCCAACGAATCGGACCTTAAATAAAATATTTCACTCTCTGCCAGAGGCGGTGATACCTCAAGAATTACTGAAAGAGAAGACGAGACACAATTAAAAGATAACTCGTTCATCTATAGATTAATGCAGGACAACTTTGGTTTATTGTACTTAACATGAAGCTGCATCAGATCCTATAGCCGTCTTGGGTTGATCGTATTTCTATCAATTCTTTTCTCCAATTCTTCCATGTCTGACCGCAAGCCATTTCTCCCGCCCAGAGCCACCAGTTGTCCAGCACATGTGTATGTTTTGGTTATGTTTATCCAGGATGCCGTGCACTCAACACACTGTGGTCCACTTGAAGCAAACCGAGTCTGCTTGTTTGATTCTAATCCGATTTTGTTTGCGCATTCACAATTCCCCAAATGAAGCAGGTTTTTCAGAAGCAGATTTGAATCCTAATCCATTTGTTTGGAAAATCTGCTTCGTTTTGGAGAATGTGAAAGTGAAAACAAACTCTGCTTTAGATCAAAGTAGCGGACTTGGTCCACTTACAAATGTGAACCTCAGTCTTAAAATATGATCCACTTCATTGTGCCCATAGGGAAATTTGGTTTGGTCTCAAGTGCTCTTACATTAGCTGCCTCGACATCACACCACACAACATAATAGCAAACCACTGTAATCTACAAACAACCATCAGTTACACAGCACAAATTATAAATACATTGCACAATACTCAAATTAGAAGAACATCAAATAAAACAAAATGCTACTGCCCAACCCCCACAGCCCCAAAAGAGATATTTCACAGTCCATGTGGCCTTAAAAGACACTAAAATTATTTAAGATTTTAATAGAAATGGACACAAATGAATTGTTAAAACGGTTCATTCTGCATTTTGGAACTTGATACCGTCTACAGAAAGTAAAAGCTTGTATTCAGGATAAAGGATAAAACCCTCTGTGCTTGTCTGAGTACATGGATGGATTGGAGGGAGAGGTTTCCAGTCCTCCCAGTCACCTTCACGGCAGACAATACCAGACAAAGAAGTTGAGATTTAGCTTGTGCTGAGAGATCACTGTACCATGCTAACTATGGAGGACCAGGAGGGTCTGAAATAGCAGTACAGCATTTTGATTAAGAGTCATTTATTGTGAAATGTTGCAATATTCTCCTGTTGTGCCAGTCAAACCATTTTATTCAGTTAACAAGATGCAGTGTTTGAGCCCATTTCTTCAGACATCCGTCTTCTTAAAGTGACCATAGCAAGTAACTGTCAACCATATACATAAATCTTAACTTTCACTGATTATTTGTTTCTCAGAAAGTAGATCTTTGGTCTATGATGTGTGAGATGTGAAATCTTTGAAACATCTTTCATCCGACCTCACGGGCAGTTAGAATGAGATGGACAGCGGAAAATGATAGCGATACTACAGGAGTGTGTGTTTGTGCTTGTGTGTTAGTTTGAGTTACATCATCACGCTGTGGCTTCACTTACAGCTGAGACGTTTCATCACATGGACGTGTCATCATGTCTCAGACGCATTCACACACTTGACACTGTATCAACAGATATGGTGAGCTGCTCTTGAGACATTTTCTATTTTAAGAGACTAAAAATATAAATGAACCTAGGACATTTAATTTATTTCATCAGTTAGGAGGATGTCTTTTGGACAACAAAAACCAAAGTGGAGCCATTAGCTTTGTACTGTGATGTCTTGTCCTGAATTATTGCTCCTAACAACTCGATTCTGAGGCTGACTGCTTGGTTGACCCAGAAACTCTTTTTACTCTTGGATGAATAAATGGAGTCCAACACAAAGTGACCTACTTGTCATAAAAATCTATGAGCTCAAACACAGAAGTTAATTGCGATTATCTTGTATGTAGTTGTCTGTGGAGGTTCTCATTCATCCAAGTTGTGGTATCCAGCGTATGTTGAGTCAAGTCGACTGGACTGGGTTCGGATATTTGGAGACATTTATACATTATATGCTCTCTGGAAGTCCTGCCACAGTTTTTCACCTCAGCTGAGGTCTAGACTTTGACTGGATCATTGCAACACCCTTATTCTGTTCTTTGTTGCGTATTTGGAGGGGTGAAAATTGGCTCCACCACCTGAGGAGACTAAAGTTGTTCAGTGTGTGCAGGACACTGCTGAGGACTAACTACCGTTTATACAGAGGTCTGCTGGGAACACTGAGAGGGACAAAAACAGGCTGAACAGGCTGGTCAGGAGGGCCAGCGCTACCTCTAAACTTTCATCTTAGTATCTTAAACCACTGAAGAAGAAAGAAAAGCATCTTACTCAACTGGAAAGACGGAACAAAATTATCTATAAACCAATGGATGAACTGGTTGACTGGAAATGAGAATTTAGATTAACTATCTCTCAAAAACAAAGAAACTCAGTTTTAAAAAAAGAAACCTGGTCTCTGTTCTTTAGCCACATCCAAAGCTGATTCTTCTTTTAAAAATAACCATAAATCAATGTATCATAATATTTATTATAAAATAATTTATAATATAGCTGATTACGTGATAAATACACATCTTTAATTTGCCCATCATGATTGTAAGCCTCCTCCATTTTTGCTTTAATTATGACTTTGTTTTGGGGTTTTTTTATGTTTGTTTTCTTTCTCACTATTATATATCTAATGTGGTACAGTAGTTTTATTTTGATTCCACTTCCCGTTTTGGTTATTGTTTTGTTTGTTATCAGGTTTTTTTAAATCATTAATAAACGAGGGCCAGCATTGTCCTGGTCAGCCCCCTGGATTCTGTAGAGGTCGTAGGGGGAAGGAGGATGTTGACCGATCCTGACATCAATCCTAGAAAACATCTCCCACCCTCTTCATGAAAGCATGGGGGCTCTCAGTAGCTCCTTCAGCAACAAGCTGCAGGACCCTCAGTGCAAGAATGAAACACTTCAGAAAGTCTTTCATCCCATCGGCCATCAACAGCAGTCTGTAATAACAGACACACTTGCTCCCACTCACACGTACTGCAACACTGTACACTGTATTGTTCTCTGACTGTGTTAGTCACTGCATAATGTACACTTTTTAAATATGACTGAATTAGTCTTATCTACCCGTGCAATGTCTTCCAAATCCCATGCCCTCTGGATTGTTTTCATCATGTTTTTTATTGAATTATTGAAAATTTTTAAAGTAAATCTTCTTTCGTAAAGTTTATTTCTATTGTATTTTTTTTCTTTTATTCTGTCTTGGTTTTTTTTTTCCAGGTTCTTATCTTATCTTATGCCAACAACAACATTCAATCCAACAGACAAACAAGAAGTGGTCAACAGCAACTTCACTGGATGTCATTCATTAGAAAAAAATTAACAAGTCAACCTCAACTGAGACAGATAAGAGACTGTCCTACCTTAAGAGGGGTTCCGAAACTTTTTCAGACTGCAAACCCAACTTTGGAGGTAGGTTTGGTCCAGCAAACCCTCCAAATATTTCATGCAGTAAAATAAGCCACAAAAACACCCTCCATATGGAGTTGTACACAAAAACGTCCACACGTGAAACACATTTAGATTTAAATTCAGGTTCAGCTTTGTTAATTCATGCTATTAGGTAAATTCTAGAAACAGATCCAGCATAAAATAACATGATTAACCTAAAAGAAAAGAATTAAAAACATGCAAAAAAAAAAAAAAAAAGGTGGGAACAGCAGCTTACAGCTCCACTAATTAAAATACCTAAAACAACCTCTGTATAAAATCAAGATAAAAACCCAACCCGAAACCTTAGGTCTATAATCCTGTATGTATCATATTTATACAGTTTCTGAGACCTTTGCATTACTTTATGGGAAAAACTTTATGTTCAAAACCCTGTTGTACACAATCTGATACTTGTCTTCTGCCCCTGGTGGATACCTGTTGCACTGCAATAATTTTGACATATCACACGGTATTAAACAGCGTATATACAAAAATTATTTTTGTTAATTTCTTTTTCACATTTTGTTAATAAAGACTTCAGATGAAAAAATTATTTTCTCCCCATTTTTTATTGGGTCAGGCTTTAAAGGGTTAAATAAATACATAAAAAGTAAATAGATAAATTACATCTGTGTAGAATCAATAAATATGAATAAATGTGAAAACTAACACTTTAGTTTGTTTAGTCCAATAATGGCAGCGGGAACAAAGCGGTTTCTGTGAGGTTTACTTTTTCCTTTGGGGACTAAGAACTTCCACCTGGAGGGAAGAAGCTGAAACTCGCCATGTAAGAGATGGAAATCATCATTCAGGATGTTACCACCTGGTATACAGACCCTTTGGTTTAAGTTTTCCTCTTTTTTAAGGATACATGACCTAACCAAGACACCAGAGGAAAGAATGAAACTGATTTGATAAAATCATGATAAAACTTGGTCATTATGGTTCAGTTGTTGTGAAAATAAGAAAGTTTCCTTAATAAAGTTGCTGTTTACTCTTCTTACATACATCTTCATAGTTGGCTTCAAACTTTTGATTTTCATCAATGACTCTCCCCAGATATCTAAAGGTTTGCACTGCCTCAATGACCTTTGATTAAAGTGTCTCTGAGCATGTAAGTTGTTCTTATAAAGTCATTTAACCAACCAGTATAAAGGCTGCAATGACATCATTTACAGCACAACCAGAAACCCACACTGACAAACAGTTGAAGTCAAAAAGTTCCCTCCTCAGCATTTAACCTGGGCAAATAAAATGTTCATCATTGGCACAGTTTTGCATCTATTTCTGAGTTCAACGAGGACTCTTGGGGACAGGATATGTGTACAGACTAGAATAGCCAAGCTGCCGAGGTGTCAGAATAGCCACCTGTCAGTTTAACATAGCACATAATATTAACTAATATTTTATTAAGGTTATACCAGGAAATCCCATGTAGGACATCCTGCGTATCTAAAGTTTTATTTATTTCAGCTATGTTTAACCAGGTGGTCCCTTTGGGATTAACAATCTCTTTTACTAGGGAGACCTGGCCAAAATAACAGCTATAAAAATTCAACTATTTTTAGAAAAATAAAATGAAATCAACTACATAAAACATATATGAAACACAAACTGAAACATAAAGTAGCTCTTATGAAAGACATAACAGTCGTGCAACAAACCACAGCAACATTTACGGTTTAATGACGTTTTGAATGAAAGTAGCACCAGGATCATTATTACAGCTACATAAAAAGGAAAATGGAGAATCTCAACTAGAGATCATCGTGTTATGTTCAGATAAAAGTTTCCCGGCTTTCTCGTCTGTATCACTCATTTATTAAACAGTGAACTGACTCCCTGTCGTGGCTGGCTGCACACTGCTGCTAGAGTTTTTGGCATTAGCCCACTTCGTCCTGAGGTGGGTTTTTTTTCTCTTATTTGTATAAAACTGAGTAGAAGCTCCAGCATCGAAATACATTTTGGAGTTTCTGTCCTGGGAGGGCTGCAAGTACTAGAGTCCTATGGCTGAGGGCCGAGAGTCTAACATGACATTGTCTTCGCTCCAAAGGACTTTTTTGTAGTTTTGTTGTTTTTGCTGCAGCAAGGGTTCTGATGAGAACTAAGAGGGATCATATTTCTCCAGTTTTATCTTCTGTTCATTGGCTCACTGTTAAATCCAGAATATTATTTTAAACCGTTCTCCTCACATATAAAGCTCTCCAAGACCAAACTCCAGTCTATATCAAAAATCTCGTATTTCCATTTTTTGTCAACAGAGCATTTCATTCTCAGACTGCAGGTCTACTTGTGGTTCCTATGGACTCTAGAGTCTAATGGGAGGAAGAACCTTCGAGGCAGACTCCCTCTTTACCTTCAAGATCAGGCTTTAAATCTTCCTTTTTGATGGTGTACAAATAAAGAAAAGCAACAGGTTGAAGAGATGAGCTTCTGCCTTTTCCTTCCACAATCTACCCAAACCTTATATTTTCATTTTGACCAATGCCATTTTTAGGGGGGAAGGGACGAGCAGCTTTCCAGCTTATATGAGTTTGTACTGATATGCTGTGTTTGGTTTTTACCAAACATGACACTGTGCATTATGACTAAACATCTCCACTCTGGTTCCATCAGTCCGAAGGACATTATTCTAGATAGTTCTGTTCAGATGCAACTTTTCATTCAATCAATGTTGCCATATTGTTCTTAGAGAGAAAAGGCTTTTTACAGCAACCCTTACTAACAAGCCATGCTTGCTGTCATGAACTGTAACATTTATCATGCTAACAGCGGCCTATAGAGTCTGAGATGTAGCTTTTTGGGTCTTTGGCAGTTTCTCTGAGCATCGCATGCCTTGCCTTGGGATGAACTTGCTGAAACATCTACTCCTGGTAAGGTTTGAAACTGAATGATGGACTCCAGATATATATAAATAATAATAAAGAAATAATGATAATGTATTAAATATATATAGCGCTTTTCATGCCAATCAAAACGCTTTACGTTGAAGTCATTATTTATTCACTCTACAGTTGCATACTGGTGGTACATGTGCAGCCACAGCTGTAGCCTCGGATAGACAGACAGAAACGTGGCAGCCAAACCCTCCGTTTATTGGATGACCCGTTCTACCATCTGGTCTTTTAATTCCCAGATTGATGGACAGCAACAATTGTTTCTGTAAGATCGTTGCTGACGTCTTTCCTCCTTGTCGTTACCACACACCTGAATCCTTCAAACCAGCAAGCTGACAAAACGTCTGCCTTTATCGAGGTAAAAAAGAAGAAGAGAAGAACAAAAACAAAAGGGCTGATCAGTAAATCAAGTGCATTTGATTAGCAGCTCTTTGCTGATACCCCTTCCAGGCCCAATGGAATCAGTAAAGATGTTTATCATTTTCTGATACATGAATTTGAGCTGGACTAACTTCTTCCCATGGCTGTAAATTTAGCTAAGCGTTTTCCTAAGTAATCAATTGAGCTACGAAGAGTTTACCTCATGTTCTTCATCTGTCACATCGTGCCATTATTATTAGGCTGTTATAATTTTGTCTGGACTTTGCGCACATCAGACATAGAACAAATAAGTCAACTGACCAGAGAGGATTTTTCTGGCTCTCATATGTGATTCTAAACATAAACCAGCGTAACCAGTCAAATCAGCCAGGCTGCACAAAGATTGCCTGGAACGCCGTGTTAAAGTGTTAACAGTCAACAGGTGGTAGATAGCAAAGTGAGCCGAGAACAGGACACTGAGAAATAACAGTGTGAACTTCAGCAAGAGTTTGTGTGAATTAGAGTTAAAAGTGATGAAGTTGTAATGATGAACAATAAAAACAAACAAACCAAATGAACAAAAAACAGGAACTACACGTTCACACCCACCTCTTTAATGACTGCCCCCACCCTGCAAAATGGAAACCCTGCAAAACATTTACGAGGTGTTTGATCATATGGTGTGTAGGCTAAATGTGTGACTGGGACAATGTTGTTTGTAGGTCAAGAGCTTCTAGTCTCATCAGTCTTTCCTGAATTTATAGTTGTGTCATATAGGGCACCAGTCAAATGTTTGGACATATTTACCGGTTGGATATAAGAGGAAAGTGTGTCTAAATCTATCTATCTATCTATCTATCTATCTATCTATCTATCTATCTATCTATCTATCTATCTATCTATCTATCT
>JBBBVU010000005.1:3147320-3164392 GCA_037177055.1 Atherinosoma microstoma
GATGGATGGATGGATGGATGGATGGATGGATGGATGGATGGATGGATGGATGGATGGATGGATGGATGGATGGATAGTAAACAATCAAATAAATTAAAAAGCAACCAAGAAGGCGACTGAAGCTCTGATCTGCCTTTGGTAGCCTAGCAAAAACAGTCAAACTAAAAACAACTGTTCTGGTGATCATAAAGCTGCCACAATGTCTTAAAGTTTGGTTTTTATTGATGATAACAGGAGTTTTTTCCAAACAACTGAAAGAATAACTGACTTCTGTTTAAAGATTAAATCACACCTATAGTCTCTTGACAAGACCAGAAGTAACACCATTATCCAAATAAACTTTTTTTTATGAGAAAAAAGCCTAAGCTTGCTTCCATATTGAAGATAAATCAAAAATACACCACTGCAATAAAACTTTAAAACTCTCCTCTGGAAAAGAAATAAAAAATGTAAGTAAAGCAGCGTCAAGTATGATAAAGTACTCCAAGCTTTTGTCATTTTATGGTAAGCTCTCAACCCTGTGTCCTGTTCAGCTTTCACTATCTGAGTTCTATAACCACTATTTTTGTGATCCAGGTACTTTTATGCATATTTTTTGGATTACGTTCGGATAAAACTGGATAAATTATTTTCCCTAAAACTGATATATCTTCAGGAAATTCCCGAAAATCTGTCAATATCATTACTGAAACTTAACAGCATTTAGTCCTCTTAAAGGGATAGGCTACCGTGTAACTTTTGGCCACTAGGGGAGCTAAACATGTAACTTCCCACAGGCCACACAACACTGTTGCAAAATTAAACAGTCTCTCTCTTTCTGGCCTCCTCAGACACCGTTTTCACCTTCTTACTTCATTCAGCCATGACCAACTTTGGATTGAAGAGGAGGAAAAAGCAGAGCCCTCTGTGTTTATAGAGGGGGAGCCTTAAAGTAAAGTGCTGGAGGTCACATGATCCCATGAGAGACGGATCCACTCCTGCAAAGTTACAATGTCTGGTTTCTGAAGAGGGCAGCCCCCTCGGAGCGCCGACACACGTCAAGCACTGTATACTGACCCCAGAAATCATCCATTAATACTCACATTAAGCTAATATTTGGGTCAAAAGGTACACAGTGTCCCTTTAAGAAGTCATTTCATCTTTGGTGAATCTTCAAGCATGACAACTGTTTGGTTAAAATGAGTAAATCAATAAAGAAAAACTTATTTGGGGGCTACTTTATTAATAAATAATCTTGTGTGGACTTACAGACTAGGAAAACTTATAAAGCCTTGGATTTAGAGAGATAACACAGCACATACTAACCTAATCCTTTTTACATGCCTGTGTTGTATTGTTTTACTTTAGGGTTGCTAAAGGTTACCAGCAGACAACTATTTCACACTTGATGATTGCTCTATATGAAGACACGGTCCAACAATGAAGATTCACTGTGGATAGAAGAGATTACCCACACACGCGCTTCATGTCGGCATCGCTC
Source organism: Atherinosoma microstoma (assembly GCA_037177055.1). Lineage (NCBI taxonomy): Eukaryota > Metazoa > Chordata > Actinopteri > Atheriniformes > Atherinidae > Atherinosoma > Atherinosoma microstoma. The sequence goes on from JBBBVU010000005.1 coordinate 3,148,801, forward strand.
TTTACATCTGTACTGTGGTGTACAATTTCGGAGGTGCAACTTTTTTCTTTTTCAACTTGTATCTATTTTCCGCAAGCCAACTAAACTTATTTTTCCAAAGTAAGCTTATAAAACACTTCTTTAGCAGTTTCCTTCCTTCTGGTGGCTTTTTAGGGTAAGCTAATTTGTATGCTAGCTTGCTCATTTATCAGCTAGCTAAACCTAGCATGCTAAATGTACCATCTTGCCTCTGCATTGTGTTGCAAGCAATGATGATATGAGAGAGCCACATCACTGAAAGTATCTTTGATGATATCCATGTGAAAATTCTGTACTAAAGATGGCTGTTTTTAATTGTATTGCACTGACTTTAGCCCTAACTCTCTTCAAGTGAGCACCAATGACTGTATATATAAAGAGCACGGGGGCGAGTCTAGAAATTGTTTAATGGGGGTCCAGGCAGATGCACAGACCAGGAAACGGGGTGGCATGTGTACATGAAACCTTATTTTAAGAAAGGGTCTAGATTTATAGAAATAATTGATAATTAAAGTGGTCATCTAACGTGAAAGGTAAAGCAACATTTTTAAAACCAAACCGCAAATGATATTTGTTTTCATCAGCAATTGTTTACTGCAGAACAAACACTCGTACTTCATTGGTAAAATTAAGAAAAAGTTGAATGGAGAAAAATCCCAAGTTCTATAAGTGTTTTATTCAGCATTTACCTTTTCACAGTTGTCCCATCTGGTGGTTTCTGGGAGTCAGAATTTAGGGGTGGCCCGTGCCCCTCAGGCCACCCTTCTGGCCCCACCCTTGCATGGAAGAAAACCATATAAAATATTATCAATAAATACATTTTTTAAATGAAGGGGAAAAACAGGATTTTCATGTCATTCACTTTGCCAACTTGGTCACATGATAAGACATGAAAAAAAGACTTAAGATAAATAACTACGCTCATACTAATGGTCATGAATTATGCTATTTGAATGTTATGTAGACAATTGAGGTTTCTTTTCCTTCTGTTCAGTCAACGGTCTTTTGCAGAAGCTGTAACATATAGATTGCCATGTTTTAATAGCAACAACCAAGAGGTTTTTAATGCATAAACTATCCAAACAGGAAGTAGAGGGAGAAGTTAACTTAAAACACAAGTGAAGTTTAGAACAAAATATGGTAGAAAGTACCATATCGGACAAGAGATGGAGTTGAGTGTTAAAACAACTGTGTATAACTGCAAGTTTTACAGGTATTTGCAGGTATTTTCATGTGCACAAGCACAAAAATGAGAAAAACATGTTTGTATGTTATGAGCTGGGTTTTTTTTCTTTAAACTTCTATGAGACTTTCTTCATATCATGACATGATGAATTTACCTGGAAAGAAGTGTAATCATCATTCATTTGAGACAGAGCCATGAAACCATTTAATCAGATGATTTACTGCAGACAAGAAACTTGATTCCATGAATGGAAACCAGGTTTTGTTAGCCAGAAATAACTGCTTGGGGGTGTTACAGGATGATGAGTCTGGACGCCTAAGCTAACAGTGACAGATGAAAGACTTGCATTAATTTTGTTTTGGTTGTTAATGTACATGTTAGAGCAAATAATCACTTAAAGAAGAATGATTTTGACTTTAAATACAATATGTTATCACTCAGAAGTAAGAGGTGTAACTGGATGTTGAGATTTTGAAATAATGTATATTTAGGCTGCAATAACTGTTTGGTGACTACCAGTTTTAACTTTGAATAATTATAGGAGAATAAAAATAGGAATAAAATTAACTACAGTGTAGCCAAATTTTCTCCCAGCCATTCAGCTTTGGTAAATCACAAGTATGATCATGATGCATCGATTGGATGCTTGGTGATATCAGACATTCTGCTACAATAGAATTTCAATTCAATTCGATCGAGGAGCCAACAATCAATTCAATTTAACACAATCAGCTTCATTCATATCAAATCATGAAAAACAGCTAGAATATCAAAATATATTTCTTTTCTGGATGAAATCAGACCATTATATTTAAAAAAATATGTTCTTTTAACAGATTGTGCCACTTTTTGTATCTTAAGCTTGAAAATTTTCATACAATGTAAAAAAAACCCTAAAGGAGTAGATTTCTATTTGTATTGATTAAAGATAGATGCAGTGTAAATCTTACTTTTCCCCATTGTCTTGAACCTGAAAATGTGCTATACAAATAAACTTGCCTTGGTCTAAAACTAAATATCTTTATAGTTATAATAACCAAGGTGATTAAGTCTGACTTTTGTTACATAGTTAGACATTTTCCTCATTAAATTGATTGATAAACATTAAGCGATTACAGATTTGTCTCTAAAGCACATTTTACAAATGATTACTGTATCATTTTTTTAATCATTGTTGTCTCTTTGATTATTGATATGATATGAATCAATAGATTGTTATACCCGCTCTGTAATAGCAAGGTTGCAGGTTTGAACCCACTTGACAATTTTGTTTCTTCTGACTCTTTTTATCACAAATAACTGGATTTGTCATGCTATATTATCATTTTTCCATTTTAAATTGTTCATATTATGATTTGTAATTGCTATTGTGATTTTCCTGGAGAACTTATAATGTATTTTTCATTCATTTCATTTTGGAGTAGATAAAACAAAGCTGCACACATTGATTTTCTCGCTTGCGCTGATAAAAACATTAAAGTTCTCACCGATGTGAAGGATTGATGTCGCTGCTGTTTGCTGAGATAGTCTTTCCCACTTCAACTTTCCGGGTTTTGCTTCTTTCAGTCTTTGATGGTTTGCTCTGCTGTTGGGAACCCAGGGCCTTCTTTTCCTCCAGCATGGCCATAAACACCCGCACATACACACAAAGACTTTACACTAATTATATTACTGTCTATCTGTAACTTTCACACATATTTACTGTAGCAGATATTTACCTTTTAACATTAGATTATGAAATCTAATTATTTACTATCTCATAATGGGAATGTGTTTTTTTTTTAAAGTGTACAAACAAAATTTTTAGATTTTTTCTTCATAAAATCCAAAAAAGAATCCACACAGGGGGCTCCAAAAATGACCCAACGTAGTAAAAAATGAATATTCACCCCAAAATGAACTGATCAAAACTTCTCCAATTTTACAAAAATGCAATCTTCTTCAGAAGTCTTATATTCCAGGAATTTAGGCGCTCTTTACCCCGGCTGTTCCAGGACTCCGGCACGCCGGCTTTCGAAGGGTTCAAGCCAGCTCAGCAGGATTTGAGCCACAAGAGTCTGAGAGACAAATCAAGAGGACGGCTGCACAGCACCAACAGCGCTTTGCTACACCCATCCCCCTGAGCCAGCAGCGGGAGAGAGAGAGTGAGAGAGTGAGGGAAAGAGAGAGGTGGGAACAGACAGGAAAAGGAAAAGAGAGATAGTTTTGGAGAACAGGGAGATGGGAACTAAGACAAGTCTTACTAAAAATAGAAGTGGTTTATGTCTTATTTGGCATTTTAAACCATTAGAAAACCACCTTTAATAGTTGGGAAAATGAAAATCTGAGGGACCGTAAAGCCCATAATTCACAATCATACATTCTTACTCTCACATACATGTGAATTCAGTCTCACATACACGTGTATTTTAAACTATTACACACATACCTTTTCATCTCATATACATACAAGCCCAACTTTCAGCAGAAAATCTGACTGTTTTTGGGGTTTTAGTTTTGATCTGGAGGCTGAATCAATAAATATATAGAAACATTTGAGGCTCAAGAGACGTTAAAGTAGAGCAGTAAGTTTATCAGGCAAAAAGCTGCCAAGGAAGCTAAAACGTTTATAAAATGATTGTAAGTGATCTGCACAGACTCCCTTCTGTAAAACAGAAAATAAACTCCATTAGTATTAAATACATTTTGTAAAATCTTCAGAAAAAACTGCTTTGAATTCTTTATTATCCTATTTATTCAGATTAGTTGTGTTTTATCTAAAGCTAAATCAAGAAATATATGGACACAAGTTCTTTATTTTGAGTTCTTTGAACATGCTTGAGTTGCTGTTATAAGGTTTTGCAGAATCAAAGCTTTAAGTTGAGAGGATTTGCATTTAAACTGGAGGAAGCTTTGGGAACTGCAGGTCTGTAATAGTGCTTGACTATCACAGAAGAAAATCGTAGTGAATGTGTATCTTTTCAAAAATCAAGCAAAATATGTGAACGCCCTAAAGTTGCGAATATGAAAGGTTCACCGCAATGTGCATGCATTTATACAGACTAAACCTGGTCCACGGAAGTGGCAGAAAAGATTATGTAGAAGGTTTTGAAGCGATTATGATCTGAAAAACTAACATCTAAATGTATAAAAACAAGCATTGGCAATAAGATGGCTATGAATGGATTTCAGAGGCATCGGCTCATCACTGTTTATTAGTTATGTAACAGAAAAAGAAGGCATGTGTTTGGATATATTATTCTTCAGGTTCACAACTACACCTAGAAAAAACAAAGATGGAATTAAAGCTGGTATCTTTTTAGGAAACAGTTGAACTAATTTAACCCACTGAGAGAAATTTGTCCCTTTAAAGAATACTAAAACATTTTAGGTTCGAACCTTCTTCAAACCTAAAATGTTTTCTTAAAGATTTTCCTCTTGTTCACCAACATTAAAATAATGGGTCATCTCTACTGAAAACAATAATCACATCGGATAAACAAATATTTCCACGTCTGAAAGAGAGTAAACTCTATCATTTAACATCAATGTGGAAATACATCTAGCATTTTTGACTGAAAGGAAAATGTTTTAAACTGGTAGAGATAGGTTAGACTTAGAGAATCTACCCAGAAAGGATTAAACATGTTAACCAGATGGGAAGAAATAGCACAAAACGGTCCACAAATATTCACAAGAGCAGATAAAAAAAGAAAACTGAGACTTTAGGACATCAAGAACATCTGCCAAGACCAGAGTAGAAGCATCAGGTTTCCTCTCTCGTATCACCTGCAATACTGACCTCTTGTGGTCATGAGAGGTAAGTTCATCAACTCACATAATATGTCGTAGGATGTCTTGGTACTCACAATTCTGTTTAATTTAACAATAAACATTAAAGGGGAATCCACCATTTGTCCCTCCATTGCATTAAAAATTTTAACTGAACCCATCAAGATGTGATACAAGACATCCAATTCAACCAAAACTAGTATTAAACCATTTAAAAATTCCTAACCTCAGTCATTTTTCTAAAACTTGGGTGGAAATCCTTTTAAGTAAACAATGTTGTAGTTTAGACCCCATGACTATCACCAGCTACAGTTAGCACCATTAAAGTCCCTGCAGAATCTAATTTAATGTTTAAACATTTGCATATGATCTGTTATGTTTGGTATTTCCTGGAAAGTTATTACAAACTGCTCATTGCTTGTAAATAATTGGGGGCCGTATTTAAATTTTAAATTCAATTAATCGCCAAGCAACACTTCTTTTCCAAGACCAATATACATCTTTAATATTTAAATTTCAGCTAGGTTTTATTAAAAAGAAAACAAATAAATGAAAGTAAGAGGCACATCCGAGTCAGAGAACTTTGTTAAAAGTATAACTTTGTTTCACAATATACAAAAGAGGAATACATCCACCAGAAGAACAGTGACAGAAACACACAGCAGTAGTACTTCAGTACAATGTAGTGCAACAGATTTCACAGTCAGCGGGTTTTTACATTAATTAGTCACAAAGGAGAAGCAAAAGCTCTGACAGTTCTGTACAGTCAATAATCAACATCCACTAAAAATATTTACACTTTTACAGAGAAGTAGATTAAGTTTTACATCTTATGAGTAAAAATTTAGTTTGATTGAAATAAGACAATTCCTAGTGTGAAAAAAAAAAAGTCAAATCAAATGCCTCAAAAATCCCGACTAAGCTACCTCATACAGAGAAAATAAATGGTATTTACTCATTTATACATAAAGTTTCCCATGTTAGTTTATTTATACTATCCACAAGCTTCCCTCAGTAACCTTGCTGCTTTATTTGATCTTATTCATACTTATTACAAGCACATTTTACATGTATTGTGTAATTATATTATAACACTGTAATAAACACACTCTGAAAAAGCTCCTTTCAGTGGGAATAAAAGAATCACAGAAGAATTACATCAACCCTCAAAATCTGTCAGTAAACATATTTGACAGCTTATATTTAATAAACACCTTCAGATAAAACATGTGCTTCCTTGTATGTTCTATAAATCATATGTGCTGTTAGGCTTCATGAGGTATCAGGGACGCCTTCTCTTTTTTATTTCCATCCCCAGTGTGTTGGCTATTTATTTTAGTGTTCCTTAGTCCCAATTTTAATTCAACATTTCTGAAAATAGTTTCATTTTCTTTCTTGTTTAGGGTTTTATGAGACTGACACCGCTCTAATGTTTGTGATGCACTCAGCTCAGACAAAGACTCGTGGAAGATCAAACATCGTTATAGCACAGTTTTGAGATATGTTTCTTTATTTAATCGAGGTCTTTATGCAAAGCTAAACTGCTAAATATAAGGTTATATTTACTGTACACAAACAACCACAAGTGGTGTCAGTCCATTAAGAATAATTAATGTTTGAATTTGTGCTAAGAAAGAAAAAGTCAAAGTTTGATTTTTTAAAGAATAAAACATCTTATTTCTTCTGCCTGATCTCTCCACATGGAACATAAAGCATCGGCAGAATGGCATTATGTTTTATTTTCATTTCATTTTTCTGAAGGAAACATTGATTCTTCATCATTCTGGTACACAAGTGACACTAAAACAAGAAAAGGTTCTGATTGGAACGAAAGAAACATCCATCTATGATTAATCTAGCAAAAGAAATCTCCTTTATTTATGCGATCATCAATAATTTACCATTAATAGAAGACAATGAACACGGAATGACATCGTCATGTTGTTTTAGGACAACTGGCAGCTTTTTAATATTCGCATCCAGTTTGGCATGAATGTGTTATTTTTGCTTTACTTTCACTATATACATACAAATCCCTTCACCTCTCCCTTCCTGCCTTTATTCCCCTCTATATTTTCCTTTTTAACTCCTCTTCACCTTCTCACCTTCCTTCCTTTGGTCTTTCAGTCCCACTCCCTCTCTCTTTATGTGATGTTGGATATGGGGTCGCTGATTTTCAGACACCTCCAGTAGATGGTTCTTGCCAACGCAAACAGAGCAAACAGGATGAGCATCACCCACGACACGTAGATGCCTTTAGAGTTCTGGGCGGGCTTCCACGTGCCAACCTGGATGCACAGACACACACGAAATAAATGTTTTTAAAGCCCTAACTACACACAATGCTAGTTAACTTAGCTTTTTCTTCTTTTTTAAAAAGAAATATTTTAGATAAATTTGCATTTAAATCACACAAAATGAGAAAAAGGGGAAAAAGAGAAATTGAGTTCAGTGCTTTCATTCTGGTTAACAAAAAAAATAAGACAATGCTCCATTATGAAGACAAAGAGGTCAAAATTTAAACTCATTGACCATCTGTTCAACTGCTTGTTAACACAAATAGCTAATTAGTATAATTAATGGGATATAAAGTGACCTACCAACCCCCTACATTACTTCCTATTTATTGTGATGTTTCCGTTTTAACAACAGAATCGGGTGAGATCCACAATGCCTGCTTGATGTATGTAGCAGTGTTATCCAATTTATGTCATTGGTTTTAATGTAAAACGTGATAAAGTTTTTGATTATAAGCTGCAAATGGCTTGCTACCCTATGTGACCTTCTGTAGAGTAAGCAGAATTACTGAACATCACTCTCAGGTAGCTGTTTAAATTGTCTTGTCTTCGCAAAATCTTGGTTAAAAAAGAAAAAATTATAAATGAAACACACAAAAACAAGAATATTGTTAAATTTGCCAACAACTGAGGAGCTCTTTTGAACTCATCTATGAACATCTTCTCACACGGATACACACCAGAAGTCCTGCTGTGGAGGCTGCCATCACTATGAACAACAGGAAACACAGCCAGCTCCTCCTCCTGGGGTACCGCCGACCAATCGAAGAGCTGACAATCAAAACAAGAGAAATATTTTGTTACAGTCAAAACACAAAAAGTTTGTTCAACACTCGCACACATATGGAGCTGCAGACTCGCTTACACTTTACGGCAGTGTGGACATCGAGCCAAGGTCCGATCGGAAAACTCTGTCCACTGAGAGGGAAAAAGTGGAAATAATGAATAAAGACTGAAGTGCACTTTGTGTTGTTGGCTGTAAAACGAACCATTAGTTGGGTTGATGTGTGCTTTACCAGGAATGTATTGGAGCAGTGTCCGCAGATGACCCTGATGCCAACGGGTTGATGCTGCGGTTCGGGACTTTCTCTGCCAATGTGGACTGGTCCCAGGTTAATGACGCGTTTACTGCCGGCAGAATCATCCGAAATAAATATGAAATTCAAGAAAAAAATGCTGGTTAAAAACAGTATGAATCCAGATCATGTGGAATAGGTTGAATTATATTCCATCTTGCTAATGGTATTGATTTCAAACTAAAGCTGACAGGGGAAAACTGATCCCACACTTTGTTTTTCCTGACTCACCAGTATGGTCTCGGACAGGCGATCCGCTGCGACGTAACTTTGCAGATGAGCAGACAGTTACATGGACAGCGAACGTACTTCTTTCCAACCGGAGCGTTCTTAATCGGCTTAGGGAAAGAAAGATGAAGACAAACATGTGAGAAGAATAAAACAAAAAAGGTCTCATCCTAAAACGCCTCATGAAAGTGACACCATGTTAGAGCTGTGTAAGGATTACTAGCTTTTATCTTCACGATGCAAGATTAAAAAACACCTGAATCGGCCTCTATATGACTCACTGTAGCTTCATTGCAGATGCTGCACTTGACTACATGTTGATGCGTCTTGCCCTCCACAGATATGGCGCTCTGGCAGACCCGGCAGCTGATGACTGGAGCGCTGCTGCTGTCTGGACTGCCCTGTGGGGAGTACGGAGGTGGAGGTTCTCCAGGTACTACTGAACTGGGGAACGGTGCTAGACCTGTAGTGAGAGACAAGAAGAAGAAAATAATTACGTTATTTTTTTAAAAATTGCCACTGATTGAGGATTTTGAAAAGATTTCCACCAAAAGGGAGAAAGTCATTTAAAAGTGTCATCTTTATGTTGTTGAATGGTGGTACTTTCATGGGTATGGAAATCCCAGGCCTGCCCCTCCTTAAACATCACTCCATTTCCTTTTGAAAAGCATGATTAAAAGTGTTTAAATGCCTCGTTTCAGCTCATAGTGCTTATGAAGAATTGATTACTTGAAATCTGTACAGTAATTATTACTTTTAATCAATTTAATTTGTGATTTTTTTTTAAATTAATTTTATTCGAATGATTTTGTTGTGATTTTTGCTATTTGTTGCTGCCTTTTAATGTTTTTTTTTGCACTATCTGTAATGCTTTTAATGTTTTATGTTAAGCACTTTGAATGGTCTTGAGCAGGAAATGTGCTATACAAATGAACTTGCCTTGCCTTACATGAATGAAACATTTTTTTTGTCTTATTAAACGCTTATGATGATTTTGATTGCCTAAATGATTTTTACTATGTTTCTTTAAATATTTATTATGTTTTTACAGGCTTATAGAAAACAGCTGCAATAAAAGGACCGGTGTTGAGAAGGTCAAATCGTGTGGATTTTGCTGAAGATGTAATGAAAGATATACTTTGAAGTTGAGCAAAGGGTTTTGCAGCAGCTAGCATAGAACTATATATTACAACACATTTCTTTTTTTGAAAAACAGGATATGTAATATCTGATAGTCGAAGTTTGTGCTAGCATGCCAGATACTGAAGGCTGCAAGATGGGCGAGAGAGGGGCGAGAAGGAGAGAAGGTGATTGTGGTTTCCTGTACGGAGGAGCGAAGGCTTTAAGCCTTAACTTTGTCCTCCAGACAAACACATGAACTTTAAGTTAGCCCTAAAACCATGCAAACATCTTCTGTGTGTTGGCACGGTCTTACTTCATGATCCGGATGAAAACCACAGGATCAACCTCAGGAAGGAGGTACCAGAGATTTGCAAATGTCTTGCAAAGTTCAATGTCTCCATGACGACATCTTTTCCTTTTTTGTTTCACAACCAAATGTAGTCACAGGAAGTTAAAAGTCGGATGTTGAGTTTTTTTTTTTAGCTTTGTGAGAGGGTGATTTTACTGTTCTGCTGTACGCTCAGCGTCTCTGAACTTGCTGTGACTTGCTATCTGGCTGTTGTAGGGTAAGCATCTTTCCCTACAAGCGAGGAGAAGTCTCTACAGACCTCGATATAAGGGTCTAGAAAAGATAGGGCTTTTTTTTCTTCAGCTGGAGAACCCTCTTAACATTTTTTTTTACGCCGGGTTACACTGAGAGCAGAAACGCCGGGCACGTGCCACTTGGGGGCGGGTTCCAAGCCAAGAAAGGACATTGCATATCTTCCCAGACCTACTAAACAAGTAAGTGGTCAAAGAGGTTGACAATTGCGTAGTTTGACCCACTGTCCTCTGAGAGGAAAGTGATCTGTGGGGTTAACAACAGGGTTTTATAGATGTAAAAATCATAGTATGTGTTGTTTTCTTTCCTATAAAATCACAAAAGAGAATAATCTGAACACGTTTGAAATGTTTGGGTCTGTCATTGCTCAAGTATGAATGTAAATAGGAGACTAAAGTGTGTTTCACTCATACTGGGTGAATGAGGAAAAGCTCCGTCCCTCACTTCAGCTAAATAACTATTCACAGAAAAGATGGTGTTTACTGCTGTAGTGACAACACACTTCAACTTGATTAAAGCAACTCCTCTTTAACGCTAGTTACCTACCTTAATATACAGTGTGCATAAAAGAAAAAAAAAGTCTGATTTAGTGTAGCAATGAAGCTAAAACTGACAGAAATCAGGATCTGAAACCCATAATGAAGTGTCACAAGCAGTGTCACAGAACACATAATTAATCAAGGATGAAAGTCAGATGTAAAACCCCCCATTAATACAGGAAGTACAATCTAAGATTAACAGTCAGGAAACAGTCAGAAAATTGATTCTGAAGACACAAGAACAAAATAAATTGGGACCGGAGGAGAAAGGCACATGTACACAAAGATGGAACAATTTCATCTTAGAAGGTTAAAATAAAAAGCTTTTAAAGATGGTATTTTCATTATCAAGTTAGATTATAATTAACTTAACCAAATGTGAAAGGAAACATCGACAAACTACCACATATCTATAAAGGCCCAAAGGGGCTTCTTTAATCCCAGTCTTCTGCACTTAAAAGGTTGTAAAGCTTTGTCAAGTATAAAGGTCATATAAACTTAACCTATTACTGTATTCAACAACCTGAAATAATGTGTAGCACATTTGGAGAACATTTTCTACCATTCATTCATTCTTCGTTGCCGTCACTTTATTATGGCAGCTTTAAAAGGCTGAGTAGCGTTTTTTTTTTTTTTTTTTTAATGTGTGAAAAGTCCATTTCCACGGCTTAAATCTCTTCAAGGTGTCTCTTAATTCCGCTACTTACAGCAGTCGACATTATGTCAGCTAGCACGCTTGCAAACACAGCTAACCCTTGTTTACATCTTCGCATTTTCAAAACCTGACACAAACTAAAATGGTCAATAATGTCAATAATAACCCCCCGTTATTAAGTATGTATCACCCTGAATGAGAAGTTGTGAAAATAGCGGACATACTCTGTGGTTTCGACGAATATCCGCGCGAGCTTCCCCCAGGTGAGAACCCGTTGGTACCGTCGTGTTGCTCGGACAGCAGCGGTGACCGTTCCCCGTCCGCCATCGCTGCTACCGGACCCGAGTCCTCTCAAACGCCCGCAAGAAGAGTCTCTTGGTGCCGCGGGGAGTCCTCAGACCCCCGATGTAGATTCGTGGAAGAGTCGGTTTGAAGATTTTAACCCCCTGACCCTGTAAGTTTTGGGTTTCGGACATTCACATGACACGGCGAAAACATCCACTGAATGCGGAAGCGACCCAACAAAAACATGTGTCACATGACTGTGGTTTGTCAGGCCTGTGACGGACAGCGGGCTCGACCAATGAGCAACCAGCTTTGATGGTATTTTTGAAATGACGTTTTCTTGGTTTGGAATCTTAAGTTATCTACAAGAACCTTGTTAGTAACTTGTTTTCCATTTGATTAAATTAGATTAAATGGGAAAATAACTGTATTGATAAATTATAAATGTTGCTTGCACGTGATTTGTTCAGCAGAGTAATTTGCTCCTACAGCAGGGCCTAATCTGGGCCACATCAAGACTTGGTTTCAGTCCTAACACAAGTGATTATGTGGCCAAAAGGTGTTAAGATGGGCCCAACTTGGAATGGACCACATATGGTCAAGCTATCATAAGCTTTGACTTTGGCAAAGGTTGTAAGAGTAGACATGGCCACATTAAGTCCAATCAATTCAAATTCAAACGTGGGCTAAAAAGAAATGCTGGCCAAGTTTAGAGCTAACATTCAGCCGAGGGAACTTAATCCATGATGCTCTATAAGGCCTGCATAATGAACTGACACTGAAGATAGCAAATGCTTTCCTTAATATGAGTTCCTACTTGTGAGGAAAAGATGAAGAGTCGACCTGATTCATATAGAAAATCTGCTCTCTGTGCTTGGTTTTGGGCCTTAAAGGTGCAGCATGAACCAAAATCGAAGATCAATGACAGCAAAATTTAATGTGATTAAAAACTGTTTTTCTTTTGGTATATCATTGCTTTACCAAAATAACGGTTATACTTTTACTCTCTTAGAATGAGCCATTTAAATCTACTTGCTATAGGTCCACATACATGGCAGCTGCCATATTTGTGCCATAATGTTTTATCATGGTGTCTCTAAATAGTCAAACAACTTTAAACTTTAAAGCTACAAAACTACAGTACTGGCTTTGTTTGATAGGAACTAGAGCACCGTTTGGGATAAGTAATGCCTTAAAAGGCACATAAAAGAAGACAGTACATATGTACCCAATTTTGAAGAATTTTGCAGCTCTGGTGTGTTTTTGTAATGCAGGGTGAGGCCACTGGATCCACTTGCAGATTAAAACATGTTTATGTCTGGAAAAATTTTGGCCACTCATGGCCACCTTCTATTCACAACTTTACTTTCCTTGAAATCATTGCTATTGATGTATATTGCCTGGAAAAGGTGATGAGGATGGCTTTGCAGAAAAAGGGTCTCCGGACAACGACTTTATAATAAAAAAAAAGGTTTATTACAAAACAGATCTGCAGAATCTGTGAGGACTTCGGGAGCCAATGTGAAATCCTCTCGATACTCTCTCATCAGCTGCTTATATAGGTTTGGTAAACAAAGAAAATTCCTAAGTCACATCTGGATTCACTCAAGAGACCCCATACGTGCAGGACGTGAAGAATATCCAATCTATATGTCCGTGTGCTCTGCTCAAACTATAGAGGTCACAGAGTTCATGTGCTACTTTGCTGAGTCAGACTAGATTAGTTTAAAGTTAATGGTACAACTATATATGATTATAAATGTTTATGATCAGACACTACACTATATTTGCTTTAAGCCCGTCTTTGCCACTAGATGCCAGTAATTCTTATACTATGTACTTTATATTGTATCAGGTTATACTTGTTGTGGATATTTCTGGGGATACCTGCCAGGTGTGTTCTAATGGATGTCTTGAACTCTTCAACTTAAGTCAGGGATGTTTAAACTTGGTCCTTGTAACCTTGTTGTCCTACAGGTTTTGGATGTTTGCTGCTGTAAAGCACACCAGGGTCCGATTAATACGGCAACATGCTTGCACAGCACTTGCATTCTACTGTTGTGTTTTTACTGTTTAATTTCACCAAACGTTTATGTGATCATCGATTACAATCATTCAAGTTTTCTTTCCGACTACATTTCTTCCCTGAAGATAAAGGTTTGCCACTGTCTTTCCAGTTTTTAACAATGCGTTGGACAGTTCTCCCCCAAATTTGAGTGGTTTCAGAGATCTACTGTGGTTGCAGAAGTTCTGAAGTGACCCTGCACACATTAACATCCGACCGAGCTGCGAATGTAGTGTCTGATCATCACCATTGCATAAGTAGCATAATCCCGTTTACATGCACCAACTAAGTTTGGCTGTGCCAGTCTGCTTCTGTAAGTATTACATAAACTCTATGACCTATGAAGACCACACGGATCACACACCTTGCACGTTTCGCTCGTACACCGTGTCATGTTCCTCTATAAGCAGGCCTCATGATTGATTCCAGATGTTAACTTAAGAATGTCTTTGTCTGACACCCTATAAGGGAGCTGATACAGACAGTCAGTGGGATTTTCACATTGGCTTTGGAGTCTTCACAGATTCTGCAGGTCTGTTCTAAATTGTCAGATTTTTGTAATAAACCTTTTTATGTGTCTGGAGACCTCAACTCATCTATTAAGTTCATAAAATGATGGGAAGCCTCCAGCCTGCCTGACTTCTGCCTCGGAGTTCCGGATGTCTCATACCTTGCCATGAGCAATATGGCGGATGCGGTGACGTATCGCAGCAACGGTCTGATGACGAAGAAGAGAAAACACTCCAGTCCAGTAGGTGGCGGTATTGCACCTCTAAGCTTGGCAACCAACTCTGAAAGGTAGTTTACAAAAATGCAGCTGGGGGAGTGGGTTGAGTTGAGGTGATCGAGGGACGCCAGAGCTGCGATATACGCAAACTTAAAGGTATGCAAGAAAACTTTATCATAGAAAAGAAAGAAAATATATACTCGCTTGTCGTGTGTTTCCTCCGCTCGTTGTCATGAGTGTTTAAAGGAGAACCGTCGAAGCAAAGTTTACGAGTTAATGGGCTGAAACGTTTAAGGTTGATGAAGACAGTTTGCCTTATTCAACAATATGCGTTTGTTTGGTCTTTAAATGTGGATTTCCCTGTGAAAAAAACCCTAATTATACATGTTTGGTGATAAGACGCATTCACGACGTGTTTTTTTCTTCTTCCCATGTCAGAGGAAGAAAGTACTCGTCTTTTACTTTAGGGCGGGTTGAAAAACTTTAAAAACAAATGAACAAACAAGACAGTCTTTTACAAGTAAAAGACCAGCAGACAATTTGTGTTGCTCTCCTGTTTTGATTATTCTGTTTTTTTATTTATTTTTTAAAAATTATTAATTGCGCTACACGTTCACCACTCAGGAAAGAGCTCGCGCGCATGCCGTGGTCAAAGTTCAGGCTGGCTAAACTTGTGATAAGTATCCTAAAGATTAGATATATCAGGACGAAGAAGACAAAATGGAGGAAGATATCACACGGTGCGTGTCTGAATCCCCTGAACTGAGTGTTACAGGTATACTTGATGTACTGAGACCTGATTTGGCCCACAAAGCTTTGTGGCTCTCATGAATCCACAGCCTGTTTTTTGGATTTGCTAATTTAGCCCAATATAAATTTTAGGTTCAACAAGGCTAATGACCCTGGTTGCACACGCATAACAGCGTGTAACTATAAAGCATTGATAGTTACTGTGTGTGTGTGTGTGTGTGTGTGTGTGTGTGTGTGTGTGTGTGTGTGTGTGTGTGTGTGTGTGTGTGTGT
>JBBBVU010000005.1:3171228-3181609 GCA_037177055.1 Atherinosoma microstoma
ACAGTTTCGTAATCCGTGCGCACGGATTTCCACCAGGTTTTTTTTTTTTCACCGCTGACACTTGCCGGGCTCCGTAGGAAACAGATCCATGACTATTTTGAAAGCATAAATTTGAGAGGATTCAGAATTGGGGCACATTTAAATTCAAATTTTTTTTTATAAAACATTTTTCATACAAAAAGTAGCACAAAGTGCTTTGCATGGAAACATTGTTGGTACATTAAAAAGACAAGTCTTCACACACCTAAGTGAATGACATAATTTAAAATCACACAGCTGATTATAATCTAACTGAATATTAATCAATATTTTAGAGATCCGTTCACGCTGGGAACCAACGCAGTCATGACCACAGACGCCACACCACAACCTCCCAGATCGGTGCAGGACCCTCAGCCACTCATACAAAAGCGATCACCACAACAATTACCCTGCATACTAAGCAGGCTTGAAGGGTCCTCATGAGAAGCAGGAATTTCTTTTTTTTTAACTGTTGGGAGGGAGACGCCCCCCCTTTCCAGGCTTTTATTTTGTTGTGGCAGTGCGCCATGATCATTTACGTTTAGCAGAAACCAAAGAAGACACTGAAGTTAAAGATGTTAGACAATGAGACCAAATAAAAGCAACATTCACACTGTTGCTGTTTGGTCTGCTTATAAAAACAAAAACCTGCACCACTTCCAAGGACAGTAAAGTTTGTTAACAGTAGTCTGAACACTCATTTGCACTTTGTTGTTTCTGGTAATACAGCCCCTAATCAACTGCTGTTGTCCAGTTGGTTTGGTCTGATTAAGTGCAGTGTGAAAGCAAACCAAACAAATGTCAGACATTTCTTAACCAAGTCCACCAAACTATCCTGGTGTGACTCTACCATTAAAGGAGAGAACAGAGTTTCACTTAAGACATTAACTTTGATGAAAGGTGGGCAAGTTTTTCAGACTTCGATAGTTACTACCATCTGCTTTTGCTAGTTTAAACAAGAAAAGAAACTGATTTTAGCTGCAGCCCATTTCTTTTTCCTTATATTTGTCATTTGTGACACTTTTGCCTCTTTTGTTCACTCTAAATGAAGTACAAACAAGTTGTATTTAACTGAATATGTTTCTAACAGGAATGGCCATGAGGGGCACATCAAGACGAGACTTTGCAGATGATGGATTCCAGCCCTTTGAGAAGCTGAAGCACAGTCTGTATAATAACCTAATTTTTCTGTTTTTGTCTATTTTACAGCTTTTCTTTGCTAGTGGATTGTTGTGCCTCCTCTCCTGCTCCTGCTCCCTTGATTTTCAAGGCTCTCCAGGAGTTTGCCTTTGGTCAGAAGGCAGACTGCACTTGTGTTGTGGCCCACTTAACCACTGACACAGTTGTACAATGTTGTCACTTTTGGTGGCAGGACTGTGATCCGTTGTATGACCTCCAACAAGCATTCTTGGTCCATAAATACCCACTCCACCAAATGGAGTAACTGCTGTGACCGTTTCCAATCCTTGCAACCTTCCCAAAACCATGTCCTATCCTCCATATAACCCCTTCGTCCATGGAAAGCCAAGTGCTTCGCAGGGGCATCATGGAGTCTACAGTGGACAGACACAGTGGAAGCCCTGGACAGGACTGCCAAACTTTGGACATGCATCTGGAACTGAATCTTTTGGAGCTGCTTCGGCAAGCTTAGGGGGAGCAGCCCTACCACAGTTAACTCTTCCAGTGAACTACAGGCCTGAAGAGGATGGGGACATTGACCGTACTCTAAACTCGAACCTTCAAGTCAAAGAGAAAGAGAGTTTTCAGCCTATAAGCCAGGGAGCTCACTTCACCAGCACTCGCATACATGAGTTTCCTTCCTCAATCAGAGGTGTGACCTCGTTTCTGACATCCTCAGACACTCAAGGTCATGGACCTTCTGATGTTGACAGTGGCAGTAGCTCATTGAACGAGTTACCAGTTCACAAAAAGGTTCCTGAAGATTATTCCTCCAAATCCAATTCAGAGTTGTGTGGTTATGGCACTGCAGGAGTTGGCCAACCTGTGCGTCCTAAGTCCAGCTGCAAGATGGACACTCCACAACAGTTAGCTGACAAGATCATGAAGAAATTTGGACTTGAAAAAGATGACTTGAATGTACTCCTCTCGTATCCTGATGATCAGACAACTGCTGAGAACCTTCCTTTCATTTTGCAGCAAATCCGGCTTCAGAAGGCGAAGAAAACTGCTGCTTCAACTCAGTCACTACTCCACTCTGAATCCCAGATTTCCACAAGGATGAGTGGAATGGATGGAACAAGTGGTCCTGGAGGGGTAGGGATGAAAAAGGATAACATGACATCAACTTTTCTTCAACCAAGTAATGTAAATGAAGGTGAAGAATCTATCAAACAGACTCCAGGGTTTAAGGATATGATTGAAAAGACCACTGACGGCACAGCCAATTGTGGTGGAAGTTTGTTGCCGATGGACATGTTCAGTAGTGGAGAACCACTGCAAAGAAGTACAATGGAGGTGCAAAGTGGTTTCTTGGTTTCTTCACATGATCAGATGAGTTTCATCACCGATGTTGGCTCAACAAATAGCTCTATGGGTCCTCCAAGCAATGATCACACTGAACAAGTGGAGGCCCAACCAAACCAGACATCCAAACCAATCTTACCCCCTTTTTCTCTGCCAAAGAAAGACTCTGACAAGACATTGATTAAGGTGGAAGAATCCCTTTATTCAGAAGACTGGGTTCATGAGTCCACATCAAAAACTCAACCATCTAGCACTTCAGTTCATGATGAAAATTCAGGCCAACCCAGCCTTGTGCTCATGAGCAGTAATGATAGTTGCATTGATGGTCAAAGTAAAATCCAAGGTCAAGACTCAGCTGCTGCTGAACCGGTGAAAAAGGGACAAATAAAACCGGAGATGCATCATTCACCTACTCTGCCGCAGGTGCAGAATGCACCTGTACTGCAGATTTGGGAAGGTTTTCAATCTCGGTTACTTTCTGCAAAGCCCTTACCTCCAACCCTTTCCAGCTATACTGTCATGGATGAATTACACCCCTATCGAGAGTCACCCATTGCTTCCAGTGATCCTTATCCCGATGTTAATCCTTCATATCAGCCCGTCCTTTGTCCAGCCGGCGTCACTCAACTGCCGTGGTCTATGGGGCAATCTCCAGAGAAGAAGGCGTTCTCCAAGGGTCTGCCATCTGCAGACTTGATGCATGATTATGATGGGGCCACACCGAAAGTGTTTTCACATACCTGTTCTTTATGTAAGAAAGAATGTACTCACATGAAGGTGAGTGTAACACAGCTTTCTGTTCTCTGTTAAGGAAATAAGGGGTTGTGTATTTCAGGGTTTGACATAAGTTTTTCCTTTTTGATCTCAAAATATCAACTGAAATAGTTTTTTATTGTACTGAAGGATTTCCATTTAAAACAAATGTTTTGTATACTGGCCACAGTGATTAAGGTGGATTTCTGCTAATTGGGCTCTAGTAAAGTCATGTATGCCACATGTCTGAATATAGCTATTACGATAGAGTTCGAATGAGAAGAATGGCAACTTATAGACTGTGGCACACTGAAGCCTTTTTCAGGCTTGCTCTGAAAAGCAGTAATAGTGCCGACTTTATCTTTTTATACCATTTACATTTAGATAAACGTTGCACTCTTTTAACTTGGAGTTGTGGTGGACATATTCTGGCTAGCCCCCATGTCGTAAGAACGGAAATGTTGTTTTGACTGAATGCACAAGAAATGTTTCCGATATCTGAACATGGCTGGGCTGTAAGAAGTCCACAATGAAGTGATATGTTTGAAAAGACAACTCCTGTTAAAGAGCGGATGGATGTTACTGCAGATATTCCACAATGCAAGTCTGAAAGCGGCTTAAATATCCTACATAGTCAGTGGGCTTTGAATGCAACATGGCTCAAGCCAGGTTGGTGTAGACAGTAGACAGCATGCACTTTCTGAATTTACATACAAAATTACTTTACACGTATGACCAAAAAAAGTACAAAGAAATAAGAAATCAGTCTCGAACACTAGCTTTAGTAATTAAACAAATTTTCATAAATATTGTTAAAGATGTACAAAGTTTGTACATATTTGATTAGGAAGTTAGGCCATTAATGAAACGGACTAATTATTAAACTGCTAGAGTTTTAACATGCAGAATTTAACTTGGGTTTAAAAAATCCTAATTACACCTTTGGTAGAGGACAGTGTTCACAGGGAGCCAGTGGAGGTTGATGAGTTGGGCAAGACACTATTTTGGTTGATGGTAGCAAGGTTGCTAAATACAGAGACCTGTTGTTAGATAGCTTTTTTGTTTCATCTCTTGCATGAGATGACATTTACGTTGTAGATACATCATTTTAATGCTGCAAATAAGGCAGAAAACATGAAAAAACATACCATGAAATGAATTTAAAAAAAAAACTTTATTAATCCCAGAGGGATATTGAAAGATATTTGGGGAGTAGAGATGGTGTCTTTCCTTTTGTTGCTTATTTGAGGCGTGTTGAAGCCAAAATGATCAGAGTCTGGATGAGTTGAAAAAGATTAATTAGGGTTTATTAAAGGAAAACGAGTAAATAAAAATTGCAAATGGAGAGGTCGTACCAAAGTCAAATCTGACAAAGTTCTGAAGGGTCTCTGCCAGAAAATCAGAATTGAGTCCTTTAAAGTCTTTAGATGGTGATAAAACTGCTGTAGTTCTTTTGACAAGCAGATGTGAGGGTGATTTTATCATCAGGTGTGATGTGGCCTTTTGTCATCTCTCCATCCTATTGACCCGATCTCTGCTTGAGGTCGACTCTAAAAGCAACCCTCGTGAGAGACTTTGGATGGATATTCTGGATCTTTCACATGTTGAAGAGCTTTCACACATTGAGATGAAAGAAAGATGGGTGATGGTGTGTGATACAAAGAGGCCTTTACCTGACACATAAATACAAGCTGATCTTTAAGGAAAACATAATATGAAATTTCCTCCACGAGTGCCACATCTGTAACTTGTTATATAAATCATAGGAAAAGTTCATGACTTGGTGAGGGGGCAAAAAAGTAAAATCAAAATCATTTTAAATGCTTTAATCCCTGTGGTCATTGCAAACTTTACAGTGGGTGTTTGGGATTTGACCTGAAACTATCTTCAATAGGACTGCTGAAAATGAATTCAAGAATTTTGAGGATTTAGAAGGAAGACCTTGAAATCCAAACATTATGCAAGATGAATGTACCCGTTTTGATTTGGTTTTTGACGGTTCTCACATATGGTGTATTTTGTTGTAATATTTAGAAACAGACACTTGTGAATGTTAAAAGTTTAATTCCATTGTATTTTTGTGCAAAATATGGATAAATGCAAAAGTTAAGCAGTTGGAACCATATTGAGCAAGAATGCCATGACTGGCAGCCACTTTACAGCAAAATCTGGTAAAATAAAACCAAATGAAAAAGCTCAAATAGTTAACTATTATGCTCAGATTGTCTAACGACTTGATGGGAAAGATGTCTGCAGATGAGAGGATGGGAATCATTTGCGTATTCATTAATTCATTCAAATCTTATCAACTCTGATTCTAGTTGATAACTTTTTTCCAAATTGGCCCTGTTTTAATTGTCTGTCATTGGTGCTATTGTTCATGTAGGGGGGGTTTGTTTTGTGATGTTGACAAAAGGAGATCACACTGAATATTGTTTTGGTGGTTAGGACTATAAATAATAACCAGTTCACCAGTTTTATTAATTGTGGCCACCGGGGTGCATCGGTTAGAATGCATAAAAATAAGTTCCCTTGGATTTGGGATGTTTATTAATATTGAAATATTAACAATAATTAAAGAAAAACACCAAATGATTTGTATAATTTTTTTTTACTTATAGCTTATAAGACAAGTGTGAACTAGTTTGATAGCTGCATTTGAAGGCTGCTGAGCCACACCTATACTGGAACAATGAGCCGCTATGTCAGGGCAAACAAAAACAATATATATTCCATTAAACAGGGGAATAAACCAAACTTACTCACTGGTTACATGGATGCACATGGTATCAGAGCACATGAAATCATTTCCAAATGTTTAGATGGGATATTTGTCTGCTTAAGTCCAAGTATGGCTGGCTTTCTGCTTGACGTCATCACAAAGGTGTATGCATATCTGGGGGCAAAAAAACAACTTATTGAGTGAGTGGCAGTATAAAACTACCAGGTCATCACATTCTCTGAGAGAAGCTGAAGCGGCTGAAAAGAACTATCCCAGAAGCTGAGGCATTCAGCCACACTAATTAAGCTCGAAACAGTATCATTGTTGTCCAGTTTGTAGGCAGCATAATAATTATGTTATAGTTAGGAATGTGTCCAAACAGAACTGGGTGAAATGAACATGTTTTAGAGGTGAGTGAGTGGCTCAGAATCTTTAGTTAGCCTGACTGAATTGAGTATTAGTGTTTACCAAGTGTGATCTTACAAATAACTAAGATGTAATAGAAACTTGATGTAGGTTGATTAAATAATCTAATGAAACAATTAAATGTAGCTATCTGAAAAAATACTAGTTTAGTATTTTTGTGTTTGTAAAAGGTTTCCATCCTGTGCAGACTAATATAATGATAATGAAGTACAATCAGCCCAAAGTTTCACCAATAAAAATGCTATCTGTCAAGTTCTTGCTCTATATGGATGTATAGCTTCCTCCTAAACAAAAAAGGAAATTGGATCCATCTTGAAAATGGCTGAATTTTTTCTTCCACATTGATACTTATGTTCATGTATTTCATTCAACATGTCACTGTTGATGTAACTCTTTTTTTGTCTTTATTATGCTGTCAACTTTTTTCCTTTATTTCTTTTCTCTCTGATGGATTAAAGCTTATATTAATGTTTTTTTTTTTTTAGGTTTTTAGTTTTCACACTTTGACTTATTACAAAGTAAACACAGGTTTTGTCTTGGTAGTTTTCCACATTTACCTTTCCCTCCGCTGTCTTTTGTGTCTTATTGTTGGATTTATTTATTTTTTGTCGGAGGATTTGAAGCAAACCTCTGGAAATCTTAAAGCCACACAAGAGTGAAGACATTGACATCACGGAATCCAGAGCTGAAGAAGATCTCCTGTCTCTATTATTTGTTACCAACTCATGTCATTTTCATATTAAATGATTTAGACAGTTGTGAACCTGAGTGAAATGTGTTTTATGTCACATGGTCTCAAAAATGGCAGCTGAGACATTTAAGCTGCAGAAGACTGTTAACTGTTTGTTTTTCTGTCAGGACTGGATCGCCCACCAGAAAACCGGCCTGCACGCTAACAACTGCAAACGCCTTCGGGAACAGTTAGTCATTGTTTTTTTATTTTTTCTTAAACTTTCATTTAAAGCTTAAGGATTGATGGATACTGTTGCAGAAGGGATTCTGGACAGAAAAAATGTTCATGAAGACATATGTTTAAAGACCTGTATTAAAAACAACAAAGTTGACCGAAGTGCTAAACGGTTAAATAAATGTTCTTTAACTCTCTTAAATGTTTTATATCAAGTTAGTTATTTAACTGGTTGTGGCTAAGCCATCTTAGACAATAAGGATGTAGCTTGGTGTATAGTAAAAAGGTTTATTACAAAAATTGAACATTTTGAACAGATCTGCAGAATATGTGAGGACTCGTGACCCAATGTGAAAATCCCACCGACTATAAGCTTTGTTTTATGAAATTTCAGACAAAGACATTCTTAAGTTAACATCTGGAACCATTTATTGGGCCTACTTATAGTAATAGTACAGTGAGTAATACTACAGAAATAGACTAGTATAGCCACACTTGGGTGGTACATCTAAATGTGATTATACTTATATTTTAATGCAGATACCCAGACTGGGATGGGCATGTACCACAGTTGCAAAGGTACATTTATTTATCTCCACACAAACAAGCACAATATTAGTGTACAGTTTCGTTACAACTTTTGTTCCTTGTTTCCAACTGAGCTTTTACCATTATTTCCATTTAGTCCTTCAGATGAAAAACCTAAGACTTCGCCATCAACTTTTGGACAGAATTCCCAGCAGTGTCACCAGGAAAAAAGGGAAAAGAGTGGTTCTCGATCCCGCTCACACAGCCCTCCTCGCCAGCACAGCTCTGATAGAAGAAGAGAGAAACATGGTTACAGATCACGAGTTCTGCACAGCCCAAGACGCACTCGCAGGTTTGTGGAAGTAAACATTCAGAAATAACTTAAATGAAGGAGGAATTTTTATCTTTAATATGAAACAGTTAAAAAACCAAATTGGCTTGTAGAATGTTGAAACATTTGTTTTAATATAATTCACATCTGAAATATACAATCACACTTTACCCCTCAATTACCAAGAGATCAGTAGATTTGTATCAAAACTTCTATTACGTCCCGATCTCGTTCACACTCTCCACTGCATGACAGCTCTTCTTCCTCCCGCCATCAATCGCACTCAAGAAGCAATAAGAGATGGTTTACCTCAGGGAGGAAAATGTGAGTTCCACAAAACTTTTAGGTTTTTCTTTTTCTTTTTTTGTAGTAATAGTTTATTAGGTCCAGCAAATAAGAGATAATAATAACAATCATCTTAGATATGTCCACAAGAAAATTCCAATACTTCCAATTTGCGACCAAAAGGTTTTAGGCTGAAGTTATACTTTTTATTCCTAACCCTATACAATATAAGCCAAAATAAAGCTTCTGCATTGAAACTAAATTAATAATAATTTTAATAAAGGGAAAAACAAAGAAGAAGAAAAAAAATAGAAAATAGAGCAAAAACTGGAAATCAGTGTCAATGATATTATAGCATTACAGAAGAGAATTTCAATACGGTTTTTTATGGTTTGCACTAAGTGTCTTCTTAAGAACTGTTCATTCCTGAGCATATTTCCCAAGAATATCATTTTTGATCTACCTTTTAAAGATATGCAGTGTTTTGATTTCTTGTAAATTATCATCCAGGTTGTTCCATAATGTGACCCACCCCTAACAGAGGCACATCTACTTTTTTCATTTGTTCTGGCCTTGTTTTTATTCATGGATTCATGGAAGTAAACATGTTAGAAATAACTTTTAAGGGATACCATGTAACTTTTGGCCACCAGGGGGAGCTGGACTTTTAACTTTCTACGGGCCATACGGCATTGTTGCAAAATTTCCATCCATGTTTTGGAATCATGGGGGGTTTAGGGAATCATGTTGGCTTCGGTCTTGATGGATCCCGGGAATAACCTGCCCAGGGATTCCACGTGTTCGTTGATTGGAAATAACAAAGAGAAGTTTCTGAGTGTAATTCAAAAGATTTATTCTTAAAATCAGGTTACAATTAGAATTGAATGTGCAGTTTCAGAGCTCTGGTCGTTCTCTCTAGCAAGCAAGACAGAAGTGTGTCCTAGCTCACAAGGAGAAGGACCCGGACTAGCTAGAGCTCATGTGTTTTTATTCAGCTTCCGGACTGGAGGACCGTCCCACTGCACCCAAGCTCTGGCTCCGGATTGGTTACTGGGCTGTTGTTGGGGAGCGACTCCTCTGAACTGTTACTTGCTGATTAGATCAGGTTCAAGGTTATCCCCACGCGAGTCAGACCTGCATGCGACCAGAGTCTACAAGACATAGTCGCACAACAGCATTAACCGATACTATGTACTCGATTAAAAGTTCACTTGCACAAACAAGGTGTTATCAGTATGTTTCTTAATCATAACAGGGTTGGTGTAGGCAGGAAGGAAAACTACTGGGCTGCAAGCATAGAAACAACAACTTGTGGAGAAGTACTGGGGCATGACCTGAGTTGAGTAGCAGAATAAAGCATAAAATATGTCTTCAGTGTGTAGACTATTAGCTTTCAATTCGCCGCATTTAGACACAGACAAAAACTGCAACGCTCTGCAGCTTATCATTCACTTATTGCCATTATTTTGAATAAACGCTGGCTGAAAGATGTGAAAAAGTTCTTGGTACGTTTGTACAACAGCACATCTGGAGCATTTCTCTTTCTGGCCTCTCACCCTGTGTTCACACCGCGAGCTTCCAAACGCGTACGCACCTACATTTCAACGCCCAGACACTGGATGTTTACTAGCTCGATTTGGGTGTTTTATACGTGCGAGTAGCGCGTCGCATTCGCGCGTGTAGAGCTTTTTTTTCACGCGTCAAGTTGAACTTTCTGGAGTGGGAAGGGTTGTTTGTTTAGTGTCGGTCACTTCCGTCAACATCGGACATGGCAGCCTGGTTATTTTGAATTATTTGCGAGAGTTGCGGCCTTTTACCTGCTTTGGAAGTCGGAAAACCGAAGACGACGGCGTGTTTGGGTCCTCCAGATACTCCAGAGGTGCTGAGAGCACGGTGAATTTCACCATCTAATCCAGGAGTTATG
>JBBBVU010000005.1:3198725-3212382 GCA_037177055.1 Atherinosoma microstoma
CCCCTCCTGGACTTCTCGGTCCTGAAGGACGGCGCCTTCATCTGCTACTCGCTGTTCGGCCTGTTCGCTACGCTGGGCTTCTTCGCCCCCCAGATCTACGTCATCCCGCTGAGTCGCAGCCGCGGCCTGGACCCCCCCCCCCGACCCACAAATGAACCTTGTGGGTCTGTAGAAATATTACAGATTCATTTTATTTTCAGCTTCAGTCTGAACCAAAAGATGATTATTTTAACCTTTAAATACTAATCTGAGTTGATGATGTCATGTTTTTATATAAAAAACGATCACACATAAAAAGTCATTTTTACATAAAATGTTTTTCTTTCTTCTTAAATTGACTAAAAATGATTAAAAACATTCATTTTATTCTGAATAAAATCCCTCCAGATGTTTTATGTGTGTTTTATTTCCTTTAACGAGGTTAAAATAATCACGACGACTGAAGACTGAGGTTCGTTTTGGGATTTAGTGAAAAAAAGGGTAAATGTTTTCTATCAGTTTCTGGACGTTTTTGTCCTCTAACGACCTTCAAGGTTCTTTTGAACCTAAATATTCCCCGTCTGAGGAAACCCGAGCAGGACGGAGGCCAGAAATCAGCTGAAACGTCCCTGATGACCCACAACCGTTCAGTTTCCTCCCAGACTTCGGTCCAGGCCGACCCAGCAGGTCCATCCAGACCCAGCAGGTCCACCCAGACCCAGCAGGTCCACCCAGGCCCAGCAGGTCCAGGCTGACCCAATGAGAGAACCAATCAGGACATGACGTTATATCAGTTGTTGTCTGTGAACCAATCAGGACATGATGTTTCTGCATGCTGGAGGACAAATATAACCACAAGCTTTATAGCATCATTACTTGACAGATATTCTATTAAGTTGCATTATTGTAGCAACATTTTATTTTATTTGACATCTTCTGTTGTTCTGTAGAAGGTTTTACTGCATCGACTGTATTCAGTGTTTCTGTGGATGCCTCCTGGATACGTACTGTATGTATGTTTGTGCCTGATATCATTTGTAAAAATAACCTTTATTTACTAAATGCACCAAAACTGAAAGAAACTAAAGAAATAAAGTCTTAGTGCAGAGCAGGAATGAACCTATGCAAAGCAAAGACTCAGGTTCTGTGTCCCGTGTTTCCTTTCTTTCATTTATTTATTTAATTAATTGATAATTAATTAATATTTATTTTGTTATTTATTTATTCCGCGGAGAGGGGCCCGGCTGGGGGGGGACAGGCTGGGGAGGGGGACAGGCTGGGGGGGGACAGGCTGGGGAGGGACAGGCTGGGGTGGGACAGGCTGGGGGGGGACAGGCTGGGGGGGGGACAGGCTGGCGGGGGACAGGCTGGGGTGGGACAGGCTGGGGTGGGACAGGCTGGGGAGGGACAGGCTGGGGGGGGGACAGGGTGGGGACAGGCTGGGGGGGGGCAGGCTGGGGGGGGACAGGGGGGGGAGGGAGAGGCTGGGGGGGGGACAGGCTGGCGGGGGACGGGATGGGGGGGGACAGGGTGGGGAGGGACAGGCTCGGGTGGGACAGGGTGGGGGGGACAGGGTGGGGAAGTTTCTGTTGTAAACAAGGTCAGTTTCCAAGCAGCCGGTCTGAACTCATTGACTTTTACTGGATTATGTAAAAGCTTCAATCAGACTCTCGACTGGACTTCAGACTCCTGTTCAGATTATTACAAAAGATACGAAGTTAAATATAAGATAGAGTCTGTTAGAGATACTTTATTACACTAAAACTTCTATCATGACCAGAACCAGGAGGAAAACCTCCACGCCTCCCTCCTCACCTGGCCTTAGACACGCCCCTCCTCCTCCTCACCTGGCCTTAGACACGCCCCTCCTCCTCACCTGGCCTTAGACACGCCCCCTCCTCACCTGGCCTTAGACACGCCCCCCTCCTCACCTGGCCTTAGACACGCCCCCCTCCTCACCTGGCCTTAGACACGCCCCCTCTTCACCTGGCCTTAGACACGCCCCTCCTCACCTGGCCTTAGACACACCCCTCCTCCTCACCTGGCCTAAGACACGCCCCCCTCCTCACCTGCAGCTACTTCAGGCCATGCAGGGAACTTCTGACCAGTATCAGAGGACCCGCCACACCTGACAGGTAAGTCAGCTTCTCATTTAACCAACATAAACTTCAGGTAGTTCAGGACGAGCTCTGCTTAGAACATCCTGAACAGGTCAAAGGTTAAAATAGTTCAACAGTTTCCTGCTGTGAGAAGGGTTTTATTACTAAAGGTTAACTAGTAAACACACCCAGATACAGCCCATAATAAACACATCAAACCAGGAGGTTTCCATGAAAAGGAATAATAATTATTAATATAATATAATAACTGATGATGTAAATAGGTTATGGGCAGGTGTTGCAGAGGTGGAGCAGGAAACATCAACATCTGTATCTGACGTCATCAGGAACTTTGTCAGAGTCTCAGAATAATAAAGAAAACCTTTAAGATCCGACCCGGAGGAACTATTAGCCCAGAATAACTTCTCTGAACTCTACAATCTGTTTCTGTCCAAGTGGCCTGATGATTCAGATCCTCCTCTTCATGCAAATATTACAGGATCAATGGTAAATGTGAACATGTTGCTCCGGTAAAATCACATAAACTCAATGATAATACAGCAGGCAGGTGGAGCAGGTGTAGAGGAGACCAGTATAGTACCAGTGTAGTACCAGTATAGTACCATAATACTACAGCTTTGAATACGCTTCAATACCAGCCTTAAAAACTAAACGGTACTTCTTTCTTTTTAACTTAAATGAGCTGGTAAATTGGGGGCCTGTCCCTTTAAGAGCGATAATGTTCACCAGTTCACTGCTCTGTTAACCCCCCCACCCCCACCAGCCCCGTAGGAAACCTACATACAGAGATAAGACATGTCCACGGATAATAAACACATCTTTCAACTATTTTTAAAAGTTATTTTATATTCTTAATATTTTTAAACAAGTTTAAATGTAAAGTTTAACAGAAATGATCTGACAAACGTGATCTTATAGAGACGTTACGTAATGTTTCACATTCATTATTAACCATTAAGGTGAAGCTTTATATGAATAAAATGTATTGAAATATTTCTTAAAAACATTCCAACAGTATTTAATTAATTCATTAGAGATTAGTTATTTACCTATTTACCGAGTACTTACCTTTTACAAAAAGTACAGAAAAGTATCGAAATACAAAATGGTATCGGTATCAAAACAGAAATTTGGTATCCTGACAACCTAGTTGGTGTATTATCCGCTTGCTTGTTTGGAGGCCAACAACGTGTCAGAATTAGAAGATTTGAAGGCCAAGACTGTACAATTTACGATAAGAAGACAAAATGAAAATCTTTGAGTTACATGCTAATGATTACGTGTTGCCTTTATTATTTGTTATAGTTGTGTAGATATCCTCATGGTTTTATCTGTTTGTTCCAGGTTTTCATTGAATTTGAGTCCATTTATGATGCCGATCGACTTGGAGTTTGGTACAGCCTCCTGAAAATCGGACATGCCCACAAAGTTGAGAGGATGAAAATCCCACAAAGCTTCAGGAAATCACAACGTAAGGAAATAGAATGAAAAAATATAAAATTGTACATTTTAAAGCGGATGGTCTTTTCTGTGTGGAGTTTGCATGTTCTCCTGCATATACATAGGTTCTCTCCATGTATTCTGGCTTCCTCCCACCATCCATAGACATGCATATTAGGTTTTTTAGTCAGTCTAAAGCAGGGGTCAAACTTTTTTAGCCATGACCCCCAAGATAACAGACGTTGGTGATTTCCTCATCAGTTGTGTGATACATCAGATGGATCATCCTGCAGCATCCTCTAAATGTAGAACTTTAAAACTATCAGAATCTTCATGATGAGGAGGATCAAGTGGCTTTTGGTGGATCCGGTTCACTGCTTGGACAAAGCACCAACATGCCCAAAATCAGCTTGTCTCGCTGAGATAATACCAAATTCAGATTTTTAATATGACATAAGTGCTAACTTTGTTGTTTATGCATTAATTTTGTAATAAAAGTATTGTGCAAATTTCACAGATTTATCTTTGAATTAATGTTTTGCGTTTGAGAGCCATGATACATATCCTGAATTGATTTGAGAAATGTAGGCTATATATTCTTTTATATTTATCTGTCGACCCCCTTGGTGATCCCAACCTCAGGTTTGAAAAAAAAAAAAGAAAGAAAAGAAATGAAAACCACTCCTTTGAAGTCTCCCTAAAATGAGTGTGAGTGGTTATGTGTCTGTGTTGGCCCTGTGATGGACTGGCAACCTGTCCAGGGTGTATCCTGCCTTTCGCCTAGTAACTGCTGGGATAGTTTCCAGCTCCCCCTCATCCCTACCTTTAAATAAGCATGTAGAGAAAACATCATTTTAAACAAAAATTTTTACACACCCTTTTTTATACATGTACTTATCTGTTTATATATTTACTGATGAATTAATTATGAAATGCTGTTTGATGGCAATTAAAAGCACAGTTTGTGTGGACCCTAATTTGTCTGCCTCCTTTAGAAACCTTTTATAATTAACAGTTCAAACAGCATAAGATGTTGCAACAAGATAATCCCTCCTGCAAGCTGTCGATAGCAACTCAACAGTCACCAGTATGAATCCTGCATCGATAGTTGTGGGTCAGTTTAAGGGTTGTGGATAATCAACAATGACAACTCTTATTCATTTGCTGGTTCTTAGTGGTTTACTTAATCTGATTGGTTAAACAGTGATTTTTTTCCCCAAGTGTTTGCACTGATAAAAACGTTTTCTATTCAAACATCTGCTCTACTATATGAATTACTAGTTTTATAGGATTTTTTCCCATGGCCCAGTGAGGGTGTTCACATATGTCTTCCACTTAGTCAATTTTCAACCATCTATTAAGTAAAGCCTGTCTTTTTTTTGTTCAAGGAAAACCATTAAGTAACAGTGATCATACTGTATCAAAAGTAACAAATCGTGTTTTTGTTGGTGTAGCACCCAGACTGCCTATGAGCGCGATGCCAGACAGCAGGGACATTATTCCTGGGGCAGAAATGTCCACCACAAAGTGTGGTATTCCTCTGGGCACCACTTCACCATTTTGGGTTACCATGACGACCATTCCCTATCTGTTCCCTACAGCATCTCCGTGGTTTAACATCCCCGGTAAGACAAACATACAGAAACTGCTTGAAATGATAAAATATGTCCTGTTGTGATAATTTTTTTTTACCTTTGCACTGTCTTTTGTTTGTAAATATTTAAATAAAAATAAGTGTGTTTATTTATTTTGATTCTGTGTATACTGTGTATACAAATAACTGTCTGCAGCACAAAAATTTACCAGGTGGGAGATGAATAAAGGTCTATCTAATTTAGTCTAATTAACTTCAAGTGAATATGTTTATTTTTTGCTTCTAGATTTTCTTACCATACTTAAAACGGATTACATTAAGGTAAGCACTATCTATGTATTGTTTATTCATCATGCATTGCTGTTATCTGTAAGTGTCCCATTTTCCTCTGACATCAAAGGTTGAATTATTTCAGATTAAAGCATTATCAACATTTAACTAGAGGAAGTACTGTGCAGGTGTTTGTCTTTTTCTGTTTTGCCCTTAAAAACAAGTGTTTGTTTTTTAACCTTGTTTCTTGTAGCAAGTTCAGCATCCAGGTTCCAAGTTTTCCACAATCATGCTGACCGGTTTGCCCGAAGGAAACTACACCCACAAGGAAGTTGCTAAGCTGGTGTGGCCTTATTTCCCCAAGCAGACTCTTAACTCTCTGTATTACAACGTGCTGGTCCTCCCACTGCAGAGGAGGGTAAGGACTTGATGAGTTAATGCAGACTAACACAAGCATTCACATTGTTTTGCAATTGTCTCTCCCTCTATGTTGTTGTTGTTGCAAAAGGTAACACAAATTCATATAAAAGGATTTTCTAATATTTTACACATTTTCATGATGCCTCTCATGAAGGAGTGTCCTGCAAAGTTTGATGTAGAAGACTCCAGCTGATGCATAATCTAACCTTCTCAGTAGAATGATCAGTGTTGAATAGAATAAACAAAATTAGTAGAATTAGTTCTGTAATTGCATCCTAAAACTTTTCCATTTGTCTTTCCTACATTGCAGGCCTTTGTGTTTTTCTACAACCAGGATGCCTGCTGCAGTTTTGTCCAAAATCACATCAGAAATCCAGTTTCCATCAGAGGCTGCACGCTCCACATTCACTTCGTCTTACAGGACGTGCATCCTGGATCCAGTGAGGTATGGGGATTTGAGCTAGAAAGATTTGAAAGTTTAAGTCGTAGTGCTGGTGATACAGTCATCTTCAAAATTATTCGTACCTTCCCATTACGTCACTCATAAGCTAATATTTTGTTGAACAATCCTTTGAGGCAATCCCTGCCATCAGGTGTTTTCTGTAACTCTCAATCAGACTTCCACACCTGTTGGCAGGTATTTTGGCCCACTGCTCATTAGCAAAGTGCTCTGATTGGTCCAGGACTGTTTTGTTTATTTATTTATTTATTTTTTTAACTCAATTGAATTAAAATGTAAAATTTCACAAAATTATGATTTAGAAAATGTATATATATTATTACTTTTTTTCAGTCCACAGTTATTTGAATTACTATTGCAAAATTTGCCTTTTCTTTAATGGAAGGGTATGATTAATTTTGTAGACCACTGTATACGTGTTAGTCAGGATTTTTTGGTTCTTTTTTTGTCTGGACTGGAGCTCAGTTCTTAATCTTGTTTGTGATTATTATCCTGCCTGTCTAACTTGCAGTGGTCATTCCACATTATGATGCATTATGATGCAAATAGAACAAAAACAACACCAAAACACCTGTTTGTGACAACCTTTCCTGACAATCTTTGTGTTGGTTTTACAGGAGATCATGTACAGAAACCTGATGAAATGGAGCAATGCTGTAAGTCATTCATCACTTAAATCTGCTGCTAAGTAATTAAAATGAAGTTTTTTAACACCAGAGGTCACGCTAGAATTGTTCTTTGTCGGTCATTTTGACTGATGGGGTCATAAAAATCTGGTCACTTTATTTTTCAAAAAATGATAATAATGACATATTCAATAGCATTCATTTTATATTACTGATATTCAGTCCGAACAAGTTGAACAGTAAATCCACACCGTGCCGTCACACATCATGCAGATGTACTAATTACACATAGGGCCTACCAACAGTGAATCAAGACAGAGCGGTGACAACATGAGTTTGCAGAGGTTGACCCCGACCGCAGGGTCCCGCACCCACTCGAACCATTAGGATCATTACCAAACCCAACCCGGGACCCATATTTATCTTACACGGGTCCCTTATCTGTGGCTATAGGTCAACCAGTGACCCGGATATTTAAGCATTAAGTAGTTACCGTAATTGCCCCTGTACACCCCCTTCCTCCTTCATTGCATTATTTTTTCATTCGTTCTTATGTTTAATTTGATATTGTTTTGTCTCTGTTTTTATTTGCAGTGAGAAAAAAAGTAAATCACAACAACGTAGTAAATATATGTTGGGGCATATTTAAAGAGGTTTTTTTTCCTTTCTTTTTTTTTTGAAGATTCTTGCACGATATTCTTTTAAACTTGCCACTGCTTCATCTCTGTAGACGCTTATTTTGACATTTACCGGCTATTTGATTCAGAGTTTGCTGTGCAGAAACAAAAAGTCATTTACCGTCCCGGTTTCAGCTGTTCTCAGCAAAACCTGTGGGGGAAAAATCTCACTGCTGTGTGGCGGTGTGGAGGGAAGCATGTCCTGCAGGGCTTCTTGATACTGGCGCTTTGATTAGTAAAGCAATGATCTCCATAAAATTGAGAGACATAGATAAAACTAATATTTTCATGCATGACCGGCCCTCACCCGCAGCTGCCCGTAAAATTTAATCGATTTAATTTTTGCCTTCACAACAGCTTTTTTAAGTGAATTGAATGAGGAAGCTGAAAACTGTTTCAATAAGTTAAGATTAAAAAAGAATCTTTGAGTCAGACGAGTTAAATTTAGTTCTAGAAAATCCTTCAGAGTTACACCTCTGTCCGGAGTGAAATCTGAGCCCCCTGCAACTCAGGTTCAGCGGGAGGAAAACCCACAGCACCCGTAGTGGTCACAGACGCGCTCCAAGAGAACATCTCATTAATATGTTCACTGCTACCAGGTGATCGGGGTTGTGTGAATTGCAATCTATCAAAATGGCCTTCAGATTTTTCCGTCACCGCTTTAAAAAATCCGTCGATGATGGAAAATATTTGGTTAACGCGACCCCTGTTTAACACAGAAAATGGTGGTTGTTTCTTTTCTAAGCATGCACCAAACCTGGCGCACCTGGAGGAGCGGCTGCTGTGTGTGGAGATCTCTGAAACAAGCGTGGACTTAATCAAGACGGTTGTGAAAGAGGTGGCATCCATTGCTTCTTTTGTCAACTTCCTGCCGCTCGCCAACCGGGTACAAGAACACAAACACCTACAAACACCTGTATTGTCCGCATTTAGTTCTGCAGTTTACATCCTTCAGTCTTGTCTGCATATCTGAAAATGCATTACACTTAATGTAACATTTAGTAAATGTTAAAAAGTTTTTACAGTCTTTGTCCATTACTATCTTTGTGCCTCAGATATGCATTGAGATGGTTGGTTCCGGAGGTGTAAACCAGGTGGTGAAGGGGATTCCTGCCAGACGAGACTTATCTGGACAGAATACCTGGTATGCTTAGAGCCTGACGACATGAATCTCTGTTTCTATGAAGATTGCATTGCTAAATTATGCCAAATAATACACCAATAGAAATATGTTTGGAGATATTGTAAAAGATGAGTTTGTGTTATGCAAGTAGAAAGCTTTAATTGAAAAGGAAAGATGGCATTTACCTGTCATAACCAAGATTTAACTAAGAGCGTAATTATTGCATGGATGATGATGTTTCAGCTGGCAAAAGGTTATTTAGCCCCAAGTGGTGCAGTGAGTAGCTCATTTCTTAAACAACCATGTGTGGGAAGAAGTTTAAGAAGTGTCAAATCATTGGCATGCATCAAGCCCTAAGGAGATGCTGATACTACTAAAATTAGGTTAAGAACAGAGAAGACTTTAGATACAGGGTTGCAGGTCATTATAGAGCTATGAAAAGCTCCCCATAAAACTTCATGATGACATTGGCCATCATCCTGATCTAAACACTCAAATTTAATTGGTTATTAATCAGGCTCATCAGTGGAAGTAGCTGATTGGACACCTGGCCCTTTGAAGTGGCACATAGAGGTGTAGCTGTACGTAGCGCACAGTCCCATTGGATGTAAAGTTGTAATGTTGGATCCAGCAGGCCCATGTAGAAGAATAACAGTGCATTCCATTTACCTCGGAACTGGGAAGTTGGAACTGGGAATGACGTCACGCCCGAGTTAACGGCATTCCAGTTCACAATTCGGGATAAAAAGATGGCAGCTTCCATACCGAAGCCATTTCTCAGGGGCAACTGGCGTTTTAAATCGGCGAAGCAACTGGAACAGAAAGGCAACCTGTTTCTAGACGGCAGTTACTGTTTAACAACCACGGCAGACCGTTGAGAAAACAGGAACTGCTGTTTGGAGTTGAGGAAAGCTACATTAGCCGTTTTTGGTTCTCGGTGCTGCTGACGGCATTGTAGTTCATGAAAAATGTGAATTACACTGCAGCAGCATCTCCCTACATTTATATCAAACAATACTATTTATACAGCTGATTTAATGCAAAAAGAAGTGCAAATATATCTGACATTACAGGGGCTTCTACACCCCCTACTTCTACACTCGTTCACATCTTTAAGCAAGAAGTCGAAGGTTGCGTGGATCTCCGTCTTTCCGAGTCAGAAATCCGACTTCGGGTCCGTACCAGTTGAAACTTCCAACTCGGAAGTGGGAAATTCCGACTTCTGAGCATTAGTATCCAACAGGTCCTTCTGAGGATAACAGGTCAGGCAGAGTTTAGGGAGAACAGCTGTGCTGTGTCTGTGTGTAAAGATTACACCAGCTTGTAGTGCCTGAGGTAACATCATCCTACTCTACCTGATTTAATGCTGCTGGTTTAAACCACATGACGATGTGAATCAATGGATGTATGTGATTGTGCCAACCTGGTGTATTGAAATAACACTTAATCAATATTCATATGCATCAGAAGGTAATTCATATATGCTCTTAGTTTGCATGCTGTGTGTACTGTATCATAAAATGACCTTAAATCAAAGAACAAAGAAACTCCAATGGGCCTTTAAAAAATAGTTTTTTTTTAAAAGCACAATATGATTATGACACATTTTGACTGGCAGATCTGTAAAAATAGATGGTGTAATGTAAGTATGGGTGGGTACATAATGAATTAGGGGACATGGCTTTAGCCAAGCTCTGGGCCGTCCGAAAACAGCAGCCCTATGGGAGTAAAATCAGTCTGAACCTGGGGTGTGACTCGCGCTTTCGTTCCCTGTATTTTTATGCTGGTCCAGGAAATGCACCCTGCTTGCAACTTGTTGTCTTCAGACAAGATTTTTGACTCCAAGCTTTGATTTCTTTCTTTGATAGTATTTGAGCTACCATTTAAAGGAAATGGTCAGAATACGTTTTCTGCACCTGTTATGAAAAACTTTAAAGCAAATTGTCTTTACACAGTTACAACCGTGGGTTTATTTTCCTTTCCTTCACTTTCAAACTGGGTTCTGATTCATGTCTGTGAGAACAGAAAGATGAGGAAAAATAAAGCCACCCTCTCAGGATGGAAATGATCAGGACCTTGTTGTCCTTGCTCCCTGAAGGTCATGTTATCGTCGATACCGGATGTTGCAGGCGACTTTCTGTAAAATTTGATGTAACAACTGCCTGCTTCCTCCTCATCCTCCTCCATCATGTCTCTAGCCATCTAGTCTCTGAGCTGTTGCTCCCACAAACACAATCACATCTGGCTCTTTGTACTTTTCTCTTCTTGAAGGCCACTCAGGTTTAGCTTTCAGGTTTTGAAGGTAAGCTGTGAGCTGGCCCAGATGCAGCACTTCATTCATGCATAGATGAAGCCTCAGGCCTCCTGTAGGTTGTTAAAGATGGAGGAAACAAACATGGGCAACAAATAATGATTAATATGAGATTTTCATTTTATTACCGTTTATATGACCTTCTTCTTTTTCTTCTATGCAGGAGGAAAGTTGGACGCATTGAGACGTGAGTATTTCACTTTATCTTTGGTTCATTTTTAGACGAAGTGAGTCAAAATGTGTGAGCAGAATCATGATGCTAATTTCCAAGTGCTCTCATTGGTCCAGGACCGTATTGTTTGTTTGTTTTTTATTATTTTTCAACTCAAATAAAAAAAACAATGTCTTATTTCACTAAATTATAATTTAGCAAATTTATATTTAATATAACTTTTTTCAGTCTCCAGTTATTTGAATTACTATTAAGAATTTTGCCCTTTCTTTAATGGAAGGGGATGAATAATTTGCAGACAACTGTATATTTGACAAGTTGTTGCTCCCTGATTAAAAGATGAAGCCACGTTAATAAACAAATATTTTTTTAGAAGGAAAGGGAGACACGCAGAG
Source organism: Atherinosoma microstoma (assembly GCA_037177055.1). NCBI lineage: Eukaryota > Metazoa > Chordata > Actinopteri > Atheriniformes > Atherinidae > Atherinosoma > Atherinosoma microstoma. The sequence goes on from JBBBVU010000005.1 coordinate 3,210,313, forward strand.
TGCAGAGATGTATATTCTGCTCAGTGTTTATGGATCATTTCAGCTTGGTTGTCTGATTTAAAAAAAAAAAAAAGATTTTTAGAAAGACCTTTTATTATGTTTACATTTATTGAGCTTTTCAGAAAATGTTTTTAAGATCAAGCTAATGAAGATAATGACTCTCTACATTATGCAATTCTAACTATAAGCTGAGGAGCACTGGGTGATATAATAATGCCTTTTTTAATGTCCGTATATAGCAAAACTTTAGAAAACCCTCTGTTTTCTCTTTTATATTTCAGTCTGAAGAGCCTAAAAAAGCGTTTACAAGACTCTGGTGAGATCATGATAAACCTTGGCATCAAGGCAAAGCCGCTCCCTGTAAAAGGTGGAGTTCAGCTTCCTCCCTCTGAGGCTTCTAATAAAGGGGCACAGCCGGCCTCCGCAAAACCAGCTACCTCCACCGGGTGCACCATTTCTAAATCTGAGGTCAAGTCTCAGGAAAAATCTGCCGTACCTCCCCACGTTGGCTTGGTTTCCAAAGGAGGACCCTCGACCATGAAAACATCTCAACCAAGCAAGCAGAATTTGGCTGAAGCAGGAGCGGGGACAATGGTCACGGCGGGAAAAACTGCAGCGAAGACCACAAATGTGCCGACTACATCTGTAACCTCACGGAATCAACAAAATCCTGTTAAAACATCAAACACAGAAAAATTTGAAACAAAGGTTCAAGAATCTGCAAAACTTGCAGGAACAAGAAGTGAAACGGCTCCTCAAAAGAAGCAACAAGTAGAAGTGGTTGTTTCTTGTTGCTGTTGTCCATTGGAGCCTATAAATACGGGAGTGGGAGAAACTGGAAGCTCTGCTGGGGAAAAAGAACAGAAGCTGACAGACGTAAAGGCTATATCAACTAAACCCAGTGAGAGTCGTACAGCAACCAGTACAGTGTCTCCGCCTAAACCTCCGTCTGATCCACCTGTTTCACAACAAACCATCAAGCTTCCAGACTCCTCAGCCAAAGCTTCATCTCAGGTCCAGAAGAAGATGAGCACAGATCCGGGGTCGTCGTCTGCACAAGGACCAGAAACCAAGACGGATACTTTGCCAACGCAGAGTCAGGCTGAAGGAAGTTCAGCTACGGCTGCTTTGGAGGCCAAAAAGATGGTCGGAGAGATGCCAACAAAAACACAAGGGAAAGGTATGCTGGGGGAATGAGAGGATGTAAAGAACCTGAAAATTTTGTCTGATTTCCTTTAAAAAAAAAGAAACAATTGAATTCAATTATGTGTGAAGCAGGATGTGATGATGAATGAACATATTTGAGTATTAGTTTGTTATTAATCGAGGCAACTAGCTTTATGCAATTCCTATGACAAAAATCAGTTTATGCATTTTTTTAAAGAAAATAAAAAATCTAAATTAGATTGATAAAATCACTTCAATCAGTAAAGTTTCCTGTTTGTTTTTTCATTTCACTTAAATTTTTCATGATATTGACTTTCCCTTTTCAAAGATTCTGTCGCTATCGGGAAAAACCAAACGGATTCGGCATCCGAAGCCGTCGTCAAACTACCAGCACCGGCCAAAACCGACGCCGAGCCGACGGCCGCAGCGGCGGTAACACAGAACCCGGCTACAGCCGCTTTTTCATCGGCTGCTGATTCCTCCCTTACTGTAGGCGAAAATATTGGAAGTCTTCTGGATAGCTGGAAGATCAGTAAGAAATCCAATTATTGTGTATATGGTGTTAACTTGTATCTTTGAACATATTTCCATGTTTGCTGTCTTTAACTTGTTTTCTTTGACTCTTCTTTTCTTTCCAGAGTGTTTTAGATTGAAGGAGATCTTGTCACCCAAGCCAACTGTAAGTTTTCCAAGCACTTGTGTGAACTGAAAACCAATTAAAATTGTAGATAATCCAGTACTGAAAAAAAGCTATTCTAATGGAAAATTCCTCAAAAAGCAGCACACACACACACACCTACACACACACACCTACACACACACACCTACACACACACACACACACACACACACACATATACACACACACCTACACATACACACACACACCTACACACACACCTA
>JBBBVU010000005.1:3231206-3255276 GCA_037177055.1 Atherinosoma microstoma
ATGTACTTTTCTGCAATGTAAAGCACCTTGAATTATCCTGTACATGAAATGTGCTCTATAAATAAATTTGCCTTGCCATGTTTGCCGTCGTGTGAAACCAGTGTTGAAACTCTGAGGTAACAATAGATTAGATTTATATTGGACTTCATTGCTGACCCAAAGGACACAAAGACAAATAAATAGGAGAGTTGGATTCAAACCGCCAACCTTCCTGTCTTTTGACAACGTGCTCCACCACCTGAGCCACTCAGAGGTAAACTCTGGACTGCCCTCTGGTGGACATATTGCCCGAAAACCATGACAATAAAGTATGAGGGCATCGACGGTTGAAATGGAATTATCTATATACGCGATAGAAGGGAGCATAGAAATGGACCTTGAGTGCAATGTTTGTCGCATGAAAAATGTATTTTGGAAAAACTGAGAACCTGGCCACAAAGCTACTGTAAAAAAAACAATTTGCCTCTCCAGTTCAGACTAATATTTAGCGAAATGTTGAGCATGATTGAATGTAGCAACCATTACATCTTCACCTTCTTTGTCCATGACTGTTTCATGGCAGATCTACGTAGAGATGGCCGAATCCAGTGGAGTAACAAACGTGGTGACGTGGTGGAACAGTTGCGAGGCAGAAGACTGGAAGACTGGGTATGCGGGAAAATAAGGGCGTAAATGGTTATTGTTTCCAAGAGTCTTTTATGTAAGGTTTATCTGACCGACTTCCTGTTTCTTCTGTCACACAGGGAGAAAATCTGCCGTATTGAGTCGTGAGTTTCATCTACTTTTTATTTTATGTAGTGAAGGAAGCCAAATTGTTGCAATAAGGAGTGTGATTACAGCTTTAACCTGCAGGGCCAAGTTAATATAATATTACATCAAAGGGTTGATGATGAGGTGAATCATTTTTATACAGTGGTTTCAGAGCAATTACTACATATCATATCTTATGCTAATTGCTTGTTTTAGGCAATCATAACATTATCAAACCCTTTCCTGTGTGAAACCCCTGCACTCCGTGTCCTTCCCACGGAAATGAAGACACTGTTTGTCAATATGTGATGCTCTCAATGATTTTGTTTAAACAACCTCTTTTATAATAAGTGTTTTTGCTTTAATTTCAGCTTAAAGAGCAGAAAATGCCGTCTACAAGGCTGTGAAAAGATTGCGGTGAACCTTGAACGCCGCACAATAGGTTTATTCACCCAGCACCCAGCATCTGAAAGTAAAGCACAGCCTCCTCCTGCAGCCCTTTCTGAATCAGTCCCAGCTGGACCAAGCGCTGCCGTCGTACCTGACTCAGCCATGAAGGACAAACATGGAGCTGAGACCCCGGTCGACTCCACTGCTGCTCCTAAGGCAAGTCAAGATGTGAAGACATCAGAAAAAAGACCGTTACCGACATGCATTGCTGTGCCGGCCACAAGCCTAGTCAAGCCTGAGGAAAATGTGGCAGAGCTTCCTCCCATTGATGAACACAGTTTCAATGCAATTAAAGCAGCAGTTCATCAGTACAGACTCTCACGAGAAAGAACCAAGGACCAAAAGGTGATTCTCATCACTCCTTTGACTGAGAGCTTATAATGGAATTGTTCTGTGTCAAATAGCCTGTGCTTTATTTCTGAAGAGCATGTATGAGGGCAGTAGTCCTTAAAAACCCGATTTACATTGGGTAAAAAATCCACATAGAGGCTGTTTTCCTACACCAACATTATTTATTATTATTTAGAAAAAACAAAACACTTTCTATAAAATAATTGGATTAAAAAGCAGCCAAAAAGACAACATAGATGGTCAAAGACAGAAGAGTTTATTCCATAAAGAAATAAACTCAGGGGAAAACTGAAAACTGCTCTCGGAGAATCTCTTGTTATACAGTTCAGCTGCCGGACCATTGTACCACCTGAGTGATAATCACACACACAAAAAACATCCGGTTTCACACGTTGTAGTGTCTCGTTAGTAATGTAAGTATAGACATGTGTGGTATCTACAGAAAGCCCAGAATCTCAGCTAAAAGTACATATAAACCATGTCTACGACCACCAAACACAGCCAAGACAGCAAACGATTAAAAGAGGAGGTTACTTTAGCACAGCAGCATCTGTGGTGATGGTTTCACCTCTTAAACAGTCTCATGAGTGTTAGCTTTATTTTGATACCAAGATGTTTTATGTAGCATTTATAATCACAGAGAAATAATCAATTATATTTGTGTATGTCCATTTTCAAGCCCAAACCCCAAAAAGACCCTTGGGGCTCAACAGGTTAAACAGTATCACAGATTATTTATCTCATTAGATTAGACCTATAATCAGGGTTGCTTTTAATCAGCACTATGAAACTGTGGAAGATTTTTCTCACTTTTGCGCCCCTGATGAAGGCTAATTCAGCAACCATCTTGCATCCTGGCTCTTCTCTGAGCTCTGTCCTGCTAGTAAAAGTCAGTTTGATGTTGACTCTTGTCTTATCTCTTGCTCTCCCTCCTGGGGACCAGTGTGTTGATATCCAGTTGCTGCCATGCGACGTGGTGCCGGGAAGCAAAAAAATGTCACTGAAGAGAAACGTTTAAAATCCATTTTCTGATGCACCTGAACACATCATCAGTGATGTGACATGGGGTCTTTTTGTGTTTCGGGCCTTTCAACATCTCCTAGGCGGGCCCTCCACAGTTGATCCGCCTGTGAGGTCTGTTTAGGTTGCATGCACTATTCCACATGGATCTTCTTTCTGGGTCCAGATCCATCTGGAAGCTTTGGTGATGTTCTTGGTGGCTGTGTTCCTTGCTCCTCCTGTGCTATCCAGCATGATGAAAGCTCCATATCTCTGCTCCCTGCTTTGATGGGCAAACACTTTCCCTTCCAGCCCTGCTTGCAACAGTCTAACACCAGCTGCTCATGATATAAAATATTTACCAGCACATGTTCTAACCAACCTGTTTTCTTTACATTGATGCAGCCTACCACATCTGGTGGAGTCACCACTCTGTGTAGAGTAGCCAAGACTAACATCATAGCGACACAGTCTGGTCTGATGGGATCTTTTAAAAAAAATATTTCTAACAACCCTTAGATAAGAAATTAATATTTGCTTAAGCAAGGAAACTTAAAAAGAAAAGTCACAATTTAGTCTCTTGTACATCATAAAGCCAGTTTTAGTTCATTTCTACACCTTTTTCTGTTGTTCCAAAAGCAAAATGTATTATATCCTCCTCATCAGACTAATTAACAACCCAAGCTCCAGTTCATAACACCACTGTTTGAAAATGTTTCCTCACTGGTTGATGAAAAACCGATAACTATCTATAACTCTGACCCTTAAAGCACTTTGCATCTGAATCATGTCACCAACTTACTAATCTCCTGAACACCTCCCCTTTTTATTGTTTGCTTTTTAGATCCCTAACCAAAGCAAGACTGACTCTGGAGTCTCACTGGAGAAACCACAGAAAAAAGTAAATGTATAGTTTGATTGTTTATTTTAAACCTTACTGCTATTATTTAAGGCTTGATTTAAACATTTGCCAGCACATTGGGAAGCTCTGTTAGTAACATTGTGGTCAATACGTCAACTCTTTTAATGATCCAGGTTTCTTTTTTCCCCAAAAGGATGATGTTAAAGCTAGCTCCTGTCCTAAAAACAGCTTTGACAAGCAAGATTTTAGCTTTGAAGACCTTGTCACAATTGATGAAATTAGTGAAGATGCAGAGACCAAAGCCGCTAGCTGTTGCACCGCTTCACTTCTTCAACAGACCACCACAGAAAAAACAGAGGAGCAAAGTTCAGATGTGACCTCTGCTAGCAAAAGACCCACAACAAGGTCCTACAAGAGCTCATCTTCCTCCTCATCTTCTGCATCATCGTCATCAAAGTCAACAAAAAGAAGCACAAATTCCACTTTAACACAGAAAGACTCAACGTATGCCACCGAATCCCAAATCAAACCCTCTTCCTCCCCCAGTCTGAAGAATGAGGTTCAGGGTGAAACGGTCCAAGAGGTGGACAAAAGCAAAGACAATAAAGAAGAAAAGGATGAGACTGGGAAGCACACAGAGGAGGAGGAGGAAGATGATAAACCTCATGAACAGAAAGAGAAAGCAGAGAACCAAGACAGCAGGGAAATCCAGAAACCTGGACCAGAGCAAGGCCAGGGATCACATGAGGGACACCATCAGGTCTTGGACGGTTCTACTGCAGAACAAGCAGCCCCAGTTCATGAGGGCAAAGATGAAGTTGCTACTGGAAAGCCAGATCAGAGTACCACCAAATGTGAACAGGAAAAGATGGAGGATTCACCAAAGAATCGGGACAACACAGTCGAAAACATTGCAACCCCACCAAAGAGCATCACCGGAGAGAATGACAAGGAGACGGTCCCCAAGGCAGTGGATGAACCGATTCAAGAAACCTCAACCACACAACGGTCCAGTAGAAGAAGACCAGTCAGAGAAATCAAAGGGGATGAAAAGGCTTCACAAGACAAGGTGATCACTGATGAACCAAGCATCGTGACCAGATCTACCAGACGAAGAAGCAATATAGCTACTCCCAAAGATGCTGAGAAAGAGAGGAAAGACATTAAGAGCCCAACAAAGAGGAACACACCGACCAGAGTTTCCCAGAGGCTAAACAAAAAGGGAACTACAGAGAAGGAAGAATATTCTTCTCTAAAAGAAAACCCTTCAATGAAAAGATACAATGTTCAAGACATAAAAGAAGAAGAAGCCTCTCAGAATGAACAGGAGGAAGAAGAAGAAACCCGGACGAGAGGCCAGCTCGGGAAGAGAAGCAGGCTGACTCCTGGTTAGAAACACATCTGTGTCTGCTTCAAAATCACATCCGAATGCTTCACATGACACTCCAGTTAAATGATTGTCTTCTCCCATAGTGAGGAAATCACCTAGAGGGAAACAAGCGGAGTCTTCTGAGAACCAGACACCAACAGGACGTGTGGAGAAGAGAGGCGGCAGGGCCACAGCTAATGGTAGACGCCACTAAAACACAGTTTTCATGCTTCTGAAATTGTTGCTGCCAGACTGTAAATTATGATTATTAGTAATATTCACCAAGAATTAGTCTATATTACATTGGGGAATAAGTAGAAATGAGTCCAGTGGATTTAAATTGCCTAAAATTTGTCTTTTCACAAAAGACAGAAAGCAAAAGATTAGTTACGAAAATAATTAGAATTAATTTTTATTATTAAATTTGCCACTCAAGGAATTATAAGAGAATTAATTGTCATTCGTTAAATGTCCATTTCTTTACAACATAACAGGAAACAGTGAAAACTTCTTTAGAAAATAATTTAGTTTACAATAAAAAGACAAATGGGATATTTGAAGAATCTTTATTCAAAGACTGTCATTTTTGTTTGGAAATAAATTGGGTTTGAGATCAGATGGAAATAAAAAGCTAGCCGGGTTTTCATGCCGATCGTTTCTTCTTCAGTTCCTTGTAAACGGACGCGGGAGCTTGATGAACCTGAAGCAAAGCGGTCTCGTTCTCAGTCTCCTTGTGTCGCTAACGACTTTACCCTGCCGCCGTTCGACCCCAAAACCCCCCTCGGTGAGAAGCGTGCACACAATGAAAACTATACAGATTCAGATGTTTTGTTATTTCTCATGCACCCATTTGCGCTCGTCTGCAGGTCAGGACTTTGTGGTGCGTAAGTGGGGTTATTTCTGTAACATCTGCTCTGTTGCCTACCTGAATGAGAGCCCCACCGAGGATCTGCACCTCAAAACCCAGACACACTATGACAATCTGCAGGTACTCACACACACACACACACACACACACACACACACACACACACACACACACACACACACACACACACACACACACACGATTCAGCTCATACCAAAGAAGAAAACAGATGCTTCATCTCTCATTTTGTTTCTCTTCTGTTTTTCAGAAATATTACCAGAAGTGCCCAACAAACCCACCTTCAGTGTTGATGTAACGACATCATGGTCCTTTGTTTTATTTTTTATTAAAGAAGGAATAAACCTGCGGGCAAATAAACCTTCATAGCTGCATACTTCATAGCTAAGTTTTGAGGACTGTACAGTCAGAGTAGAAAGTCCTTAACTTGATTCATGGCTGGCCTGGACTGTTTTCTTTCTTTTTTTCTTTTTTTTTTTACATAAATATGGCCTAAATTTGCACTTTCTAGTGACAAAAGTATTATTTTCTATGCAAGTTGAAATGAAGATAAGTTCTTTTTACTGTTATTTATGAATGAAGTAAAACAGTTCCCAACAGTGTTGGCAGTTCAGTGTTAAATGCATGAAGTGAAGGCACTGATATAATTCTCTCTTTTACTTTATATATATATAAATATATATAGATCTATATATATATATATATGCGTGTGTTGATTACCAGCTGCCTCCTCTTTCAGAGGGTCCTTTGTGATTAATTGTTTCTGTTTTTCTGTAAAGTGTTTAAATTCACAGTGCCATATTTTCTGATTCATTTGGTGAAATAAATGTTTTATTCATTTTAATTTTCATGTTGTGGCGCTTGTTTTTTCCAATATCAGTGTAAAAACTGTCTGATTAACTAAATTTTATTAATTAAATGTTTGAAATTGCCCTTTAACCAGCCTAAGAAAGGTGGCTTAGACTATGGCGGGAGATGGTGTGGTTCTTTCCAAAGGTATAGAATTAACCCACCATTGTTTTTTGTCTTATTTAATACTGTTTATGTAGTTTTGTATGATACTTAAAGGGATACTGTGTAACTTTTGGCCACTAAGGGGCTAAACCTGTAACTTCCCACAGGCCACATGACACTATTGCAAAATTAAACGGTCTTTCTCTTTCTGTACTCCTCAGACACCATGTTCACCCTCTTTATTCAGATTCAGACAAACTTTCAAGGAAAAAGTAGCATGAAGCACAGCACACTGTTTTATAGCTGTAAAGCAAAGCGCTGCAGGTCACATGATCCCATGAGAGACGGATCTGTTCATGCAAAGTTATAATGTCTGGTTTCTGAAGAGGGCAGCTCCCCTCGGAGCACCGACGTGTCAAACACTGTATACTGACCCCGGAAATCATCCATTAATCAAATCAAATCAAACTTTATTTATATAGCACCTTTCATACATTGCGCATCACAAAGTGCTTCACATAATAAAAACAACAGTTTAAAAAATAATAAGTATAAAACATTAAAATCATAGCACACACCTGATCATACTCTTTTTCACTTTTCACACATTCATCATCACACGCACGCACATACACACACACCCAATGCAAACACATGATGCCCCCCCTCTTTGCATGAAATTAAAAATCTGCCTAGTTTCTGTCTCTAACTGAAAAGATTATTTAAAAATATAATTTGAGCTAAAAGACAAATGGCTTGACATCGCTGTGAGGAAACGATATCTTGGGGACCCATCCACACATACCCACATTAAGCTGATATTTGGGTCAAAAGTTACATGGTATCCCTTTAACGTGAAAGAAACAGAAAACCAAAAATGACAAACAAAGAACAATGGTTGGTAAAGTGATCATCCCCATTGCATAGATGTCATGCATGATGTCTAGCCTCCTACCATTGTTTTTAAATGTTTTTTTTCTTCTATTTTTCTTAATCTCAAAACTAATCCCACAAAAAAAAGAGATCTGGGTATTTGACAAATATGCAGCCAACAAACAAAAGCTCTCTGCAGAGGACTTTTCACATAATGAACACTTGTTCTACAATGGTTCGAAGTCTCATGTGGAATTTAACCATTTGCAATCAGTTATTCCACCACTAGATGTCAGTACAACCTACATATTGGAGATTTAAACCCCAAACTCAGTCATTTGTTTGTTTTTATATCTCATTGAGCACAGATATAGTGATGGCCATGTCCAAATCATCTCTCTGGCCTTCTGATCTGGATTTGGAGGCTGTTTTGGTGATTAAACATGTAGTGATCATCTAGAACTTTCTCCTTTTTCTCTGGAATAAGGGTTCTTTCAGATGGCTCTTGAAAGTACTTTCAGCATAAAATGTTTTGAAACTTGTATCTTTATAGCTTGCAAGAGTTTGCAAAAGAGAAAAGGGGTACAGTGATATACGGAAACATGCAAACATAAATGGAGAAAATTCCAGTAGATCAGCAGTTTCTGAAATACTCAGACCTGCCCTCCAGGCACAAACAGCCATGTCACCTTCATAAATCCCTTTTCTTCCTCATTCTGATGCAGTTATGCTGTGCTAGACTCTTGTCAAGTTGTATTAGTAATTTAACTTAATTTGAGACTATTTTTATATCAGTTAGTTTTATTGGTATTTTTTACTTTTAGATGAAGAAACAGTTAATATAAAACAAGAATAATTATTTTTTTTCATATTTAATATTTTTGACCATGTATAACGGAAGTGACGTCACTAACGTCTCGGTCTCGGAAACGCACCTGCAAACGTTAATTAGATTGACGTTGGAGAAAAGGTCACTACGGCTAAGTTCAGCACGCGAGCTGTAAGATCGATAAACAAGGTAGGTGACAACATGAAGCGTTTTTACATGAACACACACTTGTTTTTCAACCTTATGACTGTTTTCTTTTTTTAAAAGGCAAATAAATGGCTAAAAATACCTAAAGGGGAGGAATATAAACTGAAGAACGGGTATTTCATTGTTTCCATTTTATCACGTTAGCCTCTAAAATGAGCTTCCTGCATAATTTTATAGACTTTAAAAAAAAAAAAATTATTTATATACCCATATGTTTGTTCCAAGACCACCATTCCTGAGAGATTTTATACACTAAACTTTTCAGTGTTACAGCATGAACTTAAAAAAATTTAGTTTTGTGCAAAGTACCTTTTTTTTATTTTTATTTCTACTGCTTTATCAACCTTCGTTCAGTGTCTGAGTAACACGGTATTTATCAGGAATGATTGAAATTTTTAATGGCCTCCATCAAAGACACATTTTGAAGGATAAACTTCGAGCAATAGACTAGCTGGATAAGCAATACTGGTAGTCATGTGTTCTTTAGCATTAGCATCTTGGATATCGCCAAGGTCTCTGTCTCTGTTCATAAATTTCGGGAACATAACTTATTGGAATTGCCAAGGAACAGGAGGTATTTATTTCAGTGGGATTAACGTCTAATTTTTACCTGTATTTAAGGTAATTTTGGGTTTATCTATCTACAAGAGCCCTCAAACATGCACTGGGGCACTTTGCAGCCAACTGTGAATTGACTGGGATTAGTGCTTCCAGGTCTGGAGCCATCCTCAGCTGGGATCACGTATATTGCCAATTCCAGGGTCAGGATGATTTTCTGGATTAAGTTGGTGAGTTTTAAAATGAGGTCTTGTTCACAGTTGAGGGAAAATTAAGTGGGACGTGGGTGGATTGGTGTCCCATCTCCACTGAAGTACACTACTGGTCTTGTCATAGAGCTGAGCCAAAAAAGTGACGCAATCAGTATAGTTTATGTTCAAGATCTCTGAAGACCAAGGTTAGGGTGAGTAGATCAAAGTACAGTTGTTTCTATTCAAAAGGAGTCTGTACAGGTAATTTGAGCATCACTTTAGGAAGACCTCTGGACTCACAGGAGATGCTGGATATTTTACATCTGTCTAATTCTGGTGGGACAACAATTACAAGCAGAAGATGACAAGAGTGGGCCCATTTAAATAAACAAAACAAACACAGGAAAATGGAACATGAATCGATTTTATTTTTATTTTTTTATGAAAAAAAAGGAATAATTAAGCGTCAAGATTAAACCATATCACAGAATATTTTTACCCATTTTGAAACTACAGCTCAGTTCTTTCCAATAACCCTGGTGATTTTTTTTGTCTTTTCTCAGCTTCCTTGCTACTGGACTATTGCACCCCGTGTTCTGCTCTAAGGTTAACTGACAAGCCCCAGTTGTGCATGGCTCCAACCGACTTAGTTACTGTATGAATTGCAAGCTGCATCCTTGTCATTTCATCCAAAAGCTCAATTTGCACTAATAAGAAGTGATTCATTTGCCGTTGGTGGCCAAGCCACAAGTGTAACAGCAGACTCCTGGAACATCGTTTTCCCAACTGCTGTGATGATCAACCTCAACCCTCTTTAGATGACGCTATGTCCCATCCCTTGTATGACCTCTTTGTTGCTGGGAAGCAAAGAAAACCTTTGCTCCACAAGCCTGAACAGAGTAGAGCCACAAAAGATGAGGCGTCGGTAGACATACTTGTTAGTAGAGCTAGAGATAATGTTGGGAAACTCGATGTCAGCCAAGGTTCTCAGTTTACCAGCATTCGAAGACAAAAGTTTCCTTCCTCAAGCAGACGGATGACCTCCTCAGCCTCTCGAGGACATGGATATACTGATGTTGAAAGTAGTTGTGCTGCCTTGGATCGGTTGTCAAACTGCAAAAAACCTTCTACGGATGAGTCCAAATGTTATTCATCTGCTGCATCTGACCCTCTAAAGACCAGTAACAGCAGGATTAAAATCTCCAGTAAAGAAGAACATGAAAAGCAGCCCATTCCAGGCTTGAAAGGTAATGACCGTGTCGAAACAGACCAACCTGCACCCCCTGAGTCCACCCACCCCAGATATACTCCAGAATTGGCTGCCAAAATTCTTCTGCGTTTTGGACTAGAAAAAGAGGACTTGGAGCATCTTCTCTCTTACCCTGAAGACCAGACCACCGTTGAGAACCTGCCCTTCATATTGCAACACATTCGCATTCAGAAAGCCAAGAGAGCAATAGAAGCAAGAGTGCACCAGGGTGATGGATATGAACCATCTAAAGCGTTTGACTTTGGATTTAGTAAGAAATGCACTGCATGGGTCGAGGATAAGATGGACAGTGGTAAGTGTGACAGTGAAGTGCTAACGGACAAGTTCAGTAGTAGCAGCCAAAATAGAGAATCACTTGTAGGCAGTATGACAGAGAGGAAAAGTAGTTACTTGGTTTCTCCCAATCAGATGGGTTCTGCCACCAGTTTCGGCTCAATGAGGAGCTCTGTGGCTCCTTCTTGCAGCAATCAAACTACACAAGTGCAGACCCAGCCACACCTGACTTCCAAAACGATCTTCACCCCATTCGCTTTGAAAAGTAAAGAGACTCTTAAATGTGTCAATGATCAACGCTTTCTTCCTTTGAAAGAACCAAAGTCAAATTGCCAGTCGATATCAAACACCAAACCATCAGGTATCCCAGATGGTTGCACATTTGGTCTTGTACATATTGGTAATCAACTTGACGATTGCACAAATGAACAGAGTAAATTTCAACCACAAGGGCAACTGTTTAATAAACCGATGAAGAAGCAGCAGAAACCACTGCAGGGCATGGAGCAACAGTACAAGCAGATTCAGAGGCAGCATCACCAAATGGTAAAACAACCACTGTCATTTCCAGTACCAGTCCCTTCGTCTATCAACCCCAGGATTGTCACAGTTCCTCCAACTCCACCCATCCCAAACCAAATCAACTATATTCATATGCTGCAGCCCCCTTCCATCAGACTGCCTTTAGCTAAGGAAGCAATCTTCAAGGGTCTGCCATCACCAGCCATGATGCATGACTACGCTGCAACCACTCCGATAATGTTTCCACATGCCTGTTCTCTGTGTAACAAAGACTTTGCCAATATGAAGGTGAGTTGAGGACAACAATACAGTTTATTCTTAATTCATGAAATTCGGAATTATCTAAGGATATTCTTTTCCTACATATTTCGTTTTCGGTTTGCCATTAAACTTTTATATTCATTTATGAATTAAATTTGTTGCTCTTATAGTTTGTTGGTCAAATTTCATTATGTGAAATAGTTCACATAATAATCCACATCCAGCCATTAGTTTTCATGCTTAATTCTCTGCATGCTTAACACAGCACCTGGCTAATGTCACACAGCACTTTTTGTTGAAAAATAATGGCCAAAGAACTTTTTGATTTAGCTGTGAAGTTATAAAAAATATCTTCTGCCAGTCTCAAAACAAGGTCACTGAAGCTGACAACAGTTATGATGATTTATGAAGACTAAAATCTTTCTTTTATGTGACTCCTAGGATTGGATGTTTCACCAGAATACTAGCCTACACATTGACAACTGCAAACTCTTCCGGAAACGGTCAGTCTGTTATTTATCTCTGTCTCTCTCTATCTATCTCCTTGTTTATTTAAACGGGGACAAATGCCTAAAACGTTGCTTTATAAATGTTAGTAGGTGTCTTACATAGACTTTTAGCTAAGGTAATTTGCAACCACTGCCCCTGTTTTCTCCTTTTAAACTTTCATAGTTCAGTCTTATTTAGTGAGTTATTTAAAATAAAATTCTTGTATGTTTCCTGTGGTTTATTTATATAATTAGACTACAGAAATCTAACTTCTTAGATCTTAATTCAGAGAGACATTTGTTGTAAATAAGCCACTTCTTGACGCATTTACATAGGTATGTCTCAATTTTCCACAGATACCCAGACTGGAATGGAAAAGTGCCACTACTGCCAAGGTAAATTCAATAGCTGTGAACCATCCCACTCCTTGTCTTTCCAATCTAGGATTTTTCTGTTTCTTCTTTTGTAATTTAACTTATTTTAAGTTTAAGTAAATGAGACAGTACCATGATTACATTGTAAAATTTTCGCTGTCTAATGTGAAGTGTACAAGCTGAAAATTAAGTGAGTTGAAAATAAACTAAATTGGCCACAGCAGTAAGTCAAGCACTATTTCATAACACACCTATCAGGCCACATGGTAAACTGTTTCCTCTTAACACCTTCATCCACTATTGTAGCCAACATTTGTTCAAAGGACACTATTTCTAACACAGAAACCAACGATTTTTATCTTATGGAGGGGTTGTATTTTTCTATAATTTGAAGATCATTGTGGCAGCAGTGACTATTATGACATCTATTATTAGGTCATATTTTGATAGATTTGGTTTGATTCAACACAAGACACAGTATGTGATATAGGTATCATAATGCACAACCATTTTCCAATATGTTCAACAACTTTCTATAAAGAAGCATATGTGTTAGATGTGACACTTTTTTTTTAAAAACATTTCTTTCTGTTTTTCTTCTTCATTGTTGTTTTTAGTCTTCCAGGTGCCAAGCATTCAGCCCCAATGTCTGAGCAGACTTCCCTGAGAACCAGGCACGAGAGTTGTTCCAGTTCCCACTCAGACAGCCCACAGCCACCCTGCAAAGTGGAGGAAGGAAGGGACAAATCCAGCAGCTGTTCCCGCTCACCCAGTCCCTGTCCTTACCAAAGTCCAGAGCGGAGAAGAAATAAACACAGCAGCCAATCACAGCTGTCACACAGATCCAGACACAGGTCTGTTAAATGTTGATTCTGCCTGAAAAATCTAGTAACTGAACAAATTGGCAGATCATCATGAAATGCTAGAACATCTTTGAGACTTAGTATATATTTACATTAGTAATTTGATCCATATTTCTGTTAGGTCGTCGTCTCGTTCTCTCTCACCATGGTATGATCACCCCACCTCGTCCCATTATCGATCACGTTCGAGGAGCCATGAAAGACGATCTTCATCACGCAGAAGTAAGAGGAAGCGGTCATCGTTGAGGAGGAGGAGGAGGAGGCATAAGAGACGATCATCCACTGAGAGGTCACACCTTAAGCGAAAGAAGTTGAGCAGTACAGAGAGACTGACCAGGAAGCTGATGGAAACATCAGGTTTGAAAATGGCAACATTTTACTGAGTGCTGATGTTGTAGAAGATAAATTAACCCAATTGTAAATTAATATTTTGTTATATTCTCTGAAAAGTAACTCTTTTTAGTGATATTTAGTTTTTATTACATGGTGCCTTGATGGCTGTAGAAACTTTTTCAGGCTTGTCAAACACAAACTTGAGACTGAAAGCTGTTATGTCCTGTTAGGTGTCCAGTCTCTTTTAGGACACCCTAACCTGGAAACCATGGTTAAAATTCTTATTCCTGTTGTACTGGCTGAGATTCCCAAGATTGCTGTATCATCATCATCGTCGTTTTCAGCTGCTTCTTCAGCATCCACCTCTTATGCAGAAAATGAGTTGACGACGATGTTTTCTAATGCAAAGCCTATCCCTGAGAAGACTGAGCAGAGTACGTCTACAAAGCCGAAGGTTGGTATGCATGTCGGTAAAAAGATTTACAATTAATACAGGGTATGCATAAAGTCTCTTTACAATTAAAAAGATGTTACAAAGACAATTGATGAGATGTTCATCAAAAAATGGCTACTAGTCAAGAGCTGTGGTTCATGAAACAAAATCTTATATGCAGACTCAGTGAAACTACAGGATAAAGTATGGAAGACATCCATCGTTGAGTCCATCAATTTGTGCATGGCAAATAGACATCTATGGAGACAGGGACTGTGCTTGATAAAGGGAGAAGAGCATCTCAGGAAAACATCCATCATGTAAGAAAATCCTCTGATTGTTCACACACAGTACAATACCCAATTCCATTTGTACTGCTGCAGACAGTTACAGCTACCACGTTCAACCTTGCACAAAGTCTTGAACAAGAACTTGTGATTGTACACTTACCAATTGCAACTCTTACAACAAGAGTGGCCATTTTTTAGAGTTTTATTTAACAACCTCTTTAATGGGATTCTTGAAATGCACAAATGAACTTAGATTAAAACCTTTCATAACCATTGAGCACTTGGAACAAATCAGATTTGATATTACATTAATGAACATTAATTGCCTTTTTGTTCTATATTTTTTTTTAACCCTTCAAAGTTGACGGCATTGTATACGACACCGGCGCATTTGTTTGACAAAACCGCACATATCTCAGGAACGGTAATAGATAGACTGACTTTTTTTTTTCTCTGCGAAGCAAACACGTCAAGCTTTAAGCTGATAGTTCCAGTATGTCTCTGGGACGTACAGAAGCTAAGCTATATGTATTGGAAAGTCAGTGTCACATCACATTATCGAGCGATATCACATGAGGTGAAATGTCCAATTGTAGAGCCTTTTTTCTGTCACATGGTGTCAAAGAGTATCAGTTGTCAAGATACTTCACTCCTCTGTCCGTGTATGTCGTCTCCATGAATGAAACTGCACTGTGAATGCAATAATTGATGTTTAAAGACTGTTATCTCGTCGGAATAGTGTTTAATTACACACACTACTGTAATACATGCTACTGTTAGCACTGTTACTTGGTGGAACTTTTCTAATTTTATATTATAAAAACAATACAGAGTTGAACCGGAAATAACACCAAACGTTCTGAGTGAAAAGCAGAGAGAGAAATCTCAGCCCTGATTCATTATTCAGAAATGTCCCACACTTCACACATATCAACAACACCTTTACTGCTGACCTCCCCCACTGCTTCTACAGTAAGGGGCCATTCAATTCCATGTAGAAGCAGATCAAGAAGCAGTTCCTGGGACCCTACACTGACACTGCCCCCCAAAAGAAATTACTCCCAAAAAGAAAATCAGGGCACTGGCACCAAACCACATTGGATATGTTTTCACTTTTTGTTGACAAAAGTGCATTAAGTAATCTCTGCATTAACATAAATAAACAGGCTGCAATAACATTGCAAGGGGTAACGTATGTGATGTATGTCATAGCAGATAGAAACTGTTTCCAAGAATGGCATCTGCAATAGTGAGCGAATGGGAGTTTTTTTGCATTTATGGTGCAATTTTGACATTTGTATTATAGTTACAGGCTTTCATAGTATTCATGATGCACTGGTCTCACATGAAAGACAAAAGTTATAGAATCATAAAGAGAAAGTAAAAAATAAAACAAACCTATTGAAAATGCACAGTGAACTGCAATAAACAACTTTTTAGACACTATAGAAATGTTATTTAGCATCTTAGGGATACTTGGGGTAATAAATTAAACCCAGGGTCCCCTTAAAATTAAAAAAAAAAAAGTCCAATACTTGATTGTGCATTAAAAGATGACTGTTTCATCAGCAATAATACACAAAAAGTACCAGGCGAGGACAATTCCCAAAAATGCTCCTAGACCTTGAAGGGTTAATTATAAAGTGACTCTATGGATCCCCTGTATTTGCTAGATGGTTTCTTTCCTCCCTTGTGGCTCAAACACACTTGATCTTTGCACCTTCAATGAGTTATCATTGATGTCATGATGATTTGTCATCTAAAGATGGATGTTATCAGTTATGTATTGTTGCTACATTTTCCTCCTCAGCTTAGGGATCCCTTAGCTCCAACCGTGGTAAAGCTTAAGGGGAATTTTGATGCTGTCTCTCACAATGACATGGTTACAGCCGTGGAGCTCTTTGGAAAAACCAAATCTGTTCTTATGTTCAAGTCCAAGCAAAAGGTAAGTTTTTAGGCCTGAGGACATTTTCAATCAATATTTTGATCTAGTCATAGCAAAGTTTTATTTTCATGGTCTTAGTATAGGTAAAATCTCATGACATATGGCACACACCTTAGACGTGGGGAAAATAATCAAATTTGGATATAAAGAGTGAGGGTGTCAAATCTACTTATGCCTCCAAGAAATGTGAGGGAAAGCTTCCCTTAATGTGATGTGTTTAGTTAACTTACTACCCTATAAAAGTTTGACATTTTTAAGTGCAATTATGGGGCTGTTTTTTAACTGTAATGTGAAATTTTATCACTTTTAAAACTTTAAAACTACACTTTAAAAATATAATTCAAAAAGAGCATAAATCTAACAACTCTGATCTAAACAGACTTGAAACCATGCCTTAAAATGCAGTATTTTGGGTTACTGAAGTATATAATGGTGAGATACAAATGCTTTACACTTGTGCGTGAATGTTGAGAAGTTTGTCGTGATTTAAACTTTTTTTGTGCACATAAAGGCTGCCGTCTGTTTTGAGAAAGAGGAAGATGCTGTGAAACTGAAGAGAATGAAGACTGTCAGCGTGAAAGGAATGTCAGCCACTGTAGTCACAGGGAAGGTATCGCATATTTTCTGTTTGTCCTCATAAAATGTACAAAAACATCCAAATATTAGTGCTTAGCTGGCCTTTAATCGCAGTATAAGATTGATTAAAAATTTAATTTAATTTCCAGGCTGCTTTTTCTAAGAGGCTTCCCTCTACGGTGACTAAGAAGCAGAAAAAGTGTCCACAGAAGTACGTTATGCTTCACATTGACCACTGTTTTTAGAAGTTTTACCTTGGGTTTGACTGTATGCTACTATAAATTGCAAGGATCAGAATATTAAATATTTTTACCTTTTTGTTTGTTTTTTTTGCTAATTAAACTGTTTGCTGTTTTTTTTCACAGGAAATTTGATCAGTCCTGTGTCTCCATGGCTACTGTATCCACTTCCACCGGAAATGCTGTTTCCCCTCAGACTAAAACATTTTTATCAAGACCAAAAGTGAAAAGCGCCATCACAGAAAATCTTGTCACACAAACAAAAGTCTTCGTTTCCAAAGCAATAAGTGTCTCAGCCAAGAAGAAAGTAAAGACTGTACAAACTGTCAGTGTGGCAGTAAAAAAGGCTGTGAAACAGACTGAAGTAGAAAAAACTTCCTCAGAGAGCCCTGAAAATCGGCCTGATGTTGGTGACTGTCAACAGACGGGCCAACTTGAAATCGGTGCTAAAGGATCTGTGATGGCACATATAGAGACTATCGAGGTTGGAAATCCTTCAGGTGTGCTTGCTGAACCAACTGAAGGCAGTGACTTTGCTACAGAGGCAATGGTCTTGGATTCAGAAGCAGAAATGGCCTCAACTAACCATACATGTCAAATTGAAGTGGAGAATTCAGCAACAACAGGTGTACCAAACGAAGTGATAGAAAAAAGTGTGGAAAAGGTTGGTAATGTTGAGGTCCGAGAGTCTTTACAGGACCCTAAAGAAAAAGTTAAAGTTGCTAAAACAAGTAATGCAAAAGCCTCTAAAACAAAGCAACAGGTTGACGTTGAGGCAGAAAGGTTTACAGGTATTAAACTGCTGGAACTTGGGGAATCTGAACTGACGGAGCTGATTGAAGCTGAAGTTTTTGCTGAGAAACAATTACCAGCTGATAAAAAGCTAACTAAACCCGATGACGGTCATCAACCACCCAGCATAGTTTCTCCACCTAAACCTTCTGAGCTACCTCAGAGACAACACCCTACCTCCAAACTTCCAGAAAACCTGATCAAAACTTCATTGTCTGCCCAGCAAGTCACCACAACAAATTCAAAGTACGTTACATGTGGACTGAAGATCAAGACAGATTGTTTGGACAAGCAACAGAAAGCTGCCGCATCAACTGATGTTGCCTCAGAGGGGAAGCACTCAGATGGGCTGGTGAAAAAAAAGAGAAAAAGTATGTTGGAAACTATTCAGTGAAATAAAAACATGAAGAAATGCCATGAAAAGACCAAAACAACCAACTAACACCTTTATGGTGTTTGCTGCACCTTGAATCTATTTAACTACAGTTATCTGCAAAATTATTTTCAACCTTTCCATTAAAGGGAAAAAAACAGATGTCACTGAAATATGCTGAAATAGACAAATAGACAAGTGATATATAAAATTTTATGAAAATCATATTTTTTTAATTGTTGTTCAATAGAAATATTTTTTAAAAACCAAAAAATATGAGAAATCAATTTGCATTACGTCACTCATAAACTAACTCAAACTCAATTTTTTTTCCAACTCAGTCTTTTTTCACTAAATTATAATTTATCAAATTAATATTACTACTTTTTTCAGTCTCCAGTTATTTGAATTACTATTAAGAATTTTGCCTTTAACGGAAGGGTAGGAATAGTTTTGCAGACAATGTAAAGATTGACACAATGATAACTGTTCTAAACACAAAACCCTTTATTTGGAGTATATTGCTGAAAAATATATTGTAAGTTGGTTCAGTGTTTAGAGCTCTTAGATATTTACAAAAAGACTTGAGTTTTGATTAGTTGGAAAATTCTGTTTAGTTTCAACTGCAGTGAAGACCCAGGGGAATTCATCAAAGCAGCCAACTACATCCATGCAAGCTTCACCTGCTGCTGCTGACTCTCTGACTTTGGGAGAAAGGATTCAAGACCTTCTGCATCCAGAGAAAATCGGTAAGAAATTTGTATGTAGCTCAGAACTTCCGTTTTACTGACTTTTTACTGATATAATTTCTTTTTCCCCCGACTGCAGATATTCTACGTAGGAGAACCGTCATGTCACCAAGAGTAAGTTTTCTCAAAATTAAACAGCTGAAAAGTTGCTCTCTTCTTAAACTCTAGGGCCAGTTAAAGTTGCGTTTTAGAGCAATGATTTGTGGATTGAAATGGTTTGTCAGAGGTGTGTGGATCAATGTCTAGCTGATGGCGTCGTTGGAAACGTACCGTTTAAATGCTAATAGAAAACATCTTTTCTTCACAAAACTTTGCGGTCCATACCATTGAATTGGTACAGAACTGTGATGTCTAAGTCCAAGTTGTCCTGCAGGTTTCAGATGTTTCCTTACTTCAACACACCTGCTTTAAAAGAGTGGCTCATAAACTGACTTGTACAGCACTTAAATTGTTAAATTCATTTAAGCCATTACTCTGATTTAGTTTTTAATTCTGCCTCTAGCTTTTCTGTCTGAATGCAAAACTGCTGTTGATAACCGGTCTACCGGAGTATTACGATGGCTGCTACACGGAGGATGACGTTGCCAAACTGCTCCAACCATTTGGATTTAACTATAAATCCAGCAACATCTATGTTATTCCTCAAAAGCGCATGGTAAGAACCAGGTCATTCATCTGCATGAGCTTTGTTTCTTTATCTTAGCTTCGGGTTCCCAAGTTTCCTTTTTTACGATTTATTTTAATTTCCTAAAATCTGGAAAAAAAATGTATCTTGTAATTAATTTGGTACACTGTGTATTCATATTCCACTCTGGACTTAAGAGCTTAACTTCATTAAGTCAAAAACCTGGTACTTCCTATGTATAGGTATAAATCAAGAGACTCTTTATGAGATGAAATATCTTAAATAAGCTGAATGTAGTCATATGTGTGGTTAAATTATCATTATGTGGCCTCCATGTTGAGTCATATTTGTGTTGTTTTTGTTTTTCTTTCAGGCTTTTGCCCTTATGCCATTTGCGGGGAATGTGAGAAACATTATCCAGTCTTCGGGCAATATTGTTCTGAAAGGGTCTAAACTTAACTTTCATGCTGTTGCTCGACATATTTACATGACACCGGTATGCATATTCATACACCATACAATTATTATCTTTTATTTTTGTTGTTTTCCAGTAAACTGAAATATTTAGGAAAAAAAATAGAAAATTTAAAGAAGAGAATGGATATTAGAAGAAGCTTTTCTACATTTAGATTAAAAAAAAAATGCAGTCCCTCTGCTGCCAGAGGATATTGACTAATGTAGTTAAAACAAAGGCTATCAGGACAATAAAATGTCACCTGAATAGTTATTAAATTGGAAAAAACATGTTTTTCCCCGTTTCCAAACATTGAAATAACTCCATACACTAAATTTTAAATGTGTCCATTTTATCTGAAGATGATGAATTCAACAGTGCTTTTCTTTTTCAGTTTGGGTTTTATGGAGATCTGATGAGACTGATGGGTTCTGTAAGTAACACAGACACGTCTTCATTACATGAATCGTGTGTTTTTTTTCCCCTTTGACGAATATTTGTTGTTAATGTTACAAACTAAGACCATGAACAGTAATACAAGAGTGAGGGAATGCAGCATGGTTGTATTTGTAACTCTGGTTGCTTTGAATTTTCATCTGTTCCTCTCCGAGCAGAAGGCGAAAGATAGTGGGAAATGTACCGTCTTAATCCAAAACATCGCTCCAAGCCAGACCAGGGATCTCAGAGAAGCTTTAAAAAAAATCGGTTGTGTCAGAAACTTCCTGCCTCTCCTCAACAAGGTATTAACCCCCTCCCCCAACAAGGTAAATTATCTGAATAAATATAAGACAAATTCTCATCTGTGTCTGTGTGTTTTCCAGGTGTTTGTTGAATTTGATTCTGCTCAGGATGCTGATCGACTCGGAGTTTGGTACAGCCTCCTGAAGCATTGCCCTGCCCATAACATCTACAGGATGAAAACGCCAGAAAGCACCATGATATCACCATGTAAGTCTGAGGAAATGATGCAAAGGAACTACCAGGAACTCCTGAAAATACCCTGTATTATGTTCTAGTATTGTGTTTTTCTTAATTACCCTGAGTTTGTCATCGAAAGCATCAGATAAAATTGTCTAAAGTTATAATTTTCCTTGTATTTGATGGATGAGTGTGATTTGAAATTAAAACTACCAGCAAATGCACACAGTCAATTCTTTTGCAATGAAGACCATAAGATAATTACAAAGAGAGAGATTTAAAATGCTTCCACTTTTTAACAGAAGTCTGCTCATTTTTATATGTTCAGCACCAAGACTTCCAGCAAATGCAATGCCAGATGACATGGAACGTGTTGCTGGGGCTGTCATCCCAACAACGCATGCCTGTGTCCCACATGGCAGCAAGGCTCCATTTTGGGTCACCTTTGCCACTTATCCTTTTATGTTTCCTACCTTCTCTCCTTGGTTCATCATCCCAAGTAAGAGAAACTGTTGGGGCTTAATATAACAATAATAGATAATTAAGTGACATTGTTTTTTTTATTTTAAATCTTAGAGTACTTGACGATCAAGGAAATGGCAGATATTGAGGTAAATTTGTTTTAATCACCCAATTTTTATGTGTGTGTGTTTTGATGGCAATCAAGATGTAGAAAATAATCCTGAATGTGCTGTTAAGTAAAACTGTACTCTACAACAGTAAAATAGTTGCCCTGTATGTATTTACATGCTCATTTATCTTTTTGAATTTCATTTCCTGTAGAGAGCTCGTTCTCAAGGAATTAGTTTCCCCACAATCATGCTGACGGGTTTGCCAGGAGGAAACTATACACACAAGGATGTGGCTAAGCTGGTGTGGTGTTATTTCCCTAAACAGACTTTTCACACTCTGCACTACAATGTGATAGTCTTAACTCTGCAGAAGAGGGTAAGTACAGGTATCACCACATTTAAGCTTATGTTTAGTTACTGTAATTGAAATGAAAGTAAAACACTTTTTCTCTCTACATTCAGGCTTTTGTCTATTTTAACAACTGGGACACGTGCTGCGATTTCGTCTTGAATCACATCAGAAATCCAGTTCTTGTCAGAGGCTGCACACTCTGCATTCACTTTGTCTTGGAGAACATGCACCCTGGATTCAGAGAGGTATGGAAACTGGTTGTATGGACTGCACAAAGTTGTCAATACACATTCTAAGGTGTTGGATATACCTGGTTATATATTCTGCCGCCATCAATATTCCGTGGTTAATTGCTATTCACAACTTAAGTATAAAAGAAGTAAAAGTATAAAAAGTATTAAATCAAATGTAAACAGGAAGTGTAAACTTCTTCATTTCAACATTTAACAGACATTAGAAAATACTGTAGAAAAACGGGACCAAGCTGCACTTCAACGCATCTTAAAGTTTTGCAGTCTTTCTTCTATAAAGCAACAATAATTTTCTTGGACTGTTGGAAACTTTGAAAATATTGACCAAACACATTTATTTATATTTTTAAGTGGAATTTAAATGAAAGGTGAGATCACCATGCAAGTAAAAGCTCTGATGGTGTTCTTTAAAAAAAAAAAAAAAAAAAGAAAATAAAAAAAAGCAGATTTTGATCGAGCTGTGCATTTTAAAAAGAGATTATATTTGTGCCTAGCAAAGTTTTATTGTACTGAGAGGCCACTAATGAATGCGTGTCAAACACTGTGCTGCTCTGACTCAGACTTGTGCTCTTTAAAATGTACCATTCTCACCTAGATGTGGTGTCATGTATTGAATTTGGTTGGCAGTTTAACCATATTGATGCTCTGTGGTTCTGATGGGATTTGATCGATGTCAGAACTCGTTTTTGTACCTAATTCTGTCCATAGGGTCCAAGCTGATGTAACTTGGTGTTGGTGTGGAAATGTGATGACAGTCAGCTTTTCTGGTTCTTGTTTTGTCCAGAAACCGTGTTTGTAAACCATTCAGGCATGTTTATGGTCATTTTTGTGCTACTGTATAAAGATTTCTCCACAGAAGTCAAATCGTACTGGCACCTGCCTCTGAAAGGTATAATACTGCTTCTCTTTGAAATTCAATGGTTATATAAGACTGTAGATATGATATGTTTGTACTATGTGGACAATGGCTGCAGGATGATTTATCTGATCAAAGCTTTTGTGAGTCATTAAAATCCTGTAAGTATCACTTTAGTGATGCTACAGCCATATACTGTACATACAAAATGAATACAACCTTTGTTGAAGTGCTCCTTGGTTTGCGGGCTACAGTTTTGTGGCCTTCAGTCTTTCCATCTAACCTTTTTGACGCCTTAAGTTACTTGAAAGTTAGACCTGACCAAGAACCACAGCACATTATGTACACTCATTGGGTCGTGGGCTAAATAAATACATGAAAGCTGTCAAAAAAAGTGTTTTTGTGTTTGCAGGAGGCCATGTACAGGACTTTGATGAAATGGACCAACTCTGTAAGTCATCCAGCACTTATTTAAAATCTGTTGTCATGTGACTGCAGCTACTTGAAACACCAACTGTTTTGATTGATTTCAGAGTGTCCCAAAGCTCGAGTCTTTAAAGGAGCGGCTGCTGTGTGTGGAGATCTTTGAAACATCTGTCCATCTCATCATCAGGGTCATGAAAATGGTGGCGTCTATTGCTTCTTTTGTCAGCTTCCTGCCGCTTGCCAACAGGGTATGTCAGTATGAATGCCTCCATTATTCGTGTTGAGGTTTGCAGTGCATAAATCTCATCAGGGCGTTATTGCATTTATGGTGCGTTCAGACCAAACGCGTTGTCGGCGTCAAAAACGCTCTTTACGCTCAAAGTTGGACGCTTGACGCTCATAAATCAGACGCTTGAACATTTATCAAGAAAACGTTCTTGACGCCAGAGACGCGCGTCTGTGTGACCCGGATGTTAGTTTGTCTTTCTACGATGGCGGATGAAATTGGATTTATTTGCTCCACAAGGCCAGAGAACGACGTCGCCGTGTTTACCG
>JBBBVU010000005.1:3276760-3294453 GCA_037177055.1 Atherinosoma microstoma
GTTTTTTGCAGCAAACAAATGAAGCAGAAAAATTTGTTTTTGGACAAAATTCCAAGCTCACTCAAAGCAGGACTCCCCCCCCCCCCCCCCCCCCCCACAGTTTGGTGTGCAGTTGGTGTTAATCAGCAATCTACCGAAGTATACCGATGGTCTCTACAAAGAGGAAGATATTGCTAACTTGCTTCACCCGTATGGCTTTCGATATGGAAGAGACAAGATGTACATTATTCCTCAAAGTGGCCTGGTGAGCAATGGTTGGAAATCTGCATCACATTTCTTTAACACCCTGATAACTAGTTGTTGTTGTTTTCCCAAATTCTGTTTGTAGTAAAACCTTTTAAATGAAGGTGTATTTCTCCTGTCTCCTTTAGGCCATTGCTCACTTGCGGAAAGTAAGGGATGTAAAAATCCTTGTGGATGACACATGGAATGGCCTTACTTTCCAACAGAATAAACTGCGTATAAGGCCTCTGAACAATAAAATCATAATGACATGGGTAAGCATGCTGTACTTTATTATCCTGATGTATTTGTTTTCAATATCCTTAAGGACAAACGTGGTAACATTTCTTTTTAAGAACCCAATATGAGCCATGATAGATTATGTTATGTTGGCTATGTTAGAGCTATTTGAATCATTAAAGACCACATTCAGCAGCATTTATGAAGTGTTATTGTGATGGTTGAGGGAACGAACCTGGTGTGTGCAGTCTTTTCCTTCGATTGGTTTCAAGAAGACCAGGAATAGAAATAAATCTTGTCTCGACTGTGACTTGTTCTTTAATGAATTACAAATATTTTAATCGTCCCCTGATGGAAAATGCTAACATTAGGATGTATAAAAAGAAGTGTCTTGCTATTTATTTTTTAAAATGACTAAGTGCTTTTGTAAATTACAAATGTTTTTTTGAACATCACTATTATTCTATTTTAAAGGAATACTGTGTAACTTCAGGCCACTAAACCTGTAACTTCCCACAGGCCACACGACACTGTCACAAAATTAAACGGTCTTTCTCTTTCTGGCTTTGCCAGACACCGTTTTCACCTTCTTACTTCGTTCAGCCAGGACAAACTTTAGATGGAAGAGGAGGAAAAAGTAGCACAAAGCAGAGTCCTCTGTGTTTATAGAGGTGGAGCCTTAAAGCAAAGCGCTGCAGGTCACATGATCCCATGAGAGACGGATCCGCTCCTGCAAAGTTACAATGTCCGGTTTCTGAAGAGGGCAGCCCCCTCAGAGTACAGACATGAGCCAAACACTGTATATTTACCCCAGAAATCATCCAGTATTACTCACATTAGGATGATATTTGGGTCAAAAGTTACATGCTGTCCCTTTAATGAGTAGAAGACAAAACAAATTAATGATGCAAATGTTTTCATGAATGCCTCAATCTTGGTTAAACGTTTGTTAGGACTCATGCTCACATTTTTAATGATTGAGGTCAGAAAATGAGGCCTGAAGTGATTTGTACTGGTTTGCTGTTATAATTTCCATTTTTATATCTCTGTGGTGGCTGTGTTTGCACTAAAGTGTGTCAGCATCAACTGGACAGTCACTAACAATGTTTCCTCTTCCAGTTTGGGTTCTATAAATCTCTGATGGATCTGATGCATTTCGTAAGTAGGCTTGCACACACACACAGACACACACACACAGACACAAATTCCAATTTTATTGTTTGCTCTTAAAAGACTGAGAAGAAACACGACCTATGTACGTTTTTTACTATTATAGAGCAAATATTAGACACTAAAAACAAAATTTAAATGATAAATATTCATTGTGATGCAGCACATAAAAGAATTAGCCAATAGCTCTTCAAACTCATGGTTTCTACAAACACAGTGACTAAAACAACCGTCATCATATTAAGCTCAGTGTGCCGTTACATGTGTGTGGTTGGTTTTAATGTTTACCTGCTGGTGTCCAACAGAACGTGACTGATAACGGAGAAAAAATCGTTTACATCGAAGACATCTCACCATCGGAGATTCAAGAGCTCAGGGCAGCTTTGAGAAAAGAAGTTCCCATCAGAAACTTTCTGCCTCTGCTCAACAAGGTACACACACACACACACGTTCCTGCAGGTAGATGGACTGAGATTCATGTAAAAGACTTGATGTTAACTTTTATCTGTCAACTGTGTGTTTCAGGTGTATGTGGAATTTGAGTCGGTTAAAGAAACTGATAAGATCGTAAGCGCATACTATCACAATAAAAGACATTATTGTAAGCACAGAGTTTACAGGTTGTGCATACCACAAGCTCCCAGTAAGTATTTTGGTTTTTTTTTGGGCTATTTGAAATAAATGCATGTGATTAGCAATATGAATATAATTTACATAACAAGACAGAATATTTCCGTTTCTTCATCTGAAATCTGTCTGAACAGTCTTACATTAGAGTTTAGAAATTAATCCTTGTTGAACCTTTTTTTCTCCGTCCTGTGTGTAGCGTAATTGACAGAAAATGGACATACAGAACAGGAAAAAATTATTGTTACTCGGATGATGAGTGGAGAAAAGTAAAAGTAAAATCGTGCATAATTAAAGGCAGCAAACACTGTTGAGGGTTACATGCCGCATGCATGAAATCAGCAACGTCTGCAAGGTTTAGTTTATGTTAAAGTCAGCTTTTAACATACGAGCCATTACGAGCTGAAGTCTCCTTAATAAAATGTGTTTCCTTTTTTGTGTTTAGAAGGTGTGAATGAGAAAAGTTAAATGTACTCTAAAGATGTCAATCGCTTCTATTGACAAGCTAAAATAAATCACAGATGCTCATTTGAGACGTTTGTTTTGAAGAAACTTGAAATATAACTCGGCAGCTGTTTCTGGTCTGAGCTGCCGGGATAACCAGCATCTTCTCTGATGTTATATCCCGGATTTTCCCCTGAGATTGAAGAAAGAGCTCTGTTTATTTACCTCCTTTGTGTGTATTTTAGGCTTTATTGCAGCAGTAAATGTGTTGCACAAGCACTCAGACCTAACTGAGACATCGTTATTCTCCAACAGTTGGCATTCCAGTAGGAAAAAGTAATGTTTACCTGGGAAGCTCTCCACCATTATGGGTCACAATGAAGGCCACACCATATATGTTCCCGACTGTGACTCCATGCTGGTCGGACCCCCGTAAGTAAACGAAATAAACTCAGTTTATCTACCGTATACAACACGTTAACCTGCAATGACTGTGATTAAATAACTTTATTTCTGCCTTGCAGCTTATGCGGCAGCCAACACCTTAGAGGACGTTAAGGTAAGCATCTTTCTCTCCACTTACTTTCCATTTGTTCATCTTCTGTCCTCATACGGAGACATATTTCTGCACCAAAAACTACTTCCTGTCCAAAAGAAATGCTTAACAGCGTTTACCCCACCATAATGTTTTGTTGGTGCTCTTTACTTCAGATAGCCAAGAGAGATAAAATGTCCTCTAAGGTTAAGTTATGGAGCAAAAACATTTTCCAAGTTTCCTAAAATAAATGCAACACAAAGAGTTTCTGCTGCTGTTATTTAACTCAACATCTGTGTTTTAACTTTGTGTTTTGTAGAAAGCGAGCTGTAGTAAAGCTAGCGAGTTCTGCACGCTCATGCTGACGGGTTTGCCAGACGGACATTACACGCAGACAGAGGTCGCTCAGCTGGTGTGGCCTTTCGTCACCGAGAAGAACCTTCGCAGTCTGTTCACCAACGTGGTCGTCCTGCCGCTGCAGAAGAGGGTGAGAGGAGCGCGCAGCGCCATGTTTGAGTTGAAGCAGGAAATAAAACTGAGAACTGGAATGAAGGAAAAAAAGAAGTACGATGTGTCTGCTTCTTAAACTTAGAGAATTTATCATCAATGAACTGGAAGCTGCAAATCACAGGAAGTAAAACAGATTTATATCCAGAATTGAGAAACAACTTCTGTTTTACTTGCTTCTGTTTTTTTCTGACCAAAAGGTTTCTACTGGCCTTCACTTTTACATTTTTTTAGCTTTTTTTTTTCATCATCAGTCTGAGCATCAGGAACGATGTTTGCTGAGATAAAAAGATGACAAAATCTCAGACTTCCTGTTGTAATGTCTTATGGTTTGAACGATTGTGGCTCATAATCTGAAAGATCTGATCACGATCGACTGGACTTTTCTTTGCTTGTTTAAGGACGTCCGTGTTTGACTCAAAGTTTTTGTTGTTAATGTATTTTTCATTTTAAAGAAAAAGAAAAAGCTGCAGATAAACGTGCTGTAAATGAGTGAATGTGTAATATTTCCTGCCTTTGACATTTGACCACTCTCTTTGTTTTTGTACATTTTTAATGATGACACTTCTCTCTCTTTACCTGCAGGCCTTTGTGTACTTCAGCAACTGGCCTTCATGCTACAATTTTGTCGCAACTCACATCACCAAGCGAGTTTGTCTCCACGGCAAATCCCTTAGAGTTTACTTTGTCCTACAGGAAATGGGTCTCATATGTAGCGAGGTACGGAAGCTGGAGGATTCACCCTCTAACATCACGTCACGGCTGATTTGAGCTGAAATCTATCTTGATGGAAATCTGACTGAGTGTTATTTGAAACTAACGCTGATCAAAGTAAATGAAACCTCATCAGAGTATTTCTACTGGTAATGCCAAAGTAACCAGAAAAGTCTCTGAATCAATTTAAGGTTTATTATTTACAATATTTACTGAGGCCCCAAACTCTTCAGAGCATTAGAAAAAGATCCAGTTTAAGTTGTTTGATTGCAAATTGTCCTTTTCTTTATGTTTTTCAGTTGACTGTGTACAGAAACATGATGAAACTGAGTAACATTGTAAGTAATCCCTCGTTTAAATCGGGCGTCGAGTGAAACTGACCGTCTGCTCCTTCTCACCGGCGGCTGCTTGTTTTTCAGGACATTCCAGAGTCGAGGTCTCTGGAGAGACGCATGCTGTCCATCGAGACCACTGTGACGTTTGTGGACCTCATCGTGATGATCATGGACGCTGTGGCATCCATTGCTCCGTTTGTCAACTACTTGCCGTTCGCCAACAGGGTAGGACTTTACAGACGGCCGTTGTCAGGTTCAGGGTCCGGTGTGGTGGGTTTTATCCTCAGGAAGATCGTCCTCCTGACCACCTTCTCTCTTGTTTTCTCAGATCTACATTGAGATGTGTTCACTCAGCGATGTGATGCGGGTGGTGGAGCGTTTTTACGCTTCGGATTTGCCAGATATGATTTGGTACGTGTGACGTGTCAATAAATGAAGGGAAAAGCTGTTATCGGCCAAACAGTCTTTGTGATGAAATACTTCTCTGACCAGCTCCTTCTCTCTCCATATAGGAATAAAGTCGTCCGCGTTGAACGGTGAGTTTATAACTTTCCCTTTTTGATAATTAGTAAACGCAGGATAGGCCTTGAAAGGTTCTTACTTCTGCCTTCTTTTATTGGACTACGAGGATTTAAAGGAAACTTCTAAGTTATGACTATTTATAGCCATTTCTTTTGTATTTTGTTTAGTTGTTTTCCTTTTTTTTCCCTCAAAACTTTGATTTCTTTAATTATG
This sequence comes from Atherinosoma microstoma, assembly GCA_037177055.1. NCBI lineage: Eukaryota > Metazoa > Chordata > Actinopteri > Atheriniformes > Atherinidae > Atherinosoma > Atherinosoma microstoma. Next base: position 3,282,290 of record JBBBVU010000005.1, read on the forward strand.
TAAGAAAAATAAACTTAAACTATTTAAAAAAAATGTTGAAGCAACTATAAACTTATCAGGTTAAAACTGTTGAATCAGAGAAAATATCCCTGACATGATCTTTTCCCGGTTTGTTTGTCCATCCCTTTTTGGCACTAATGATCACTTTGACCTGACGTCTGACTGATAAGATTTGTTTGTTGTTACTGATGGGTAAAATGAGTCACTTCTGAATAAACTGTAGTGTCCTGCTGGGAAAACTGGCATCATGATCCCTCAAAAGCTGCTCAGTCAGCTTAGAGACAACAGAGAGTCTGAGGACTAAATCCAATCAGATGGGACGTGAAGCAAGTTTAATCTACAACCCACAGAACCCCGAGCAGCTGTTGCTAACATCTTGGTACCAGATGTTCTGACCGGTCAACACACAGAGGATGTACCAAGTACAGCGAAAATCAATGTTAAACATTGGTTCAAACATCGATGCTACCCAGTTCATTTTAGCAGATTCATACTGATAAAAAAGAAGGACTCAGACTTCTTATTGAACTATTGGCTCTGGCACTGGATTTATAAAATGTTAGATTAACCCAGCGGCAGCTAACTGCACTTCTGATTTTCATTTCAGTTTGAACAGCATGCAGAGCCGCCTGAGGAACTGCGGTCATATGCCAGTTCACATTGACCCGGTTACAGCCACGCCTCAGAAAGGAAAATGGAAGAACAATCCCCAGAAGCAGACCTCTGGCCCTTCTGCAGCCTATTCAAAGTACAGGGCAGCACACAATGTCCCCAAGAAGACTTCCAAAGCTAAGAAGAAGAAGAAGAAGAGTAGCAGACAAAATCCCAACCCGACCACAAAGGTCTCTCCGTTACCGCGTCGTGTAACACGTTCTTTAACAGAAGCCGCTAGGAGTCATCAATCGAATACTCAGAAAGCTAAACACACCGACAACGTAGAGGCAGCGTCTGACCAGAAATCAGCAAACAGGCAAACAGCTGGAACCTCCTCACATCCAAATCCACCGCAGGTAAAGGTTACAAATAAAACCCAGAGTCTGGAAACAGATTTTCACGATGAAACAGCCCAGGAGGCAGAAAAAAGTCAGGACAAGGAAAGGAAGCAGGACGCAGACCAGAAGGATGAAATCCTGGATGCACTCGATCAAGCTGATAAAGCTTCCCCAGAGGAGTGCAGCGAGACGGATGCTTCCCTCAAGACTGGAAGCCTCGCAGCAGCACAGATGTCTGAAGATGACGGGATTCAGTTCAACTCATCCAATAAACCCAGTGATGCAGGTTTAGACACAAACCAGCAAAGTCCACAAAGAAAAGGAAGCAGTGGAGAACAGGAAGACGGTAAAATGTTGTCTGAAGATGTTGATCAAATTAAAGAATCGGGCCAGAAGGATGAGGATGAAAGTAAAGCTTGCCCAGTGGAGGGCACTGAAATAGAAGACGGTGTTTTCCAACAGGACAGTCACACGGTTGAAGAGGACGCTTCTAGATTAAAGCAGACGTCTGAGGGAGACTCGACTCATGTTGTCATCAACTCTGATAAATCAGCAGAAGAACCAGCTGATACAGAAGAGAGACAAACTCCAAAGATCACGGAAGAGGGAGGAAGGATCTTACAGGAAGGAGAAAAGGGGGATTCAGAGGAAGTCTCCGTCTCTGAAGACGCTGGACAAATTTCTGAAGACAGAAACAGCAAAAACGTCTCAGAAGATTTAAATGAACAAGAAGCCTTAGAGAGACTGGACTCAGTTAATGATCAGATCCTCTCAGAAGAAACTGAGCAGATATCTAAAGCAGATGTTGGAGCCACAGAAGAGGATAAAGGTGGTTTCAGCCAGGTTCAAGATTCTGAAGAGGATCAGCTGTTGACCACAGAGACTGATTCAGTGGCTGTCAACAAGGAAGCAGGTTTAAGGAGCAGGACATCTGAAAGTGAGGAAACCTCACCAGAGACACGGGACGGGGCAGTTACACATGAGACGCAAACAACGGACGTCCCAGGAAAAGACAAAAAGACCGATGGAGACACTGAGGAGACGGTCTATGAGGCAGTGGATTCTGTTCAGGAAGAATCTGGACAAGAAATGTCCACCACGAGAAGGTCTGGTAGAAGAAGAACCACCAGAGGAACCAAAGAGGAACCTGCGTCTACTGTCTTACACTCTCCGGAGGACGAGGTTGCCGCTGATGAACTGGCAATCACAACGAGATCCACCAGAGGAAGAAGAGAGAAACTTCAGAAAGATGCTGAAAAAGAGAAATCCGGTGAAGATGAGACCCCAACAAGGAAGAGAAACACACCTGCCAGAGAGAAAACCGCGGAGAGGGAAGACAGAGCTCCTCCTCTAAGAGACACCGCTGAGGAAGAGGCTGCTGAGGATGTTCAACCGGCAACCCGAGTAAAACCAAGGAGGGGAAGACCAAAGAAAGACATAAAATCAGCAAAAAGTCTGAGTGCAGCTCTAAAGAAGGAAGAGCTGGTCAGTAAAGAAAGGACCGGGGGTCAGCAGGAGGAGAGTCTTCATCACTTGGCTGATAACAGAGAGGAAGATCACGATGAACTGTCGGCTGCAGAAAGATGTGGTAGCGAAGAAAAGGACAAACCAGCGAGCGAAGCTGAAACACAAGAAGAGAAAAAAGAGAGAGCAGACTGTGTAAAGCCTGAGGTGAGGCTAAGATCCAATCACACGAAGGCTTCATTTTCTATCTGTGATAACTGTTTGCACCAATCTGATCCCTTGGTCTGTTTCTAGATGATACTGAACGTAAACGAAGAGGGCCGTGCCGAGGAAGACCAAGTTGCTAAACAGGACGACGGCACAGGTCTGTTCTAATGATACACACTTTACCATCACAGCTATAAGCTTCCAATTTGACCCAGAGATTAATTTATTATAGTGAATAAAACTCCACACTGACCTCATGTGGCTCAGGTCGTCCGGCGGCTTTGATCCTAAGAGGTCAGACAAGGACAACTGGACTCATTTTCTTAGTTCTGGAGGACGTTTCTCCTCAGATCTTGCACCTGGACTTGTTTGGTCCTTCAGGTCACGTTTGTCACCAGTTCACCTGTGAGGCTTTTATCTGCTAGAACAAACTTGTTGGGTCAGGTGGTCCTGGGGGAGGACGGCCAAGGCTGCACTGTAGGTGAAACCCGAGACCACCTCCTCTGTTTAGCTTTAACATAGTTGTCTTATTGAAGCTTCTCTGAGTCTTCCCGTCTTACCTTGAGCTGCAGGCGGACCACCGAGTCCTGACCTCTTCTGGGGTTTGTCCTTCGATGAACAAGCTTCATTTGAGGGTGTTGTCATGTTTAGACAAGATCCTTCCTCGTCTCTCAGACCTGTCACATAAAGAGTTTTTGTACATAAATATGGTCATTGGTGTGAAATTTAAAGCAAAGATTGATAAATATCTGCATCAATTAAAACTTCCAAGGTGCATCTCAGCAAGCTTTGGATCTGAAGATGAAAGCCACCAATAAGATCCAATATTTATTCCAGTTGTCATATTTTACGTCTACAGGCGTGAGCCAGCATGTGTGGCGGTACAGACTGTATGCAGGTTAAAATTAAACCTTTATGCGTGACTTAATAATACATTTTTGATTTAATAACTAATACGTGGACAACATGAAGTTGAAGGTTTATGTGACTGAAGGCTTTTCTGATTTGTTGTTTTAGAGGAGAAATCAAGCTTTACGATGGCAGAAGAAGCAGCACCAACCAGGAAAAGAGGTCGACCCAGGAAGAAAACCAGAATCACTCCCGGTAACATAACATTTTTATTAAACGGGGGGAAAAGCTGAACCCATAAAAAAAAGAAGACACTTAATTTTTCTTCTTCTGCAGTGAGAAAGTCTGCCAGAGGGAAAACAGTGAGCACAGAAGATGACAGAGAAGAAGAGGAGTCCCCTCCTTCTAAGTCACTTGATTCCTCCTCGACGCTGCATAAAGATCCATCAACTCTGTCCAATGACGTCCAGCCGGACATCCACAAGAAAGACGAGGAAGCAGAGCACCAGTCTGCTGCCCAGCAGCTCCAGTCTGAGTCACTGGAAGGATGTGAAGAGGAGGAGGAGGAGGAGGAAGGATGCAGCAGGGAGGATGTTGAAGGTACAAGCAGCTGTTTGAAGACGATGTTCACTAAATGGTTTTTATAACACTGGATACAAGTTGGAGCTGTAAATAATGATTAAATGTAGTTTGTAACATGTTAGAAAAGGAGCAGATTTCATGACCTGGAACTAAAGAGGAAACTTATTTATAGGCTGGGTGAGGATGGTATAGTTGCAAATTAGCCCCCTTCAGTGGGCCTGAGTGAGTCCTCCAATACACTTCCACTCACTGAAGAATGGATATAAAATTCCAGATATACATCCAGACATTGTAATTACTAAGAGATAAACATGAAAAGAAAATGAGACAGTTATACTTTTATAGAAAAAACTGAAGTGAAAGAAAAACTAAAGCATCACTAAAAGTAACATGTTTTAATTCATGAGTTGAAGATTGATAAAAATTCACCCACTAACAAACTCATAATTTGTCCTAAGAAATGTCTTTTATTGAAAACAATCTGTTTATAATTAATCACCAGAAAGGAACAAAGCGAGACAGAAATGTTTCATTGTGCAAAGAAATGACTGTAAAAGGTTTATTAACGATTCTTCCTTCGTCAGAAATTAGCAAAGGGACGATGGAGCGTGTCGGACCTGAAGCAAAGCGGGCTCGTTCTCAGTCTCCTGTCACTGACGACCTCAAACCGTCCCCGATTGACCACGACCCCTCCCTCAGTAAGAAAAACACAATGAGATGATTTCTATGTTTAAACCTGTTAATCAGGAGGGAAACGATGTTCATAATTGTTTCCATTTAAAGTGTAATTTCTGTAAACGGGAGTCATTGCACTTATGATTTGGAGAATCAGGGAGGAATCTTACAGGAGAGCTAAGAACAAGACAACAGGACGGATCATTTTCACCGTCATTCATTCAGAAACATTTTACCGTCACTTCTGCATCACATAGTTGAGTTTCACCATTTTTAAGTGTTTCTTGGCTGCACAGTGAAGGTCAACGTGGAGAGATGGTGCTTTGAGATCATACCGGCAGACTTGAGTCATAGCTGCTCAGAAGCAGGAGACGTGTGTTCAAATGAGAAAGAAATTACAGAAGTGCAGCAAAGGATGGTTTACAAAGAAAAAATACAGGATATTTTGAAGTCAAGGAGTCCTTAATCACGGGTAGGACCACGAGTCGCCGTCCTGCAGGGTTTGGATGTTTCCTGCTGCGACACCTGGATCAGATAAATGGATCAACGTGCTTGGAAAGAGTTTTAGCTGCTGAGGAGAGCTATTTGATCTGAACCAGGTGTATTAGAGCAGAAAGCATGGAGGCTCTGTGTGATCACATTAAACTTTACAGTATCAAAGATTCAGCAAAAGACTCTTTATCTTGTCCATGTTCAGAGGATTGTAGGTTCCTGTCTTTGGTTCAGACTGATGGATCCGATCGGTGGTTCAATTTGTATTTAATGTTACTGTCTGAGTCTCCATATTGGTACGCACCATAAAGTAACATTGTGATGCTAGAAAGATGTGAGGTAGTTAACATCCATACCAGTATTTTGGGTGTAATCGATGTTCCCTGTCCTTCTCTTACCGTCTGTAAATGAGGATATTTCTTTCATCTCTGCTGTTTTCTTTTATAAGGGCTCTGACACAGATCTGCACAGCAGCAGCAAGACGCACAACAATCTGCAGGTAAACAAATACAAGGTTCAGCAACATGAAAACAGCTCCAATCACACACACTCTAATTATTTATCCTTTGTTTTCAGAAAAATGACCAGAATCTTTAACAGAAACCTTCGGGAACGTCGGCACAAAATAATTAAGGTTTTGTTTCTGATCAACGTAAACCACTGGGTTTAACATGTATTTGTGTCTCCATTCCCTTTTGAAATAAAATACTTATTATTCCAAATTATAATCCAGTGTTTTTATTTCTTAAATCATGTTCTGGGGGGTCATTTAAGTTTGCAGCAGTTACTACCTCCTTCATCTGGGTAGTGACATCCAGGAGGGGAAAGCGGAACATCAGGAACTTACCTCAGTTTTAAGATGCTAACTTTTGTAAAAATGTCTTTATTGTTCATGATAAAAGAACTGGTTTAGTTTTCTTTATTCTCTGGTAGCTTGTTTAAGTTTTATAATCTGAGAATTATATTAAGGTTTTCTCTCACAAAGTGAATGTTTGCAGCTTTGGAAGGATGTGTGAATAATTTAAATGTCAAAAATAAACTTCTGTACTAAAACCATCTTTCAGTGGCTTGTTTTGTAATTTACCGTGTTTGTGTGGAAGCAGAGTTCACAATTTAATGAATTGCATAAAGCAAGATGTGTTTAAATATAAATCTTCATTTGGTAGAAACTTTGTCATTTTGAACTTGATTCCAACAAAAAATTCAACATTTTTATCAATGGGTGTCAGCTGTAAGCCGCAGAACAACTTAGATTTTTGCCTCTTTATATTACGAAAGTAGGAGCAACACTGACTTTGATCTTTTACTCCAGTTGTACACAGTAACTGGGCTTTGTCACCATCTCCACCTGGGAAATATGGTAACACTTTGAATTCAGCTGCAATCATTTCAGATTTGGTGTTGTAATCTTTGTACTGTGGGAAACCAGTGCTGCCCCAACACATACTGTAGAGGTGCTGGGAAAAGCAAACCCAACTATACAGATCTGAACCATGATCTGTAAACACTGAAAGAGATTTATTACATGTATTTGCTAATTTGCTGGTGTAGTTTGTTGCTGTATTATTTCTCATTACCTTTTAATGATTATGACAAACTGATTAAAAGAAAAAGCATCAGGAAACTAAGTACCACACATTGTTGACATAAATTGCAGGTTACAAAAAAAAAAGAATCTGTAATTGGTGTACTGGTCTGTTGAGCACAGTCTGCTGCTGTAATGTTGACTGGTCACTGAGAAGAAGGAAGTAAATACATCCATGTTGGTTTCTGGTCATCGGACCAGATAAAAGGGTTAGATGTGTTTGAGGATTGTGGGATTAGAAGAATTAAGCCTCTGCTTATGACAGATGTAGGAATATTAAGTTTTGTTAGGATATGAACTAGTTTAGACTGGACATGTCAACTTCATTACTTTGCCTCTTTCACTTATTAAATACTAACTCTAGTAAAAATAGTTTGATTATTCTTAATGAATCAGGAAACATTTTTTTAATTTGCATTTTATAGGAACAGAAGCAAACAAAAGACTCACAACAGCTGATGGGTTAAACAGCTCAACTCAGGAAAAAATGCCCTCCATAAAACAAAAAGTCATGAAATAAATGTAAACATAGCAAAAAGTAAAACAAACACACTTCTTTATAAAGAACATTTTCCATGGTCTGAAAAGTGCTGATTTTAGATTCAAAATGAAAGAAAAACAAAAACATCCCAAAGAAAACGTTTAAAGACAGAATGATTGATAAGGATGAGGTAGCATCATCTAGCTAAGCTAAAGACTCATTCAAGCCTCTCACTGCATTATCCCATTATAAACTTAAATTGTGTGCTACATGCTTGAAATAAAGAAAAGGAATAAATTAAGTGAAAAAATACTTTTTACTTCTGTAAACTGGGAGCAGGATTAAGAACCTGTTTCACTACAGTGTTCAGCATCTTTGCTCCTTTTTCCTTCGTGTTTCTTTCAGCAATAAGAACAATTTATACTCTGGCGTCCAGAAACGGAGGGAATCTGTTTGCACTTTTAACCTAAACACCGTCTTCTGTCTGTTTTTGGTCCAGTAGAAAATGAATGGCAGTAGATTGACGCCAGTTCTTCCAGACACATCCAGAGTCGGCGTGTCCCTGCTCCAGCAGGCCACATGATCCCAGCAACACACGGAGAACCTGCACAAGATGGACGAGACCGTTGATCATCATGTGATCTGCCAGACACGTTTAAAGCCAGCGTGACGTTACAGATGCACACATTTCATACAATCAGCTTTACCTTGTTCTAATCTTTACTCATCGGCTGACGAGCATCACTCCGAGACGGAGCCTTGCAAATTCTGCATCTTTGGACGTTTCTGTCGGAGCTTCTGGTAAAATTTCTAGAAATTAAATAAATAGAAAGGTAGCAGCACAGTGTGAGGCCAGCCAGCCGGTGTCACTGTGTGTTGAATCTGGTGCGTGTGCACATACCAGCAGGTTGCAGTAGTGCGTTTCACTGCAGCAGTGCAGGTCCTCGGTGGCGCTTTCATTCAGGTAGAAAACAGAGCACAAGTGGCAGAAATACCCCAATTTAGGCACCACGAACTCCTGACCTGCAGAGAGACACAAACAGGAACATCAAGTGTTTTACCTGCATGTCTATCCTGTGGTTGAATGAAGGCAGACTAGAATCCACAGCGAAACAAGACTGAGAACAAGAACTCTTGACTTCAGCCCCAACAGGCTCATGTCTCTGTTTATGGACTGAAGATGACCAAAGAGAGATCTATACTTGAGCTCCGAGGATAAAATCTTAACTCAAAGACACCAGCATGGACTTAAAATTATATAAAAGATATTGACGGATGTTGATGAATATTTTAAATATCCATAAAAGAAGCTATAATTTTATCTGCTTCACAGAGAGCATTGTCACAACTTTGTATTCAAACAGCTTCTTCACCGTTGCCACGTCCTTCCACTTCTTTCTCCACACATCCTTCTGGTGTCTGGTTACCACAACAACCAAACTCTGGATGCTGTGCAGCAGAAAGATCAACATCAGAGTGCTTCACTGCTTCCACCGCCATCCTCCGGACCTCCATCAGGCCGTTAGTTGACAGATCTGATGTGTCTTTGTCCAATGATGAGATGGGATCAAGTGAAGCAGGAGGGAGGAAGCTCTTCTCTTCTTCATCATCTTCTGTTTTCCTTCCAGTAGAATCTCTTACTGAGGAAGACGATAAACTAACTGAGTTATGTTTTACAGTTTTAATGTGATTGTGCAGCTTTATAGCCATGGATGTGTTACCAGGAGTCAGTCTGCTTTTCTTGGCCTGGCCACTTGTCCTGAACGCTTTCACTTCATTTTCTTCCTCTTCAGTCTTTCCCACCTCATTTGCAAAGTTCATACTCTCCTCTAAAACAAAAGAGGAAATGTTTGAGACAAAAATGTTTGTAGTTGCCACTGAAATATTTTACTGAAGGAGCAGTAAAGTGCAGGAAAATGCAGAAGATGTGGATACACAGCAGTCTAAAACCAACTTTAGTAGGAATATGAATGAAAAGTTAGCTTATTGGACGTAAGGTGTCACAAGTAATGGCTACTATTCAAGAGAGAAATGAGGTGGATCCAACAACCACCCTGTTTATGCTACCTTAAAAGTAGCCGTTTATGTTAGGGCTGCACATTATATCGGTCATCATCAATCAGCACATGCTTTTTGGTTGTTGCATCAAGAAAAAGTTGTGGTCAGAATGCAAACACACCGGCATGAGTTTTAGATTTCTACAGACCTGAGTCGTCATGTTTACGTTTAACAGACAAGGTCGTCTTGGCTTCCTCCTCTTCGTTTGTTTCATTCACTGTCACCAAAACCTAAAGACAGACACGATGTTTAGGACACGTTTATTTCCTGCTGAACCAATAGGTGCATTACGCTGAATCTAAGCCAGACCTGTGGGTGCAGGAAGTCCTGGTTGTCCTGGATCAGTGAGTGAGCCTCCAGTGTTCTTTGCTCTTCTTCAATGGCATCACTCAGAGTAACCATCTTTCCCATCTTCCCTTTATCTTTTCCTTCCCTGCTGTTTCCTTCTTCACCTCCATTCTCTTTAGCAGCAGCTTGCTTCATCTTCAGTTCCTCTTCCTCAGCTACATCAAAGTAATCTTCCTCCTCCTCACTCACATCTTCCAGGCACAAAAGAAAACTCAATGCAGACGCAGTTTCATTTTTCCTGGGAGATTTTTCCACACCTTCCTCAGTGGTTGCAGCATCACTTTGGGAATCAGTTTCTGGTTTGTCCTTCTTAGCATCTGCTTCTGGTATTCTGTCTTCTTCTGTGGCAGATATTTCTGCAGATGGATTACTAACCTCTTGAACCTCATCAGCTAGGAGAAGGCAACTTTTCTCTCTCATGACATCTCGTGGTGTTTCCACGGCTGTGGAGCCACGCCTCATTTGGCCCACTTCAGCTGGACACTCATCGTTTGTCGCCAGTTTGTCTCGCGTTGCAGGTCGATCATCCCCTACAAAGACCACAGCGTCTACCATTTCACAAGTAGCCTGTTCCTCCCTTGCATCCAGAGTATCAGCATCACTCTTGTGAGAATCTCTGACTGATGCGATCATGTGCATTTCTGGGATTTTGTCTTTTTTATTTCTGTTATCCAAAGAGCTTTGCTGAGTGGCAGGATCCTCTTCCACACAGTCTAAAATCTGCATTGTTTGCTCTTCTGCATCAAGGTCCACCAGCTCATAGACCATCCTATTTGTGCCTTTGTTAATTATTTTGTCTCTTCCTGTTGTGTTAACCGTCTTATCTTGTTTCTTTGTCCATTTCTCTTCACTTGCTTTCTTAGAAACATTCTTGGTTTTGTTTTCCCTTCTATCAGCTACTAACTCCACCTCTGAAGTGATCGGCTGATCCTCAACAGAATCAATAACTTGGGAAGCGTCTTCCTCTTTGGATCCATTGGCTTTAAAGATCTGATCGGTGGGAGTTTCGAGTTTCTGGCAGTCACCTTCTGCTATGATCTGACCACAAACTGAATCCTGAGTCTTAAAGGAGTCTTGTTCAGTGAAATCTTTTGGAGGGTCTTTGCCGTTTCCGTCCTCAAGAGGCTGTTTTTTGTCCGAGATCCGGCTGCCGTGTTTAGAGGTTTTGTAGAATCCCTCCCATCTCCTTGGAGTTTGCTTATTTTTACATGGCATTTTATTTTTATCTGCTACATCTCCAACTACTGATCTGTCAGACAGCTGCTGTAATGTGGAACCTTCATTTTCTACCACATGGCTGTCATCTAGTGATGAAGCTGTATCGTCTTGCATTTGGTTAGAAACATCTATTTCCCTGGAGGCTATTCCTTCATCAACAACACAGGCCATGAGCTGGTCTTTTCCCTCCTGTGGTCCCTGGCCTTGCTCAGATCCAGGTTCCTGAGCTTCACTGATGCCGACTTGGTTCTCTTCTTCTTTCAATTGTTCATCACTTCGGTCCTCGAGTGAATCGGGAGTTTGGTCATTTTTTCCATCATCCGCTGCTTTCTTCCTTTCTTTGTCTTTGCTTTTCTTCATCTCTCGGATAGTTTCTCTAAATCCAGACTCGATAGTCTGATTTTGGTTGGTGATCTCTAACTCCTGTCTCTGTGCAGGTGGATCAACCTCAGATGAGGTTTCTCTCCTTATTTGTGACTCAACGCTCTCCGTCTTCACCACCGCACTTCCTGTGAGTTTTCCTTTTTTAAATGACCGACGAGTCCCTTTTGACACCTTAGCAGCTTCAGTCAGAGAACAGGTCCGCTGACTTGTAGACAAATGCGATACTGTAGCTGTACCCTCAGTTTTATTTGGCCGATTCAAGCTCTCCGTCACTGCAACGTCACTTGTTCCTGCTGTAATAGGATTCAGAAAGGCGGAAGAGGCAGCTGTGTTAGTGGTTTTCTGAGTGAGTTTCATCACATTATGAGAAGGTTTAGCAGGAAAAAGCTGTGCTATTCTGCCCATAACTTGCCATCGATGCCGGTGGTGTTTGTCCTGAGGTTCACTGTGATCTCTCTACAGTCTTTAAGATGTTGTTTCAGGCTCCTCAGACTAAAATCAAGAACAGAAATAGTTCAAGCAGGAAAATATTTGGTTTCAGCCAAAACAGATGAAAATTACCAAAGTGTTCATCTAGTGTAGTCATTCAGATCTGTGGGGTTACTCGCTAACCTTTGCCTTCATATTAATTATTTTACTAGATCTCCAGGGTCATGGCGGCCAAACATCAGGTGATTCTTATTGTTTCTAATATTTTGACTTATAACAGCAAGAAACAAAGTTAAATACTCACGTCTCGACATGTCGAACATGTTTCCTGTGTGTGTGTGTGTGTGTGTGTGTGTGTGTGTGTGTGTGTGTGTGTGTGTGTGTGTGTGTGTGTGTGTGT
>JBBBVU010000005.1:3310060-3320627 GCA_037177055.1 Atherinosoma microstoma
TTGTTCTATTAATTTCTCTGATTTGAGCAGCATCACCTGCCCATCCCATTTTGTTTTTGTATGTCTGTCTGCCACACTGGACAATAAAACTCAATTTTTCATCTGGACACATTCTTTATGTTGCGACCTACATCCTAGCCGAGCCAGGGTCGTAACAGTCGGTCATAGCTTGTCACTTCTTTATTCCATGCTTGCTTCAGCTCCAGTAAAACAGCACACACATCACTCTTCTTTGATTTATACAGTATGATAAATTTGCCAAACACAATGCTCAACTCCATTCCTCTCACTTTCTAACAACATGCTACCAACCTACTGACTTAGCCTCCCTCCCTAAACTGTAACAACTAACCACCCTCTCTCCTTTCTGTCTCTTGCTGTTCTCTCTTCTCTCTCCATTGAACAGTTTATTGCTCTCGCCCTTTTCTTTCCCCTCATACTTATGTTTCTTTCCCTGCCTCCATTAGTCTGTTTCACATTTTTATATTTTACCAGTGACGTTGAGTTGCTAAATGTTTGTTAGTCTGTTTGTTTTACAGACACTACTAGTCATCGGTGATTGAGGATACCAGCCAAATGCTGCAGTCAAGTACTCTCACTGTCTTTCTCCTTCTCTTGCACTTTCACTGTTATTGTTCACATCTACATGTGCAAAATATGTATTTACAAGCTAGACTCATCTGTTACACTGCTCTTTATATTTTAATTCAGTGTTACTCTGCTCTTGATGCTATTTTAATGGAGTGTCAAGTTATGCTTATTAGTAAAGCCTGTAATTAAGGATTTTATTAAATGTACAGTTTCTTCCAAATAGGAAATGGAATGCCTTTTTTCTTTTTGTAATACAAATGTTCTAAATTATATTTGTCTTACAAAGTCTGCTGAGGGTTTGTATTAAAGTACAGCAATGTTATGTATTATATATATATATATATATATATATATTCTCTTGTGTTTCACACCTGGGGTTCTCAAACTTGCTACTTAACGGTTTGATCTGATTTTTATTCAAGGTCAGAGTTCAGGAATGACTGGCAATAAAATTTAATAAACAAATCAGTTCTCTTATGACTATTCTGGGAAACGGCATTAGTGTGAGCGCTCTGTACTCTGTCAGTTCTTGATTCTTATAAGAAACAGCATCAGAGTGAGAGGTCGTTGCATTGTTCACTCTGTTTTACTCTCCTCAGTCTCCTCCTTGTTGTTCAGTCCAGAATTCCAAAAGCCCCATATGATGTTATAAGCTACTTTTTTAATTTGTGGGTATTTATAGGAATCAAATGCAAAATAGCAGAATTAATATCTTTTGAGAATAAACTGGTGTATACTGTTGAATGACCATAACACAGTTATCCTACTGGCATGTACTGTAATCCAAAATACAGTACTATACTGTTAAAATAAATTACAGTAAGTGCATTGTAATCCAGTATTTTACTGTTATTTTACATTGAAATTCTTTACAGTGTATGGAGAACCTTTACAGAGTGCTTTTTATGAGGATTTTAAATGCCTTATTTTTCTTTATATATCTACCAGGTCATTTTAATGTAGAATGAAGACTGTATGAAATTGTGACAGTAAAAGACACTGTGATTTGAAAACAAACTCAGTAAATTAACTTGTCACATACTGATGTTTGACCAAGAGCCCGCAATTAATAATGTTATTTATTATAGAGGCGCTGTGACAATCTGCTGTAGTTATTATTACTCGCCATAATCTATAAATAAGTAGGCTACTAGCTTCAACTTGTGCTGACAACTTCCAAGAGAGTAGTTAGCTAAAGAACGATACCTGTCAATAAGCTAGCTAATGTAACTCCATTTAAGTTCGCCTCAACCTTTCAAGATTTGACAATCCGATTAAACGCGACACGTAACTGACAAAGCTTTCATATAATTTTGCGTCCTTTTATTTCTTACAACACACAGCGAGTTTTTGTTGACCCGTCAGCTGTTGCTGAACTCCTGGTATTGGAGAGTCATCTAGTGGCCAACTTTAGTACTACACTGGCCTGAGCACAGACACAGAATGAATGATGTTGACATGTTCCAAGATTCTTTGTCAACGAATAACTTAAATTTTTTTATGTAGCGGATATCCACACACCGCCAGGATAAATTTTCCTCCATTTTGAATGACGGGTTCGTATTGTTCGCTCCATTGTAGCGAATAAAACGCTCCATTCTAGCAAATAGGACGCTCCCTTCTCGCGAATAAGATGCTCGATTGGGGCTTTCCACGCCGCAAATTTGCAACAAACGTATTGATTAATGATGATTTATTGGTGGTTTTTGTGTATGAAAACTTTTGGCCCCGAAGGTCACTGGAAGGTGCTTGATTTGGGGAGGAAACAAGGGTTAAATGGAGCCATATTTGTAAGGAAAATGCATTTGTGGGATGAACAGCGTAGGTGAGTATGTGGGTTTATGTCATGAAAAGCTGTCCAAATCTTTTCTGCCAAACAGCTGATTCTGCAGCTGACTCTTTTTCATGGGTTCAGCAAACATACTCAACTCTGCTGCTCATCCCACAAACACGTCTTCCTTACAAATGTGGCCTCATTTAAAAGGGACATAAACAGACTTTCCAACAGTGTCAGATTTATTACCAAGGCGCATTGTTAAAACGAAGATATAACCCTCCAAACACTCATTTGCTGACTTTCTCTGCTAAGTTTTACATTTTGACTCATAAATTTGGTCTTTTAGGATCTGCAGAAAACCTTTGTACATCTGTGCTCTGAATCTGTTCTAAAACGATGGCACAAACAGCGTCATTCCACAGGAACATTTCCATCTGCACAATTCTCATCAAAACCCTCCAATATTGAACAAAATGCTCATCCCAACTGCCCCAGTAAGCAGCTGCAGCCCCATCATGTTGCTGCGACCATGAACATATTTCTCTGTGATTGTGCCAGAGTTTTGGCTCAGACTACAAATTACAGCACTGATCTCCAGAAATTGCAAAGCTTTTTATAACTGTGTATGCGTACTTGATAACATCTGTAAGCATGTTCATTTCATGAAAATGGTAAAAAAAACAAAAAAAAAAAACAGTAAAAATGATGTGTACAGGAAAGATGTCATCAGTGTTGGAAATCCTACAAATGCACGACGAGGGAATAAAACATTTGGCTTTGAAGGAAGGAAGGAAAAATACTTTATTTATCCCTTCGAGGGAAATTATTGTTGTAGCAGAGTTGTTTTTTTGAAGCTTTTGTTTGTGTCTAATTTTCTTTCTCTTTAACGTTTGAGGACATTATGTTGACAACCTTTATTGCTCGCCACATGTGGGTTCATTGTGTTTTTGTTCCTCAGGGGTGGCGATGATGTGAATGATTTGGTGCAGAGCTGTGCAGCTCCTGTGGGAAGCCAGGTTCACTGGGCTGGATGAAGGTGGAAATGGAGGAGAGAGAAGCTGAAGGAGACACTTTTATGGCTGATAAACCGTAGATAGCTGTAACATTCACAGTACACCGTCACGTGCTCAGACCTCCTCACATGCAGTTCCTGTAATTATTGAAGGAATCAGCTGAGATGGCATTCGAATCTGCAAAATGCCTACGACAGAGTGTCACAGATTAGTCTCCGTGACGACGGGAAGCCAGATAATAGAAACTGAAAAACAAACTGTCCGGTTTTGTTTTGAACATAATCATGAGCATGACATCAGCAGCAGACAGGGGAGCAAGGACTGCACGGAGGATGTAATCAGGTATACACCGCTTTCTCAGTTTCTCCTACAAACCCCAAAATGTAATCAGGAAGACCATTTTAATAATGAGTGTTATAACCTTACACCATCAAGCAAATTACATGTCTCCCCCAGAGGTCATTCAACATCATGGCCTGTTGGGCTACAAGCTGTTCAGCTAATCAGTGGAGAGCCTGGTCTCTCCGGGGAGAGGCATATGGTGAACAATGCTGTGACCTCACAACAAGTAACAACCACCAGGATATCACAATGGAGGCTTCGCAGCAGCATCGTAAATCTCTTTCTGTGCACATCTGGTTCCACCATGGAGGTCCTCAGCCCAACTGGCTGCAGGGTCTGGTGAGTAGCAGGAACCGGTTGCTCCTCATTCATTCATTTTTATTTTTATTTTGAGCACTTATAACACAGGTAACTCACTTGTGACAGCATCTGACAACGCAATTCACTCAATAAGATAAGTGCTGGTAAAATATTTTAAAAAAACAAAAACAAAACAAAAAAACAAAAAGAGATCAAAAAAGAAGAAAAGAGAAAACAAAAAACAAAAAAACACCTAAATCGCTCGAAAAGAAGTGAGAAGAAGAGAACTTATTTAATCCCACCCCATCTCATCAGTAACTCACTCCTGTTTCCCAAACCTCAGTCCAGGACAATGAACCAAAATATCTGAGCCAGATCACATCAGACCTATGAAACATTGCAGTTAACAATCCCTTCATACCAACAAGGGTGAGAAACAACATGACACAAATATTAGAGAACAACTCCATCCTTATACTGGGACAAGACCATACGTTTGTGTAACAGTTTAAATCTGGAGATATTTGGGCATTGCTTGTGTTGGACATCCAGACAGTTCCACAGTTTCAGCCCACAGACACACAGAAACGCTTACGAGTGGTTCAAAATTTAGGTAAAGTGAACTCTCCATATCCTCTCAAATTATAAGAATCTTCTGAATCATGAACATTTTTTGTATGTTACTGGGTAGTGATTTGTTGAATGCTTTGAATAAAATTATCAATGTATAATAATTTACTATATTAAGATTTTTAACTATTTTGATTGAATAAACAGATTATGAGTGGGTTCTAGAAACCCAACCTTATGAATAATCCAAACTGCTCGTTTCTGTTGTATGACTAATGGATCAATTGTACATTCGTAATTATTTCCACACACTTCAACAAAATATGTTAAGTATGGGAGTACCGAAGAGTAGAATAAAGTATGGACTGCATTTGAATCAAGGTACAGTTTCACTTTATCTATAATTGAGAGGCTTTTAGAGATTTTTGTTTTTATATGTCTGATGTGGGTTTTCCATGATAATTTACTGTCTATTATAACTTCTAAAAATTCAGTTTGATTTACATTTTCAATAATGACTCATTCAATCATGAACAGTAGTTCTGTAGAGTTTCCAAACTTTATTGCCTAAGTTTTGCTTAAATTTATTGATAGTTTGTTAATGTCCATCCACTTTTTCAGTTAATCTAATTCCTCATTTATTGTGGTTGCAAGTTCATCATGATCATTACCACTAAATAACATGTTGGTGTCATCTGCAAAGAATATGAATTTTAGAGATTGAGACACATCAAATATGTCATTAATATAAACATTGAACAGTTTTGGTCCTAATACGGGCCACTGGGGGACACCACAAGCAATGCTGAGATCTTTATATATACTCTCCCATTTTAACATTCATCTTTCCTGTTAAGTAGCTTCTCAACCACTCCTCAGCAACCTCCCCTAATACCATACAGCTTAAGTTTACTGAGTAGGATTGAGTGATTGATTATACAGATTTATTATTGTTATTAAAAAAAACAATAATTTCCCTCTAAGAGGGATAAATAAAGTATTTTTCATTTCATTTCATATAGAAATGCCTTTTTCAGATCAATAAATATTCCAACTGCATGTTTTTTCTGATCCAACGCATTAGTGATTTCTTCTATTGCTTCCATTATTGCCATTGAGGTGGTTGTTTTTGTTCTGAAACCGTACTAGCCTTGATCTATCATTTGATGTTTGTCAAGAAACTTTTCTAGTCGGGACTGGAAGAGTTTAGTTAGGATATTGATCGATAATTTGTGTAGTTGTGTCTCATTTTTGTATAATGGAATTACCTTAGCGATTTTCATTATATCTGGGAAACAGCCGGCTTGGAATGATGAGCTGCATATATGAGGTTTTGCAATATTATTTATAGCTTTCTTAAAAATGGTCATGTCAGTATCATGGCAGTCGGATAGCTTACTTTTGCTGTTTAGAAAAATGTTAAACACCTCCTGCTAATTTGTTGCTGAGAGGAAAATTGAGTTAGGATTTCTTTTTATAGTTATGTTACTGATAAAACCCTGTTAATACCCTGGTCAGGAATTTCTGCAGCCAACTCATGCCCAACATTTATTTTGAAAAACTATTTAAGCTGTTAACAATGTTATTCATATTATGATTTCTACCATTTTTTGTCAATAAAGAAATCAGGATACATTTTCTTAGTAGAAGCTTGTTTAATTAAGTTGTTCAGTATATCCCGAGTAATTTATTATACAGTTTTTCTCTAGAGGTTTGGCTCATTTCTTGAAACCAAAATTCCATTCTCATAACTACAAGGACAAACCTCCAAATCATTTGGCAATTGTTCACAACAGAATTTTATTTCTCATTCATGTTATGAAATTGCAAATGTTTTAGTTCATGTCTCAATTTCTCTGTACAACTTTGCAAATGATTAAGTACAGTTAGCCTACAGTTAGCACAGTTAGCCTACAGTTAGCACAGTTAGCCTACAGTTAGCACAGTTAGCCAAAGTTAGCACAGTTAGCCTACAGTTAGCAGAATTTCAATAGATCTTTTTTTATCTAAACTGATTGTTGATTCTCGGTCTAATGGTTGTTCTCTCCAAAACATGTCAGAAACATTTCCTTCCAGAAGTCATCACAAGCACAGCAGTCTGTTCAACTGTCAAAATTAGTCAAGAACATAATACTATAAACACCATATATGAATCTCTAAGAAGATTTGATAAATTGATTAATTGACAGTTTCAGACATCTCAGATGACCAATCAAACAGTATGTTTAGTTGCCTGACAGGTGCTGTCCATGATTGTGAATGCTGCCAAACATGTATATAAAGAGCTTGATCAAAAGAACAACTTCTGTACATGGAAGCACCTGGCCAAGAAAATGAACAAAGGCAACTGCCTGCTCGAGGAGGAGGAGGAGGAGGAGGAGGAAGAAGAAGAGGTGTAAGGGTGCGTGGTGGTGGAAGAGCTCAAGGAGCAAGAAGATGCTGTCCCAGATGAAATTCGGGCCACAATCATAGACCATGTTCTCAATCATGGCCTCACAATGGTGGAGGCAGGACGCAGAGTGCAGCCTAATGTACCCCGCTCTACAGTCTCCTCCATCATCCAAACCTTTCACAGGGAAAACAGGTATGTACCCAGTCAATGATGGAATTATATGTTTTATAGGACAGGAATGTATTTACAGTATACTCGTTCATTTAGAAGTGTGGGTTTGTTACTGTATAGGCCTACAGTAATATCTTACCTCAATGACATGTTATAATACTAAAGATGATGAGAAAATATTGATGATACAGTTTACAGGATTAGTCTAGCCATGTGCAGTGATGCATTAGAATAGTGGTAAAGTTACTGTAAGTAAAACAATGCAATTACATTGCTGACTCTTTCTAGAAATACATACATTATGAACGGTAATACGGTGTTGTCCTTTGAATTCCATTTCCAGGATTGGACGACAACCTTGCATATAATGCCATCACATTGAGATAGATCTGCGCTGCAATCCTACAAGACAATGCCATATTCCAAAATGTCAAATCAATAAGCATCTCTACAATACTCCGGACACTAGAAAAGCATCAGATGACCATGAAGGAACTTTAAAGGGTACCATTTGAGAGGAACTCTGATAGAGTGAAAGAGCTTTGGTACCAGTATGTTCATGTAAGTCAGTTGCTGGTTTTCAATCAATAACCTTTTCACAAACAGTGGTTCCCAACAGTGGTGTTTTTGGATTCAGTATCCCCCTTTACCTGATATCTGTATCCAAGTATTTGCTCTATCTGACTTCAACATTGCTCCTAAAAACAGAGGACTGTAGCTTCCTGTATAATACAATTATCATTCTAATCCTTATTTTGAATAATCTAATCTAATCTGATAAGAAAAAGGGTCAAAGCAGATCTATCTAATATTTTGGGAGGGGTTTCCTGTAACATTTCAGTAAGTCTAGCCATTGATGAGTTCCCCCTCCCCTTTTGATCAAATATTCCCTGTAGTACCTCTGGGTAGACCTATCCCTATGGTTACATGTGCCCGTAGTTTGAAACCACTGGAGAAGTGGCCAGTAATTTATTGAACTTGTAGAGGAGAACATGGAACATCCCTTTGTAATTTTCTTCTGTATAACTGATTGATGATTTCTTCTTTTTTACTCTACTGTAGAGGATAATGGCATTGGAAGGAAATGAGACCCCTCACATCCTTGTGTTTGTGGATGAAGCTGGATTCAACCTGGCCAAATGCCGAAGTCGTGGCTGTAATATTATTGGCTACGTGGCCACGCTGGATGTCCCAGGCCAGCGTGGAGGCAATATAACTATGTGTGCGGCCATTTCTGAGAATGGTGTGGCCACTCACATCCCCCTTCTTGGCCCATACAATATTCAGAAGCTCCTCATCTTCTTGGACCGCCTTTATGCTGAGTTGATCCCTGAAAATGAGAGAGGTCTCACAGGGCCTCATTTACCAAGCTGTTGTTGTGTGGGACAATGTATACTTCCACCGTGGCCCGCTCATCAGGGCCTTCACAGCTCATCCCATGACGGTCATGGTGTTCCTACCACCTTACTCTCCTTTCCTGAATCCGATTGAGGAGTTTTTCTCTGTTTGGAAGTGGAGAGTTTATGAGCATCAGGCTCAAAATCAGATGTCCCTGCTCCATGCAATGGATGCTGCATGTGATGATATAACAGGAGATCAATGTAGGAGATGGCTGCGACATGCACAGTTTCTTCCCTCGTTGCATAGCAAGGGAGAATATTCGTTGTGATGTAGACGAGAATCTGTGGCCGGACAGACAGCAGCGTGTGGACGGCCGAGTAGGTGAGGACAGTGGCCAAGAGAGGGAGGGTGCAGAGGACGGCCAGGAGGGTAGGACGGTGGCCAGGAGAGGGAGGATGAGGAGCACGGCCAGGAGGGTAGGATGGTGGCCAGGAGAGGGAGGGTGAGGAGGAAACTCCAGTTTTATTTACAGCACTGTAGGCTACATATAAGTTTACTTCTTTTTTGTTATTGTAATTTATATTACCGTATATTCTGTTTACATTTTCTTTTTACTTAGATGTATGGAAGTTGCTTTATGTGTGTGTAAATAAAAATTATTACAATTTCCATGGCAGTATGAGTGCAATGTGTGATGTCAAACCCCAAACCCTGGAGGCTACTGTTACTGCAATTCTCTTTTTTTCTCTTTTTTCCAGTTTTATACACAATTGTATTCTGTTAGCAAGACAAAGAGTATAGTAACCATTGTCAATGAAGAAGTGGGCTAAGACTGAAAGGTGGACATGCGGGGCATTTCAACGATCCTCTGCTTTTGTGACAAAACATCTAAACATTTTGACTTGCAGTGCTTACACAATGCCAACAGGATGATGCATTTTGGGGTCACTGACTATTTTTATGAGAAAGAAATTTCCTTTCGACACATGAGTGAACAGTTTGGGAGAGAGATGACCTTTTTCAGGTAAACCATGGTGGTGTGCCGAACCATCCAGGTTATTTTGGTTAGTGTTGAGAACATCCGATCTGTTTCAAAAAATGTGAAAAATAACTGAGAAGGATCTTTCCATTTTGGCGGCACTGATGATTTACATGGGAAGAGACTTATTTCTGAAGCATGAGTGAACAGTTTTGGGAAGGTGATGAGCTTTTGCAGGTGAGCCATGTTGTGCTGAACTGTAAAACTGTTTTCCCAAATGATCTTAGAGTAATGAGAATGTAGTTTCTGTTTCAAATAATGAGCCAAACCAATGGAGAAAAACTGTAATATAGCTTGTTGCTAGTTCTTACTATATTTGTTAATTTATTTCGGTTAATCTTATATCTTTGTTTCGCTTCCTTTTCTTTTTTGAATGAACAATTTATAAAGATTATTTTTCTTTTTACAAGCATTCAATATATCCTTTTGTAAGCCAAGGCCTTCTTGCTTTCCTTTTCTTTGTACTGCGTCCCTCAGCAGGGCAGTTATTATTATATAAAGAAATAGACAGACAGACTTTATTTATCCCCTGGGGGAAATTCAGTTGCCCCATAGCTCATTCTTACACACATCCACCCATAAAAACATCCATTGTTCCAAGTGAACATAAAACCTAGTAAAAATCATAAAGATATAAAATCAAACAGGCAGATGCAGTAAGAACCTGCTATTGGTGATAAATAGATGAATAATCAAGTAGATAAATAATGTGGCTAATAAAATGTAATAATGAATAAAATACTTTTTGAACCGCAAGGAGATGAGCCTCCCACCTCTGCTGCTTCTCTGCCCGGCAAACACACAGAGGATGACTTTCATTGTCCAAAATGGTCCCGAACTTTAACCCCTGTGCACCCCTCCACCACCCTCTCCACATTGTCCAAGTTTTTAGTGCCCAGAACAGAGCCGGCCTTTTTCATAAGCCTCTTTTTGTCTCTTTCCTTTATGCTGCCTCTGCTCAGGATGGGGATTGGATCGAAGACTAGATTCGATGCAGTCTGTTGGTTTCCTTAGCTAGGCTAGTTGTTCCT
>JBBBVU010000005.1:3331019-3346429 GCA_037177055.1 Atherinosoma microstoma
AGATAGATAGATAGATAGATAGATAGATAGATAGATAGATAGATAGATAGATAGATAGATAGATAGATATTGATCCCCTAAGGGAAATTGTGACGACTTCTTAGATGAAAAGATGTGATGAAGTAGATTCCCAGTCATCCAGGTCATGTAAAATCCTTAAAAAGACTTTGTTTTTGGTTCCTTTAACATACATTAAAGTGTGTCTATCAACCTACTATACTGTTGTTACTGCTGTTGGGACATTCACAGCTTAAGGTATTCAGGTCACACATGTGTCACTGAAGCACCCACCTGCCCTCTGATTCTCTCTTTGTAAGCCATCCAGTCAGATGGGTGAGGGGGAAATATAACAATCTCTACCAAACTGGAGCTGTAGGTTAGATAAATGATCCTGTAGTTGCTTTTATGAAGACTACAAGTTGCATTTTCTTCAAAGCTGCATGCAAAAACTGTTTTAAAGGAGGACAGTCTCCTGTGTTGAGGTGAAAGGAAACAACTGATGACCTGTTGTTTTCCTTAAGGGGTTTGATTTCATAGAAAAAGATTTCAACCTGTCAGCCAGCACCCCCTGTAGCTCAGCTTCATGAAATATGTTTCTGCTTTACTGTACAGTGTCCTTGGTGACCTGAAGGCACTTCTAAATGAAATGCATTATTATTCTCATTATCAAAGATGCTCATAAATAAAGGGGTAGGGGTAAAACTATGCTCAGTCTTTTGGCCCATTTAGCTTTCCCTCCTTCCTTCCACGAGATGGTTTACAACCAAAACTAAAGTCCATAAGTATTAGAAATGTTGACAGATTTTTATATCCACATGAAGAAAATGGAAGGTCTTTAATTTATTTTTGTAATTGGCTTCTTATATTTGTGATTATGGGAAGTCATTTATTTATTGACTACTCTCAGTAAACATTTGGTGTGTGTCAGATGCAAGTTCTCTAACTTAAGTGTGTCATGAACTCATGACATTGTGTGTGCACAAAAGTTTCCCTGTTCAACATAGTCCAGTGCCTGCAGTATGGTAAGACACACTCACTAAAATCTGGACCGAAATAAGTCATTTGTATGATTTTATTAGTCATTTATATGTATTAACACATAAATTATTGTCTAGATTAGATTAAATACGTGTTTTAATGTGTTATTTTGGCTAATTTCTGCAAGATAGAGATTAACTTTACTCCTAAGGCAGTTTGTGTGTCCCTGAAGACGTGGATGTGGAAATAATGAATTCCAATGGGAGGGCAAAACAAGTAATGACGCTATGGCTACCAGCTAATCAGATATAATATGAACCATATATGTCTATGCATACATGCTAATTGTTAGCAAGAAGTACTTTTTTTTAAACTCCTTTGTATGCAGTCAGATTAGCCCGGGAACATTTTTATGCATGTGCAGCTGACTTAATATATTTATGACCATTTAATATAGATACAGAAAAAAACAACTATACATACAGTCCAAGGCTCAGATGAGACTTGAACAAAGTTCTGGTGAAAATCCTTTTTCTCAAAATAATTGATATAACAATGTTTCTAAAGAGATTTCATGCAAGTCTTTATTACAATGTAACCTGTATGTTGCACAAAATGATCTAGAACTATCAGATTTGCAATGTGGTCTAGTTTCAGTGGTGGATCCATGAAATTCTCAACAGGGTGGCCAAGATAAGACACATGTTGGTGTTGGGTGGCCAATCAATTGATATCACTCACTGCAACTAAATTTATAACACAACTTTACTCGGGTCAAGTTGTTTAGTTATACTAAATCGAGTTGTGCTCTTTTGGTATTAAGCCATCACTGCTTTACCACAGATTGACCAACACATGCACACAAACGGGAGAGAGAAAGTAGGCTCAGTGTGTCATAGTTGTAGCAGAGGAATAATAAGTACAGTTTGTAGGAAGCTATAGAAAGTAAATATTATTTATCTTTGCTTGCATGCACTAGAAAAGGCCATTGCATAGTGAAGCAGAGGTCGGGCAGACTGTGTTATTGGCTGTTGAGTGAGGATGTAGATGGGGTCAGATTTGTATTTTCATACATCCAAATTCACTGAATGAGATGGAAAAAGCTTCAAGTTAAACCCGGGACATCTTAAGACCAAGGGAGGTTTTACAAACAGAAATGTTATATTGTAAGAAAAACTAATTAATTCTTTGTTCAAATTGAGTTTTATAGGATTCATTTTCATAGAAGAAGAACTTTGAGATGCATGTTGGACAACATAATATAAGTTTCCTGCTTCTTGATAAATAAACACTAAAACATTAAGTTATTCATCATGACATCATAACATAAGACTCATTTTTTATCAGTCTAATGATGATTACCGATAGTTGGGCTACTGCACTATTACACACAACATAAACAACACTTTATAAAATATGACCTACTCAGCTCTATATATGTGTCTATAGAGCATTTGCACTAGTAAAACTATAGGTTACACTGTATAAAGACTTTAAACATTTGTCTTGTTTAAAAGTGGTTCAGTCTTGACCTTCAGGCTTTTTTTTTGTGCACATACAGCTTCGGGCCTCCATGTGGTGCTGTCTCATAGTTCTTGTAATGGTATTTATGTACCTTTTTCCCCCAGTGATGGCCAAATCTGATGACTTGTATTTCAAATCAGGATAAAAAAACACTGTGGTTAGAATAATTCATAATTTAGGCTGTCCAAAGTGTTCCTGTCTCAGTCTGTCTGAAACCTCATGATACCTTCAGCCAACTTGATATTCAATACTTGTATTTACATCAGGTTATATGCCAATAAACTCCTGTTGATTTCTTATCTGTCACATGATAAAACGTATTCATTTTTTTCTTCCCATGTGAGTGTGTTAATCTTGAATGCTAATGGTTTATTAGTAAGAATGCTGATTTTCATTGATTGTACAAACAGATTTCAAGGCCAGTTTGATGTTTAAAATCTTCTAGAACAGATTTAAAAGTGTAGATGGTGCTAGTTTACTAAAAACATCCGATTAAAATTCCTCCATAACACATACAAGAAGATCAGGTAAGATAAAGGGATTAAAGGAGAGAAAAAGGTGGAGGGAGTGAAGCAGATGATATTTTTGGGCGAGAGAGGGAAACAATCAGGAGACAAGAGAGGAAAAGAGAACAGGAAATGTTGAGATTTCCTTTGGATATGAGGTGTGTGTTCCTGACGTTTGCTCTCTGCTCTACGAGGGTGTTAGTCAGAAAAAGAGAGAGTCTGGTTTAGTCAAGATACTCTAATCCAGAGGAGGACAAACAGGACAACTATTAGTGGATAATCAACTTTTATATTTCGGGAATTAAGGACCAATGTTGCTGATGACTTTTTAAAACGACCTCAGCTTTGTGGAAATAAACAAATTTTATTTCTTTTTCCCTTTTTTGGCCTCCGTTTTTCCCTGGTTGGTTGATTTTAGTGGCCTTAATATCATCAGAAAACCTCTTGTGGTCATGTAAGCGACCGTTCCTTCAGTCCTGGATGCCTCTCATCTGGTGAACCCAATCACCTCTCATTCATTGGGATCTGGTTCCATCCAGTTCCACCATTCTGAACATTTTAGCAGATTTTAGGGACTCTGTTGAGGTTTCAGCCATGTTACGTTGTGTTCTTCAGCGAGCCAACAACTTGAGACACACTGACCCTCTGGCGAGTGTCACATTCAGAGGTAAGAAAATTACTCAACGCTCAGGGGAAATAAAGCAAATCAAGACATCCGTTAAAGCAAATTAAAACTAATAAATTACATATTTCCATACGTTTCAGTTGGCCTGTTAGTGTTTCAACTCTTTAATGTTCACACACTAAGAAAAAAGCAATAGCATTTTTCTTCTTTTTCTTTTAGACAATAATAATAATAATCAATGTTTTTCAACAGTTAAGATGACAGTTAATATTTATAATAGTGAAACTGTCAAAACTTGACAGAGTAATGGTATAACATACCCAAACTAAGAGGTAGAGATGACTCAGGTAGCTAAGTTAATTTACGTAGTTTTTAAAAATAAAATTTCTTATAGTCACAAACAATGTGGTGGTTGAATTCTTTGATTTTCATTTGAATTACCAGATTTTTTTTCATTTATTATTAAACACTACATTTATATACACTTCATTCAATCCATTTAACTGGTTACTTTTACAGTTATTAGCTTACATTTCTGTGTTTCCTTTGAAACCAAATGTTTGCTTGTTCTCCACCAACCCTGTGAGGAAATATTTGGCTCCACATCAGATAACTTGTTCACATTTGATTATTATTGTAAAATGATCAAAAATACCCATGGATAGGCTACTAAACATTATCTCTTAGTTGTAAATTTTGTGAGTTTTGGTAAATATTTTTTGTGCTTACGCTTGTTTAAGATCTAGCAAACTATTATACGCTTGCTTTTATCTGGTAATTTCACCCTAGCGAGCTAGCCTGGCTAGCTGCTCAAGCTAACTTGACTAATCCAGAAATTATTATAAAAAAGGAAGAATAAGAGCTTGGCTAACATTATCAGCGCTAATAATTGCACTTGTGTTTTTATTAAATACATTTTTAATTCAAGATCATTATTATTATTGCCTGGGTTTGTTCAGCATTACTGGAAAGAGTTAGCTAGCATTAGCTGTTCAGTTTTTGGTGATTACACCAAGTCAAACCATAAAAACTGGGCAGGTATTTCTCTCACTTCATTTCAGTCATGATTTGACTTTAACATAAATAAACAGTCCAAACACGTTAATTATCTGTGCAGTTGTTCCAATTTTAATTATATTATTAATAATTTGACTGCATAGGTTTTGCCCATCCAATTACAGTCCCATCCTAAATACCCAGTGTCACTGCAGAAACACGCATGCTTTCCAGCCTAAATTAAGTTTGATTTCAGTCCAACATAACTGTGATTTTTGTACACAATTAACCCTCCTTGATCGACACCTGTGGAACAACATGGTCATACCTGTCCTATGTCGCCTTGTTTTTTCCATCTGTTTGTTTTTGTACTTTCCACAAGTCAGTGTTTACCTCCTTAATGAGATGAACTGTGCTCTTAACTTCCTGCCTTTGTCTGAGCACAGTTTCCTGGTGCCATCACACATACTTGTATTACCTTCTTACTTGGACCTGAAACTAACTTGAATAACAAAATCAAACTACAATCAGAGAGCAGTGTAACTCTATCTTAAGGACTTAAACAATATTAACAATAAAGGACAGCATTAATTCCCTTGGTTTTATTATTTTTGACAAAAAAGAGATATAAATCCCCTTTATCATTTAATATAGGTACAGTATATATACTGTACCTATATCAAATCTTATAAATATATAAGTAATTTCCCTTTTTAGTTCAATAAAATAGGAGTCGTAAAATAAACTCTGTTTTACTGTCTCATTTTCTCCATAAATGTTCATTGTTGATAATAGTTATTGTTAGAGTTATTGCATTTTTCAGAAAGCGTTGTGGGTTTAAGCTGGTTCAGGAATTCAGGGCAGAATTAGAGAAAGGGAGAGCATTTCCTCCTGTTTGGCAAACAGATACCATACTCATTTATAGAGGTCTGGGATGATTATAGACCAACCAGGAAGCAGTGGGAGGAGAATGAAAGAACTGTTGTTAATAAATCAAGGCTGAAGCATAAACAAAGACAGGCACAGATAAGAGCTTTGCTTTCATTTATTGCAAACTGGAAGCTTTTCATACATATTTTAGTGCACAATAAGATTATTTGTTTTAGTTTTTCTGCAGGAATGTCATTATTTTAGGTGGAAATGCATCCTTTTGGGCATTCAAATATGTTCTGGATTATTGCAATGATTAAAACCATGAATATTTCTACTATACTAGAGATATTGACCACTCATTTTTCTGCTGAGTAATGCTTTGATAAGAATTTAAAGGACAGATAGTTGGTTTTTTTGGCCTACATCTTTATCTGTTTGTCTGCACGTGTGTCTGCAGGTGGATATGTGATCAACCGTGACAGCATGTGCTCGTATTTGTGCGCCAAGGGAAGGATTTCCGGCCAAAGTGCCGTCATTGAAACAATAAGTGTTGTCCTCCATTGAAACCGGGAATAAAACGTCCAACCCTGCAGCTTCACCCCTATCCTGTGCTATCATAATCTAAATACACAAACAAATGATCCAGTAGCTGTAAAATTCCGTTTCTCTCTTTAGATTTATATCTGATGGAGTTCCCTGTGAGTTAGTTAAGTTTACAACACACACAGAAAAACAAACACATCGGGCAGGTCTAAACTTAGGTTTCCCATACGTAGTTCACAGCCCTGCGATCCTCCTCAGTCTGTTCTATTCTCAGCTCATGACAGAAAATGTGCCAAGCTAAACCAAGCAGGAAGTTAATGCTGTGCCACTTCCTGTTAGATCTGATCTAGGATACCAGTCTGAGAGAAGTTCATGCCATCAACAAACTAAACACACACACATCAACAAAAAGTGGCCTCTTGACCCACGTGTGGAAGGGTGGAGATGTTTTTTACGATATCCTCCAAGAACGGAGGTACACTTACGTAGGTGCCGATAGGTTAGGTATTTCTGTGTGTGTGTGTGTTTGGCTGTGCGTTGCAGATTAAGTATGTGTGTGCTTTGAAACTGGATGATGTATGAAAAACAGGAAGGCAAACAAGCTTTCTGAGGGTGTGTATTATGAGTTATAACATAATGCACGAGTGTGTTAGCACCTGAAGAAAACCTACACACAAAAACACAAATTATGTTGAAGCCAAAGACTCACAATGTTCGATCTATGGTTTGCGATGTGTGTAATCAATGTTGTAATCAATATTATTATTAATCTAAACCAAACTAATTAATTTCAGATTAGAAATAAGGTCTGGATGTGTTTTTATCCACTTTTTTATGCAAGTTTTCAATTAAAATGTGAGTGCATTTATTTAACTTTGAATAAATGTAGTTATTATGTTGTTTTTTTCCTTATCCATGATATAGAAATGCAAAAAATTGAAATTAAAATAGAAAACAGACAACCGTCCCCCTGAAAATATTGTGATTGACTTGGAATTTTTGGCGTGCTCATTGTCGGACACATGGCTTCTGCAATGGTTTAATGACAATGACTGGAGAATATAAGCATTTCCAGTTGTTTATTGTATTATACACCAGTATAATATTTACATTAAAGTATTGACAAGTAAAATTTCTTAAAACGATAAAACAAGTCTTGGGCTAAAAGCTGCAGGTGCAGCTACATTGCAACATTCTTTATTTCATATAATTTTTTTTACAAAAATTGTTGTTTTTATGATGTAAAATACTTTGTGCTACTTATGAAAAGTGCTTTATAAATAAAAAATGTATTTGATTTGGCAAGTTTCATGACAATAAAGACAGTAAAATAGCTATAGTGTAAAATGTACATATTACGCAACACTCTGATAAATTGATGAATTAATCAGTTCAATAATCAAATATATAAAAACTCAGTAAAAACCTAAAACCTGAAGATGAGTGAAAACACTAAAAACGAAGGTAGGAGAACAAATAGTCTAATCAGGAGACATAAGAGATAAAAAGGTATGTTATGCAATACCGAAATTATAACTGATAATAATAAAATTTGCTCTTGATTTAGATAGAAAGATAGTTTCTTCATATTTTGTGTTTATATTCTTTATCTGTCCATTTAAATGGTTTCAGGGGCTTTTTAGTAAGGAAGTAATTTCTTAATTCATCACACCTTTCAAGCACAACTGTGACTGAAAGTGCTTCACACGAAGGAAAAACTGTTTTAAAAAGCAGTCAAACATTAGAGAAGTCATAAAACAATACAGCAGTTAAAAGGTTAATACATTTCTGAGGGTTAATGGCGACTGGTGAGCTCTTTAAAAGACAACAGGCTGTAGAAGGCTTTCCTGTGGTTGCATTTGGACCACAGATATTAATGCTGAAGCAGCATCACAGCGAGGTGGTGGCTGTTCTTAGTTTTGGTCCATTCCTCTCTGTTATAATGATTTTCTTTAAGCTACACCCACATCAACATTGAGCCAATTTGGTGGATGAAAAGTTTTCTGTAAAGACTGAATCATTTCAAGAATGAAAAAGATAAAACAGAATAGTTTGATTCTTTGGTCATTCCCTTGAAATCAAACGATAACTTTTCTAATCAGACAATGGCCATTGTGTATATTTCCTCCTATCTGGAACAAAAACAAAACATCTTAATCTCTCTGTGTGTCTGGAGGAATTCTTCTTTTCAATCCAAACCAAATGTAAATAATAACAGCGTAACGATTCAGATTCTCATGTGTTTGCTTACATTAATGTGAGGAGAGCTCCTCTCTGGTCTGTGATGTATTCTGGCATCTTGTTGCTCCCTCCTCCTCCTCCTCCTCCTCCTCCTCCCATTCCTCATCAGAGTTGCCCAGCAGACAGGAAATCAGAGCTCAGGACTTCATGTTACAGGAAGTTGCAGAAAGATAACATGCAGACACATAAAATCATTGTTTGGTTATTGTTATTTGAGAAAAGCATATTTACACGCCATGTGTGTGCTATTTATCAGTTGAGTGGAATTTTTTCTCTGATCACTGGCCCTGTTGGGACCAGTAGTTTTTGTGTAGAAAGGCCTGGTCTTAATGATGAAAAATGGCATTTCTGACATGTGGGTTTGGTTTATTTACTAAGGCTAAGTCACATTTATAGATGATTTGGTTGTGGTTAACCATTTAATGCTGTATGCATCATATTTAATACATCAGACCTTTCTGAGACCTTTTGCATCGCTTTATGGTAAAAACTTGGCTCAAAACCCTGTCTGCTTGCCTTCTGCCCCCTGGTAGATATAATAATACAATAATACCCTACAATAATTTTGACATGGACACATGGACTTTAACTGTAAATATACAATATAAAATATATATATGTATTTTTTATTTTTTTTTAACCTTTATTTGACCGTAAAACTGCATTCCTCGTTTGACGGCACAATAACATCTTTTGTGTACATTTCCGACCCAGCAGCGTCCAGCGGCCGAGACGCGTTAGGACGTTGCAGCTGAGTTTTGCTTTGCGCATGCGTCACAAGCTTGCAAGGCGCACCGTGGCGGTGTCATCAAAGAAACGAAAACATTAACGGAGAAGGAAGGAAGGAAGCTAGCAGAGACAGAGCAAGAATATAAGGAATAAGACAAGAGTCAGGAAAATACTTTTTTTTTTAACTGTGGAGAGAGCTCACGGTACAGGTAGGATGCAATATTAATGCTAAATTAGCCGTCGATAGGGGCGCATCACCGAGAAAATGGCAAAAGTTAATTAGCAAGTGCGTCTATGGCCAAATAAAAGTCTTCAGATTCCAAAAATTCCATTTTTTTTCTTGAGTCGGGTTTTAAAGGGTTAAAGTTAAGTTTTGGAGTTTGAACTGACCACAATAGATAGAAGTTAATGCAATGAAATGATAATTAGACTAACCGGCTACTTAATTAGGTAGCCTACACCTGTTCAATTACCATACTTGATAATACAAATACTTAATCAAAGCATCACATGGCAGCAATTCGATGCATTTAGTCATTTAGATATGGTGAACAAGACTCTGAAGTTCAAACTGAGCATCAGGATGAGGAAGAAACGGGATTTAATTGACTTTAAATGTGGCATGGTTGTTGCTCTGACTGTTTCAGAAAGTGCTCCTGGGATTTTCACACGTCAGAGGAGACTTAAAAAACAAAAAAAACATTGCGCCTAAAGAATCCTAGTTAACTTGGATGGATAATCACAAGAACACAATATGTGTGATAAATGTATTAAATATTGTATTGTAAAGTCCCATGCCCTCTTTAAAAAAAATCTGAAACATTTCTGCTGTTTTTTTGGCCTTTGTGAAGTATTGTTATAGTGCCTGTCACGCGACACTGGTTCCCAAAGATTTTCTTTTTATCGACATCATTAATGTCAAGCCACCCACCCCACCACCCCTAGCCCGTGCGCCCCAACACTATGAAACTTAGAAGGAAACCAAACCACCAAATAGAAACTCTGCATGCTTTATATGAGATGAGTTGAGCATTTGCAGAGAGAGATGCTGCTTTAGTAAAACGACTCTGATGTTCATGACAGTTGTGTTTACTTTTGAAGTAATCAACAGGTTTTTCATTGAGTTGAGTTTTGCTACCAATGCAAAAAGCGATCAGCCCCCCACAGTTTGGGAACCACTGATCTTGGGAATACAACATTCATATTTCACATTTATTTAATGAGTCGTGGGTTTCTGTTCAACTTCAGTCATTTTGCTGTTTTATTTTAAAAAATTCATAATCTGAAAAATGAATTATGTGTAGGTCATAGAAAAAACTGACTTTTTTTTACATACTAATATTAATGATTTGATCATTTAATATACTGCAGCAGTATGCAGGAGACGCTTTTGAGTTCTGACTTATTCACAGTTTTGTTTTAGTTTTTAATCCGTATTATTTTTGTTTACATCCTGAGCAGCTTTACCATTAACAGGATTGCTTCTATATCTACTTCAGGATCGAAGAAGAAAACCAAGGTCATCAAAAACAACCCCAATCCTGTTTGGAACGAGGTAAGTCCTCTACCTCCTCTACAGATTTGTTTTCCCCATAAAGGTGAGGTGTTGCCTCAGAAATATGGTTAAACGAAGCAGGAATGATCAAACTATTTTGTAAAATAATTTTGTGAAAACACCCCAAATCTTTTCATATTCCTCCTGACAGACAGAATCCATTTTAGATGCAGATTAGGTCAAATTTTACAATGGAGCTGTGTTCCACTACATGATTATTCAGATTTTGTTTCACTGTGGCATACATCCCATAAACAAAGCCACTGGAGGGTAATAGATTATGCCACCTTTAACAAAACTGTTAAAAGGCTAATTGATGCTCCTTTTACGTACATTAATAGCTTTTTTCTTGTTCTCTTCATGTGTTTTTATCTCTATTAGGGATTTGAATGGGATCTGAAGGGGATTCCTCTGGACTCTGGGGCGGAAGTTCACTGTGTCGTTAAAGACCATGAGAAGATGGGAAGAAACAGGTACGTGTCACAAAGTAGGAATATGTAGGAATCATTGGAATTACTAATATCTATTAAGTCCTTCAACAGTAATCCAGTGTTCATGTGAACGGGTGTCAGACAAAGGGGGAAGGAAAACATCAGTCCCATAACTCAGAACACGGGAACTGAGATAAGAACTGCGGCATTGTATGGCATGATGGATGGATTGGACTGAACTCGGATGAGGGGAGTGGCTAATTATCCCTCCACTCTGTTATTCTGGTACTGTCTCGCTCCGTCAAGACGTAAAAAACTCAGAGCAGGCGTGCTATAATCAGGTCATCCTCTCATTGTGGTTCTGTATGCATGTAGTCATATTTCCACCCATTCATCGACTGATGTGCCAAATGATGAATTGATCCGTTCATCAGCAGCTTGTTATTCGTGCAGAATGGAGCGTGACCTCTTTGGTCAGTTGCATTTCACTGTGATGATGGCTGGTGTGTGTCTTAGTTAATTCTATCACACACATCTATGTAGAAGTCATCACCACCTTTCTGGTTTTAACCAAATAATTTAACAAGCAAATCTAATAACAACCCTGACGGTTTGTGCATGAGAGAAAAAAAACATATATACATGTATTTTTGTTACCACATCTGTACTGACTTACTCTAGGAATTCAGCTATTATGTGAATATGTGGTTCTTAGTTTCTAACCATACTTTCAAGTCAGTATGGTGACATCTTTGAGTAAACTTCTAATGTTAGAAAAAGACAAGACAAGTTCTTAATTCCCATTGACTGAGAAATGAAAGTCAAATAAAGTCATGTTGTTTCAAAGTTTTAGATAAAGAGTAATAGAAAAATAAACTTAATCCATCAAGTGAAGTTCCTAAAACTGATCACATGGTTTTCTCTCTGCTGGTCTGAACAG
The DNA here is from genome assembly GCA_037177055.1 of Atherinosoma microstoma. Taxonomy (NCBI): domain Eukaryota; kingdom Metazoa; phylum Chordata; class Actinopteri; order Atheriniformes; family Atherinidae; genus Atherinosoma; species Atherinosoma microstoma. The sequence continues at coordinate 3,342,961 of JBBBVU010000005.1, forward strand.
GTTTCTGGGAGAATGTCGGCTGTCTCTCAGAGATGTCCTCAACTCACCCAACTTAGCCGCCTCCTTTACTGTTTCCCTGCTGGACACGAAGAGAAACAACACAGGGGTGAGGATGAGGATGTGCACGTTCATGCAGCCTCACTGCAGAATAAACCAAGAATAAATCACATGTCACTCAGAGTTTTTTCTCTGGGGTTTGAAATACAAGAGCCAGCATAACATGTCTCTCCTTTATCCATCTGTTTATCGGTTTTGACTTATTTTTTAAAAACTTATTTTTTAAAATGACTGGTCCTAAAGTGAAGCAATACAATATTTACTGCAATCTCATTTCAATCTACAGAAGACAAGAGCGGCCGTGCTTAAACACTTGTTGAACATCATTTTCTCGAGATAATGAGTTAACTATATCGTTATCTCAAGATAATGGTTAAAAACTATGTTAAAAACTATGATAAAACAGAAAATACTTTCTTTGTTTAACTCCATGAAACCCATACCATGGCCAGGAAGTGAATAAAATAAGCTTTAAGCTTCTGACCATTAGAATTATGTGATAAATGCTTATTCTCTAGCTCACCTTCATCATCTCAGGATCTCAAAATACCAAAGCTCATATAAATTACAGTATGTGGTTATATTGAGAAAAGGACAGTTTCTCAACACAATAAGAAAAATGTAACTTATCATGTGAAAATAATCTCAAGATAATTGAATAATTAGCTTGTTATCTCGAGATAATGGCATTAAAAAGATAAACCATTGCAGGAAAAAACACTTGAGGTTCCGTTTAAATCTTCCTCAAATAACTTTTTTATTTGGTATATAAATAAAACGAAATACATGTGGATTAATTTTGGGCCAGTGGAGCACTGATGTTTTTGCTGCTGTGAAAGTATAACATGACACTACTGACTCAACTTCCTGTAGCCAAACCTAAAAATCACAATTTAACTTTATTAACCTAATTAAGACAGAAATGTCATTTTTATAATAGTGATAGAAGTGATTTAATCTGTCTTTACACATACTGTAAACCAGGCCAGCAGTCTCCCTCCATTCAGCCCTTACACTAAATTAAGCTATGCAAACCCAAACTAAGTTATTTTAAGCTAAACCAGGTAAGCCTGCTCTTTGTGGTCACCAGTAAGAACTGGTTAATTACCCATTAGTTCCTGATTCGTCCCTAGTTATGAAGCAAATTTTGTGTCCAGTATCGTAAAGTGTTACCTCAGGTTGTACCCTCACTGACTCTATATAATGTTTACTCTGAGTCTGTGAGTTGTCTACATGTGCAGTGTTGTCCATGTGGTAAGCTAGGAGGCTGTGGAGCGGGGGAGAAAACATTCACACTTTATTTCTGTTTGAGAAATCTTTTTAATAAATGCCATAAGAAGTAATTCAATAATGGTTTCTTTTTTAAAAAGAGTTTTTTGGGTCCTAGTGGCTCTCTAACCTGAACCAACTCATTGAGAAGCTTCCGTCTCTATACACAGAGCAGCTTTACTGTTCATCTGCTGTATATAGTGTTTTAGGTCTGCCACTTCTTTTAATTGATTTTTAAGGGCAGATAGCACTTTTCAGCGAATGACTCTTTGAGTACAACAACACTATTTAACAAATGCATTCCTCTGAAAGTGGTCAGGTACAAGGATTGGGTGGAAAATTACTTTGGTAATGTACTGTACATCTTTTTTTTATATTTGTCTGAACCATTCCTGACATATTGAAGCTGTAGCCTATAACTTGACCTATCACAGATATTACTGGTCCCAATCCTTAAGTAACTGTCTCCAAAAGAGCACAAAACTCAAACATCTCTTTACCTCAGTGGCCCACGCCTATCTTCCGCGTAGCGGCATACTTTTTTCCATCCTTGTTTCCTGAACTCAAAACAAAGTCTTCCTGTCAGTGTCAGAGTGGACCTGATTGATGTTTCACACTCACATCTAGAGGCTGGAAAGGGATGCAGAGAACAAGACGGCCACTGTCCAGCATGCGTGTACGGACACACCAAACCATTTATTAACGTACTGTCAGTCTGTCTGAGCAACACAAAGCAATTATAAAAATAACAGACAAAAAAAATCACGTGTCATGTGTTAAATATTTCTTATTTTAACTCAACAAAGATAAGAAAGACTAGATAACTAAATCTTCTCATTTCAGTGTTTAAAACAAGCAGATAATGTACTGTATGTGCAGAAGATCCTACTCTATCCCAACACTCTCCACTTCAGCACTGCTTCCTTTTCACAGACCGAGTAGTACCAGTGTTAGTATATGTAGTAGTAGTATATGAGTATGGTAGTACTCCATCATTGCTGCCTTATAACATTCTTACCCTGAATAAGTGTGTGTTCTTTCTCCACTAGGCCACGTTGACCCTGCAGGTTTCCTACCTCCCTCCCCCAGGAACGGCCCCTATCTTCCACCCTCCTTCCCACCCAGACCCCCTGCCACATAACAACCCCAACGTGGAGCTGGACACTGTCACAAGTAACAGAATCTGTCCACGAGTTAATCAAGAAATTTTCATCACTTTCTCTGTCACTTCCAGACAAATTTCCTGTCTAACATGTTCCATGTTGTCCTTCCTGGGCCGACCTTCTGTCCATCTGCCTGAGCAGTGATTTCTCTGGATACTTTGGGTGAGGAGGACACAGAGAGCATGATTATGGTGGAAGCTCCAGAGGACCAGGGAGCCGATGACGGACGCTCCATGGTGATTGTTGGCCCTCAGGGGCCCCCTGGCCAGGAGTCTCCCACCGCCCAGACCCCTAAGCGCTCACCACCATCCTACAATACCCATGGAGGGCTGAGGAAGAGGAGGAGAGGCGCCAGTAGTCAGCCCAAACAGCTGCCCAACAAACCTCAGGACATACAGGTTGGTTACAGAACAGGTTAGAAAAAAAAGAACAAACCTATTTTTGAGTTTGATGAGCAACATAACACACTATATATATTATAGATGAAGGATTATCCCAGTGGAAGGTTAGACATAATCCTGAGCACTTAGTCAGGACAGGAAGAAAATTCTGATGGATACTGTATGAATGAGCACGCTCTGTTAACTAAATTTATGTCAAATACAAAACAAATTGCTTATAAGCTGAAATATTGAGGGGTTTTCTTAAGTTTTGCCAGCTTTTTGTCAAACATCCCTGTCAAAACTTGTTGTAGTCTTTCAGTAAATACAGTGCCCTCCATAATTATTTGCACCCCTGGTTAAGATGTGTTCTTTAGCTTCTAATGAATTCATTTTTTTTCTAAATAATATGGGGCCACAAAGGAAAAAAAAAGGAAAATCTAATCTTTAATTCAAGTGCATTTATTCAGTGGGAAAAAAATCCCACATAAAGAAATAATTCTGTTACATGAAATCATGTGTGCCACAATTATTAGCACCCCTGATGTTAATACTTTGTACAACCCCCTTTTGCCAACAAAACAGCACCTAATCTTCTCC
>JBBBVU010000005.1:3369764-3396160 GCA_037177055.1 Atherinosoma microstoma
CGCCGGCGTCTGTTTCGCGGGCATACCACGGGTAAACAGCTGGTTAGCCAATTTTGCACATTTTCCACCGCGGGCAAAAAAAAATCGCAAAATTTTAGCCGTGATTCAGCCGCGATACGCCCGTGAAAGGCAGTGTGACCGGGCCTTTAGCGGGATTTTGCCTTGAGGCTCCATAGAAATCTGGCACTCTCCTGAACAAAGTTGAACTTTGAAAGAGCGCCGTTCACGAGCGCCAGAATGAATGCGTTCACAATAACGTTCATCAGGCGGAAATTATTGACCGTTCAGTTCACGTTCATCCAAAATATGAACGAGTTCAATGAACAATCGTTCATTGAACTCGGACAATAGAAGATGGAAAAACGTCGCCTGGTCTGATGAGTCTCTATTTCAGCTCCACATTCAGATGCTAGCCTCAGAATTTGGTGGAAACATCTTGAAAGCATGTCTCCATCGGATCAACGGTTCAAGTGGTGTAATGGTTTGGGTCCCTTAGTACCAACTGAGCTTCATCTAACCAGCACAGCCTACCTGAGTATCGTTGCTGACCATGTCCATCCCTTTATGAGAACAGGGGAGCATCTTCTGATGGCTACTTCCAGCAGGATAATGCACCATGTCACAAAGTTCTAATCATCTCAAACTAGTTTCTTGAACATGACAATGAGTTCACTGTACTCTAATGGCCTCCACAGTCACCAGATCTCAATCCAGTACAGCACCTTTGGATAAACAAAATAGGAGATTCTCATCATGGATGTGCAGCAACTGTGTGATGCTATCATGGTCAATATGGAGCAAAATCTCTGAGGAATGTTGAATCTATAACAGCAAGAATTAAGACGAAAGGGGTCAAACCAGTACTAGCAAGATGGACCTAATGAAGTGGCTGGTAAGTGTAAGGCAACTTAAATGGAAAACATTGGAGTAAAATGTGGGGTTCAGTACCCAAGAATACGTTGACATACAGACTGGGAAAAAGTGATTTTTAACAGCAAACCTATAATTGTAGGACAAACATTTCACCTCGGCTACACACTCTTGATGACATAGCTCTTTTCCTGCTTCTTCTCTTCAGCTTTTTCTCTCTATCAATCCTTTTCTTTTTTCTTTCCCCTCATCTCTCTTCCCCCACTCTTCCCAGTCCTCGTCATGTTTATGTACCCCTGTTTGCCCCCTCCAGAGCGCCGACTACTGCTGCTTCCCCCCTGCACACTCGCACAAACACACACAGACTTGCATAACCCCCCTGGGCTGTTTGTATTGCTGTTTATATGAGCTAATGGACTGTTGGGAATGGACGGTAATTGAACGGGTCACCATGGGTGGTGCGTCTGTACAGTGCATGAGTGTGTGTGTGTCGTCTACAGGGTTAATTGAAGGCTGGTGGGAAAATGCATCTTAACTTCTGTTTACTCTGATGCTAACGGCTCCACAGAGACTCGTTACTCAGCCTGAAACAACAAACTACCCGGTCAGAGTCACTGTATGTATGTGTGCTTTTATGCATGCGCCACACACTCTTAGAGTTATTTGTGTCTGTTAACATTGAGGAGAGTGGCTATGACCTGGAATAACAAACCTCTCAGAGAAGCGTTCCCAGAACTCCGTCTCAAGCTCGGCATTCCCAAGCTGCTGATGTCACTCTGCAGGATGCCAGGATAGTTTGGACACAGGCATACACAAGAAGTCATTGCCATACTTGCGAGGACTTTTTATTAAAATGTATTGACTGTATTCAAACATCACCTCATCTGCTATTCTTTGCATTCTAGGACAGAAAGTCTGATTCACAGTTGCTAAAAACTTTGCACAAAGTAGTACATAATAGAAATAGAAAGTCTTTACTGGGCCATTATATGAGGACAATACACCAGATGAAATACAGCACATGCTGTATTATTTATTTAGCTAAATCTAAGCCAAACTGCAGAAGCAATGTGTCAAAACCCAAGTACACCCCTTAGTGCTTCTACTGACATTAGGAGGGTTAAGTAGCATTAGTACTACTGATCAAATGCATGTAACAGATAATCATCAGTGTGAGTACATCTATAAAGCAAAAGTTGTGATAGCTTGCTGATCTGCAGCATTCACAATGCTGAGGAGGAAAGACATCAGCAAAGATCTAAGCGGAGCAACTGTTTCTGTCCATCGATCTAAGAAGGGTTATAAGGCCATTTCCAAACTGTTTGGAGTCCATCATTCTGCAGTAAAAGGATTGTTTATAAATGGAAAACATTCCAGAAAGATGCCAATCTAGATGGCTAATGATTTGGGCTCGTGTTGCAGCCACATGACCTGCGTACCTGGCAATCATTGAGTCGCCAATGGACCCATGTGTGTAACAAAACATTTTGGAGTCTGACAGCTACAACTTGGCTGAAAGTGGGTCATGCAACAGGACAATGATCCCAAACACAGCAGCATATTTACAGCTAGGGCTGGGCAATATATCGAGATTTTCCAAAAATATCCAGACTTTTTCACACAAAATATAGAATGAGGGAATATCGTTTATGTCGAGATAGCTTGATTTGAGTCAAAATTATCTCTTGTTTTGCATTTTGCACAACCGTATTTTTCTTTTTTTTAAATATACAGCTACTTTAATTTCAGTCAACTATGTAAAATGCACGTGCTTTTGATCCTTAATAAAAGTTAATTAAGCACTCAAGGCTGTAAATTAGAACAGTCTCTTTGGTTACCTGATCAAAAAAATTATATCGAGATATATATCATATATTGGGATTCAGGTAAAAATGATCGAGATGTGAAATTTGCTTCATATCGCCAAGCCCTATTTACAGCAGTGTGGCTGAAAAAAAAAAGGTGTTGCAATGACCCAGTCTAAGTGCTGACATCATCTTTATTGAAACATCATGGTGGGACCTTAAAGATATATACTTTATTGATCCCCGAGGGGAAATTCAACCGCTCTGTAGTCCTATCAGATGCTCTATGTAACTTTCTGACCATAAAACACTGCATTCCTGACTTGTTTGATGGCAACGTGACATCAATTATGTGCATTTCTGGAGTCGTCTGGAGCATCCCAAACCTGAGAAACTGCACTTCACAACTTTTTCTACTGGGACACCGCGTGCTGTTGCAGCTGAGTTTAGTTTTCGCACCACACCACATTCTAGCAAGCGGATGTAAACAGACCGGCCGTTTTGAATATGTACCAGATTCAGCAATACATGCGGCTGTAGTTCAGGAGGAATAGCAGTGGTCTTTGTGTATTTGCGAAGTGTTTATCAACTCTTGAATGTTAACATATGTGTTGTAATCAAGCTGGGGTGTTCTGTGTTGATCCTGTTGATCTGGCTACCCGTGCATGCTGGTGCATGTGAGGTGTTGTCCTAAAAAGTGTCAGTATGCAAATCATCTCTCAAAGGAAATCAAAGATTATGTTTTTACTTGCAATTAATTCCTTCTTTGTAAAATATAAACTCACTTCTTATAATTTTCTTGTTGTAGTCCTATCAGACGGCAGGTCTGAAACAGTAAATATTATATTTACTCATATGAAGGAAACGTGTTCCTCTTCCAGACTCCTATGCCATCGTGTCCTTCCTCCATCAGTCCCAGAAAACGGTAACCATGCGAAACACCCTCAATCCCACTTGGGACCAGACACTCATCTTCTACGAGGTGGAAATGTTTGGTGACCCGGATGCAACGATGGCCAATCCTCCCAATGTTGTGGTGGAGCTCTACGATCAGGATTCATATGTGAGTGTTAAAACACTGTTTGTGTACACTGTTGGTGAATCTACACACTTGTTTTACTATAATACCTTGGTAATGGACCAAGGTTGGATAGCTTTTTTGTGGTAGCTCTCAACTTTAAAAGAAAACTAAATGTTATCTTCTCTATACTGCTATAGAATTTAGAAAAATTAAATAATACATATTTTTTAATCAAAACAATGCTGTGAATGTCTGTGTTGTGTTGTAAATGTCCAGGGAGCAGATGAATTCATGGGCCGCTGTGTGTGCCAGCCCTCCCTGTCTCCCTCCCCCCGCCTGGCTTGGTTCCCGATTTGCATGGGAGACAAGAGCGCCGGCGAACTGCTGGCTGCCTTTGAGCTAATACGTAGAGAAAAGGTCAGAAGTTTCACCTTCAGCATCATCATCATCACTTTCTAGCTTTCGGCTCCTCTTCCTCCACTGGCTTTCGAGTTATTCCCCTTTTTCTCCTCTTCATACTCAATCATTTATTAAATGCACAACGTATTTAAAGGTCTGGGGAATATAGATAGATTAAGGTGTTAATCCCTTTACATCATGGGATGAGTGAGTGGACATATGGACTAATGTAATATATTTGTCATAAAATGAAGGAGAGAACACGTTTGTGAGGCAGGGGATTTTAAAACAGCTGCAGTCTGCAGCTTTACCACTAGATGTCACTAAATCCCTACTCAATGCTACTTTGAAAATGAACAATTTAGACCAATGATGTAGAGCAATTTTCCTCCCTGTGATGAATTCAAATAAGACATCTCTGGGTAAGTACCTCGACAAATTGACCACGGGAATATTTCAGATGTGTTTGCTCCTGACAGATTTCTGGTACTATTTATTTGTAAGTGGCATCTAAACTTTGGTGTGCATCATATAGAACAAGATCATCTGAAGAGGTAATGCTTCCATTGATAGAAATATCACAGTTTATACACAATCAATGCAATTTATTTATTTCAAACAAGCAATTCAGTTTCACGGGTTTACCTGTTTGTCAATGACAACAGATTAGCATCGGGTACCTACAAGTTGCCTCATATGGCCTTGTGCAGATAATCAGTTGATACCAGCATCAAAAGTAAAGACACAAACCAAAAAAAACAACATCAGCATCAAGCATCATTAAGTAATTGGCACCCTGAGGACATTGAAGTTAATACACGAGAAAGATCAAGAGCAAAATGGCCAGTGACTTCCCTTGCTTTCTGAACTGCTCATATATTTCTAAGTGAACACAAGTCCTTTAACTGGACTCCAACAATCTTACAGCAGACTTTGACTATGGTGTTTAAACAGTTTTTATCCTTCAAAGATAACCCATTAAACCAACATGTGAATAAAAATGTTAAGAGTTTCCATAAAAACCTGATCAAAATTACTTAAAATATTTCACAAAGAAAGTTTAGCTTTAAGAGAATTCTGTATCATTGTTTGGTAATCAACATCATGTTTTCATCAAAGTTATATTCAGAGTTAAACGCTGTTCATTAATACTTTTATATTTTGACAATCAGAATATATATAAGTGTCTTTTCAATATAAAGTATTATGGCCTTACTGTGTATGAGTGTGTATGACTGTGTACTTTACCCTTTACTCGTCCAATCAGGGTCATGTTCATATTTCTTGCTAGACGTCTGTTGGTTAGATGTTAAACATGGCTGGAAAAACAAACTATGAACGTGAGGACACTTTTAAAGCATAGTCACAGTTTCCATAAAACATACATCATAGTTAGGTTTAGGAAAAACTTCTGATTGAGAATGAAACACACGGTATTTCATGAATGTTGAAGCTAAAATCCTCCATCTGCACTATCTGTGAAGCTAAAAGATCCCGATCAAACAGCAGTGATGCAACACAAAAATAGCTTTTACTTCCACACGGCTGAATTATGAGGGCCATCTATTTGACAAAATAAGAGACAAAACAGCTAAAAAGATTTAACATTTGCATGAGAAAATCTTTTGTTTGGCACAGTTTCAACAGAGTTTTGTATAAAATTAGTCATATCACTTTTTATTCAGTTTTCGGTAAACATTAGAGCTAAAATACTATAATGACAATTATTCTTTAGCTTTAAGAAAGTTATTTCTGTATCCTGCGGACTAAAGCTCCAGAGGTCAAACAAAGTCATCATTTTAAGATGGAGCTTTGGAAACCTTAACTATGTGCTGTCTGAAGCATTTCTTTCTTTGCTTTTTAAAAAAAAAGATCATTTAATTCCAGTAAATGATGTCATTATTTTGTGTCCACAGCCTGCAGTTCACCACATTCCAGGACAAGAGGTGAGTTTATCTTCCTTCACACTGTTGAACTTTGTTAACCTCTGTGGACATTTTCAGCCTTTTTAAATCACACTTGTATCACCCACAGGGAGACATCGCTGGCTCCACCCACGTGCTAGATGAGGTAAAAGCCCACTGACTGCAGCAGAAATCAAATAGTTTTCTCCATGAGTTTGTCACCAAACAAATGTGAAAATAACCAGGAGTTTTTCTTGATCTTGTTCCAACAATTTTGCATCTTTTTTTTTTATGAAAGAGTGATAAATGAGTTTTTCTTTGATGTGAATGGTGATAGTCAGAATCATACTGGTAAAAAAATTGAAGCTTAATGAGAAGTCTGATTCCTACTTGATAAATAGATAGATACTGACTGCAAAGAATTGATCATTTGTCTTTTGTGGTGAGTTTTCTCTTTTTTTTATCTGCTTTTCATCTTTTTGTCCTTTTTTCTTTTTTTGTTACTCCATCAGTTGATGTTTTCAGGATTCCTCTCTGAAAACCTGCAGCAATGGGTACAATATATAGAAACACATGCACAGAGCATCCAAGCCATCCATCCCGTTTCATGTCTGTGTGTCTTTTAACAGCACACACAGATAATCCCATCATGCATGCATGTTGCAGACTGTCATACATTACAAATGTGGTAATCTTCCTCAGTTTTGATGTGGTTTCTTTGTTTCATCCACTAACATAATTTGGTTTCATGTTGCATTGATCTGCAGACATGTACGGAAGCTCAAAGAGGACATGTGTAAAAAATTTTGAAGTATATTTTTCATAATAATTTCAGGAAATTCCAGTTTCTGATGATAACAGACAACAAATTATAATAACAAATAACAGATAACAAATTTCTCTGCAGAAAACTGTTCATTTTTCTTATTGGACAGTGATCACTAAATTCTTTATCTTGAAAACAAACTTTGTAAAGCAGGAAAAATATCTAAACATGTCATCTTTAGCCTTCCACAGACCATGTAAGTATGTATGCTTGCTGTAAGTAACTTATTTCATGCATTCATTCAAGACAAGTGCATTTTTTTTAATGTTAAATGTTGCGTGTGCTATAACCCAACATGCTTGTACAGGACTAAACCTTGTTTTTTAAAATGTCTTCATGTTGGTTTTATAGAAACAACATGCAGCTGGTAGCAATCAGCACGGCTCTCTGTCTAAGACTTTAACATTCATACACAGTCATGATCTGTCTTTGACTTGCCACTGTCCTGCGTTCCAGCCGGAGGAGTCGGACCTTCCACACCCGCCTCCTCAGAGGGAGCCCAACGTCTTCGTGATTCCTCAGGGAATCAAACCCGTTCTGCAGAGAACCGCCATCGAGGTACCACAAAGATTATTTCATGCAGCACAGCAGCTTTCTGCAAGCTCAGAAATTTAGCAGCATTTTAAATTGTTTTGTTATTGAACAAGTTTAAATAGAAACTGCCCAGATAAAATATATAGTTTAAAAACTCCGACATATGCTATTCTTCATCCTCCACTCCATTTTTCATTATTTAATGGTATTTTGATTAACTAAATGTTGACAGTCTGGACAACATAAATACTTTCCTTCTTCTCTCGTCTCCCTCTGTAAGATCTTAGCGTGGGGCGTCCGGAACCTGAAGAGTTTCCAGCTGGCCAGCGTCACTTCTCCGAGCCTTCAGGTGGAGTGCGGCGGCACCATGATCCAGAGCTGCGTCATCCGCAGTGTTAAAAAGAAGCCAAACTTTGACATCAATACACTCATCCTTGATGTGGTGAGAGCACAGAGACGTACTGTACTATACTAACACACACACATACACAGAGAGTGTAATCAGTGCAGAGGCCGGCCGCTTTCATGGCTAATGAGAGCTCTGCTGTGATGTGGTTCGCTTCGGTCATTTATCTTCATCAGTGAAGCCACAATAATGGCAGCAGAGAGGAGAACTCTAATCTTTTTTTGCTTTTTTTTTGTGCTTTTTTTACTCAAGAAAAGTTCAAATCCTTTAATATAAAAACATAAACTGCACATCTGGGATGTTTCCAACCGTTTAAGGCTGTTGGATTAAAAAGTGAGTATTTGTGCAGAAGCAGAGTGGGGGACTTTCCTTCGGTGACTATTCTGTACATTACCAATGCAACATAAATATAGGGTGGAGGTTTATTGAGGCTATGATGGTGCATGACTCACTGCTTTTAAACTGGATGCTAAAGAACATTTGATGACAAAGAAACAAGACTTTATGCATGTGGGGTGTCAAAAACTGCTGATTTAAAAAGTGAGACCAGAAACACAATTTAAAAAAATGTGATCCTTATTTAATTAACTGGAAATGATCAGACTTTATTGTGAAATGTTACAGCTGGTTTGAAAATACATGCTCAGTCTGAATTTGATGCCAAGATCCCGTTTAAAACAGGATAGGATGGTGGTTTTTCTCAAAATGACAGACAGTAGAATATGGTCACAGTGGCCTTAAATCTCACAGAAAACATACGTCAGATCCAGAAGAATTCAGCCAACATATAAACTGCCTTGCAATGCAGGGTTTATCTGTCAGACTGAGGGCTTCACCAGCCAGAAAACCTGCGATGCAGATATTTGTCCATGTCTCCAAGACGTACAGTCAGAAATCATGAAATGCAGTTGTATCCCTCAGCTGTTGTTTGTGTCAAGCATAGTAATGCCTCAGTTCTGCACCTCTTCCACTATCACCTCATTGGGAGTGTTTGTGGCCCAGTGATTAGTGTTGAATATTTGCATTGTCATGTATTTATGAAAGTGTTGATGACAACACAAAGGAGAAAATGAAGAAGAAAAAGAAGAGTAGTGAAGGATGGAAACAGTATAAGAAAGACAGAAGATACAAGTAAAAGGATGCGGCACAGAAAAGGAAAACGGTAAAAGGTATGCAGGGCACCTAGAGCAGATTGCTCCTGAACTCTCCTTTAAAATTACTACTTTACTAAACAAACAATATGCCCTGATTTATCATGTGGTAACGATATAAGAACTGGGAGAAACTCTTGAGAGTTTGGACAAACTAGAGTAAACCATTATCTAAACCAGTGGTTCTCAAACTTTTTCTGTAGGGCCCCCTTCTCATAGACAACAATGATGTCAAGCTGCCCAACATACAGGAAATGAGACGTGAAACAGTCTTGTTTGGCAGAGAAATAGTCATTAGTTTATTGGCTGCTACTTGATTAATTAGAGTTAAAACCATATCAGTGGTGGAAAGAATGATCAATTTCTCTGCTATAGAGTAAGGCTTTTTAGACCGGGAAACTCTGCATGCTACTTTGTAGGGGGTTGGACCCCCAGTTTGGGAATAATTTGTCTAAACTAACCAGGGAGTTTTGTTATTGACAGAAGTGGCACAGTTCACTTTGATTTTAAAATCGGGTTTCTTAGTCAGAAGTCTCCCTGGAACTGAACTGGAGTATTTCAGATGAAGGTTATGAATGAACCCACCCAGACCGTGCTGACTTTGAAATCAGTCTTTCTTTCCTGGATCATCAGGCTTGTGCATGTCGCTACAGTGATTTTAAAAAAAACATTAAAGTAGCTATACAGAAGTTTCTGACTTTAAAACGTTCTGCTTCGGACTCATTTTGATGGCAGGCTGACATTCATTATCCACATTCCTGGAGGCTTCATTGCCCTGCAGTGTCCTGAGGCTGAGAAACTGTACTCCACAACTTCATGATCTAGCCTGGAGCTTTATGTGACAGCTGTCTTTTGGTTTGATCTGGATGCACTGATGATTCAGCAAAAACGTTTTTTTGGAGAAAGCAAGGAAAATGAATAAAGAAAGTTACAGGGCAAAAGTCAACATCGGACTGACTTTTACTGACTGGAGAGAGCTCAGAGAAGAGACAGGATACAAGATGGATGCTGAATTAGCTGTTTTTAGTGAGAAAATCTGCCAAATGTTCAGTACTATGGCTCTGAATGGTGTCATTAGGAACCCTAATAACACAGATTTTGATTTCTAGAAACATAAATAAACCTCTAACTTAACTTTGCACCAGTAGTTGGGGCTCACACCTTTGTTTTCTTTTGGAAAAAGTTTTTGATGATCAGAGCATGACAACTGAGGGTGGAATATTGCATGATGGGACAATTTAAAGTGTAACTACACCCCCTACTTTTTGTGTAACTCCACCCACTGGGGGCGGAGTCGGTGGGTAGAAACTTTTGAAAAACAGTCAGCAGCTCACACAAGAAATGGAAAGGAATACATATTTACAAAGTACCTACAACACAGAGCGGTCTTTTGAGGTGGAATATTTTCCAACTCCAGAATCCCCTCAGCTAGACACCACAGTGGTGGAAGAACAAATTGGTCCTGACCTGAACCATATCAGTTTGAGCCATCAGAGTGGCCGCAGCTTCTGCCGGATTGAGGCTGACGGGCTGCGATCTGAACGTGGTAATATGTTCTATAAACTATGCTGAAAGATAACAGCAACGTGTATCTATCATTCTCAAAGCAGTAGCAGCCAGTGTGCAACCACTCTGTCAGTGGCTGCGACCAGTCCAGTGTTGGCAGAAGCAGCGACCAGTCTGGCTGCAAACACTTAGGGACTCCTCGCAACAAGTCTGTCAGTGTTTGCAATCTGAATCGACCAAATTCAAAGTGGCTGCAGACATTCCGAATCTGGTAGCATGTTTCATAAATCATACTGAAAGATTCAGCAACATGTATCATTCTCAAAGAGGTAGTGGTTCCTCCTTTTTTTGCATCTGGAGGGATCGGGGTTTTTTTTTTTTTTTTTTCTCGCGACGTAGAGGAGCACCCGTACTTATTTCAGTCAATTACCAGTACGGCTCTACATTACAAAAACAAAAACAGGTTTTATCCTGTAGGGGGCGTTTTGAGTCATTGTTGATCCACAAAATCCCGATTTTTAAAGAATTGGCAAAAATACAAATTTTAACAACAGTATAGGTGGTTTGCATCACAATAAAGTAATAGTATGTTGTTCACAACTCAAAAAACACATTGTAGGGTGCACTACCCCTTTAAACCCAATTATAGGCAAAAATAGGCATCTGTGTCATCACATCAGATCCTAAAGTCAAGCCTTCATTTTAAGGGTCTGAAAATGGCCCGTTGATGTGTAAATGTTGGTAAAATTAAATGAAAATATATGGTTGGACTTAATGCATCCCCATGAACTTCACAGGCTGTTGAGCTGTGTCATGAAGCACTAAGTTCACCTGCTGTTCAAGGAAATAAACTTAAAACCAGTTGAATAATTATCAAAACAAATCCCCTTTAGAGCAAAAAGGAACTTTATGTACACGCCCTAAAAAAGAAGTTTTACTAAAGCTAAAATGTTGATTATAAGAGCTTAGATAAGCCTTATGATTATTAAAAGCCAAACTTTCTACACATCTGCAACTAACTCCACTTCACTGCCACTTACTCAGTCATTTATTTTAATTAAGTTGACATAGCTGGCAAGGCGTTGTTATACATCCTGTGAGAATATATTTCCACTGCGTTTACATTGCTGCCATTACATTCCTCCAAAGTGTTTTCTTATGAGAGCCTAAAATGAAATATGGAAATGTTACGCACATTTTCCTTAACGGCAACAGCAGCAGCTCCATAACGGGCTCGGGAGTTAAATGTTAACAATATTAAGGTCTGAAGTTGATCACCTCAGTGTTTTATTATGACAGGTTTAACTGGGGGATGGAAATATTCACATATTTTTCCCTCAAACACAGATCTTTGCTCTGGCTCAAGCAGTTTAATGTTAACAAGTCTAAAGTCCTGTTTTGACCACCACAAGGGCACCACTGGCTAAATCAGACTATGGAAATATGCAGATAGTTATCCCTTAAATTCAGCCCCTGAACAAAGTCCAAGCATTTAATGTTAACAATATTAAGGTCTCCAGTTGACTTCATCAGTGTTTTCTTATGCCACAGAGGCAGAAGAAAATGTCATGTCCATAGTAACATTAAATATAAGTCTTTGAAAAATTTAAGCACGTAATATTAGTCCCCTTGGCTTATTGTGTGTTATTAGCATCATTAGCCTCACTAAAGCCTTTTTAAAGCAACGGAGGTCAAAGGATTTACAGTAACCACCCACTTTTTGGCTCTTGAGTCAGATTGGCTGGATCAGAGAGATTTCCTTGACATGTAGCTGATGCTGTAGCTGTCTGCCAGAGAGGCCAAGTGAAGCCAAGCTAATCAAACCGTGTTTCGTTCTGACAGCTTTTAAGAGAAAACATGATGCAAATGCAGAATGCTGCTCCAGCTGCAGCACCTATATTATCTTCATCAAGCCGGAGATTTTCAACAAGTGATGGTCCGCTTGTCTTCTGAAGCCTTTTCTGTTTTCACTGAACCGGTCACAGCTGTACTCGAGCTAGGACGTTTGAAATGTTTGGGATTATGAGTGCAACAGTCAAAGTTTCACTTTTAGTTTTGATGCAAATGTTGAAGGAAGAGAGAAAAAAAGTATTTCCTTTCCAATTTGGACTCCGTATGATTAGTAGATTTTTTTTAGGTGTTTGCCATTTTACATATTTTTAGATAAAAAATTGTGCTTCTTATTACAGTGTCCTCAGCTGCAAGTGATTCTAAGTCCATGAATTAGATTTATTTACACTCTCCATCTCCACAGAGACTTCCCTGCGAGGAGCTGTACATGCCGCCGATCGTCATCAAAGTCATCGACAACCGTCAGTTTGGGAGGAAGCCGGTGGTCGGTCAGTGCACCATCCGATCGCTGGAGGACTATCGGAGCTCTCAAGAAGGGGAGCAAGCAGCGGAGGGAGAGGAGGAGGAGGATGATGGATGGAGACGTAAGAGATGTAGAGATGGGTGGATGTAAACAAAGATCCAGACTGATGATTTGTGATGAAAAATGTCTTTGTTGTGTTTTTTTCTATGTGAAGGTGAGACGCCCCACTTGACATCCGGTGAGGTGTTTATTGACATTGATGATGAGGAGCCGCTTGTCTGTGACCAGGTAAAAACATCTGCTTAGTTAGTTGGATCGAGCTGCTACTCGTCAACATCAATGTGTTATAAGTGAATTACACAAAAGAAAACCATTAATTAATTTTGAGCCCACAGTTCGCCTCTGAAATTGATCATCTTCAAAGGTTAACAATTAATTTTTGGAAATTTAATACAACTAACAAACAATTAGAGATGTAGCGGCCTGATTGTGTCCTTACTCACTTATGAAAGTCACTTCTGCTCTATCTATGTTGTAGCCTGGGCTTCTATGTTCTTCTGTGCATGTTTGTGCTATTGGCAACGGTTACATGATGTTTTTTAATTCGTAATTCATTATTCCGAATTAAATAATTCAGAATCAAAGTATTCTCCTTCAGGTTTACATGGAAATAGTAATTCCCAATTGAGGTTTACATGGAAGTCATGTTTATTTGCCTCGACTCAATTCTGCTTTAGACACTGCTGTCCAAATTTCTCAACCAAAAAACACGATAATCATCATGAAGATGTGAACACCTTTAAAGTCAGGCGTGCTTTTAGCATGATTCCTTCTAAAGGGCCTTTTCTGAGAGGGGAAACCTTAGAATGTTCATCATTGTAATGCGTCCACAAAAATGTCATTTGAACCTTTCGAGTTTCCAAACACAAGAACCACAACCTGACAGGAGGGGTTTATCTGATGATCTCTGGGTCATTATAAGCTCTTACACTTTTTGTTTTGTTTTGTTCTTTTGTCTTTTGACCATGCTCTTAGAATTAAAAGGCTTTTCCAAATCTATCAGCCAAAGATTTTCAACATAGACTTCGAAGAGCACGTAAAGTCAATTACAGAGAAAATACATTCGGTGAGAGCAAGAAAACCTCATATCCCCTGATACATAGATACTACTGTGGTTTATTAAGTGGTTTCTTTGTGAACAGAGGATTGAATAGAATTAGAAGACAACATGATTAGATTTTATTGGTTTGGGAGACCACAAGAGGTTCAGTTGGGATGGGGTTGAGGGGGTCAAACATAAATAATGCAGCCCCATAAATACTAACTACACAGACCACAGTTATCCTTGTGAAATCGCATTAGCATCAGCAATACTGAAGGAAGCTGGAGTCGTAGGAATGCAAAGTCATCACACTGTGGTCCCTGAATTCCTGTCAGAAAACAACAAAAAACAGGAGTTTTATTGTGTTTAAGATATTACATTAAGTTCAAATTGTGAAGGAAATTAGTTGGTGTTAAAAAAAACAAAGTGGCAAACTGAACTTTTTGGCACTGGTGGAGCCGATCGTAGCTGTCATTGGTATTCTCCCTGGACAGGTCAGTAGTCAATCGTAAGTGCAACATGGAAAAAAAAAAGATGAAACTCATGATATTCATCTCTTAATAAGAAAGTAAACAACCTTTATTATAAAATTTTGAGAGTATCCCAGTTGTCTCTGCTGCAGTGGTTATAGTGGTATTAATTCTCATACCAATGACTCCTTAGTTAGAAATCAGTGAAGACAGCATGGCAGGTCTTGGAAAAACCTATTTAAGTCTACAGGATTTGAAGTTAATGGGCTACAACGTGGAAAACCACTGGATCGACCCTTTTTTAAAGAGTTCTGAGGTAACACTTTGAGAGTTTTGGGAAAGAATTCCAAGCTCGTGATTCCTGTCGACCTTTTTTGTGAGAGAATAAAATATCAAGACTTCTGTTCTGGATTCCTGCATCTTCTCCTCTTTTCTTCTTCTCACTTCCACTCTCCTTTCATTCATTGTCAACTTTCTTTTATTCCTTCTTTTTGCCCTTCCTAATCCATTCCAACCATCTGTTCCCTTCTAATCTTCCTATCATCATTTTCAAGAAGAAAAAAATAATTTTCAACAAATTTAGAAATAAACAAATGCCCTCCAAATGTATTTGGGTGTCATCTGGAAGCCAGTGATGTCCATCCATCTGTGATTAGAGCATCTTAACTTTAGTATCATATGACCCGGAGCAGACACACAAGCACACACTCATCCAGCAGTGCACTATCCTTCCTCACTCGACATTAATTGGAGGGGGTGATTTCTTTCTCTCCAAACAAAGATATTTGTTTTATTGGGGGTCACATATCTCTGCATTTGCTATTTTTGTATAACGTTTACAGGTTTATGAAAATAGAGATAGAGATTACTTCTTGTAAATTTTCTTTTAGGACAGCTTTGCTAGCCGATTTCCCACATTTTTTATAGCAACTTAGCAAACATATTAGTTTATGTGCGAGGTTACCAGGGAACAAACAAGCCGAGCTGACAACAGAGCGCCCTCTGCTGGGTCACAAGGCATACTACCTGTGGCAAATCTTCATTCTTTGTTTGGAAGCACATCCAGATGGTAAATTTTTTTCTTCCAACAGGTTACTGACGTTTCCCACATTCAAAAGGACTTTTAAAACTATTGATGGTCTCATTATCTTTTTCTTCTTCCCTTTTTCTGCTTATTCCATTTCCTGTTAAATTGTCCCTTTACATTTATAAATGTTGCCCTTCGTTAGAGGTTTTTTATCTTCCTTTCATCTCTCTTTCCTCTCTTTTATATTTTACGTTTCATCTTTGGGTCCTTTTTTTCTATCCATCTTCCTTTGTTTCTTCTTGCATTACACTATCTTTTAGGACTTTTAATTTAATCTGTCACTTTCCTTTTCTTCACCCCTCCCTCCATCCTTTCAACCTGGTTTACCTTATTTCCCTCATCTCTGTCTGCCTTCATTTCTCTTTTATTTATTTATTTATTTAATTTCCCATGTGTTTATGTTTTTATCCTCCCTTTTATTCTTTTAACTTCTGGTTCTAGTTGCTCTCACCCATGTGTTTGTTGTCTATCATTGCTATCATTCTCTCCTCTTACATTTTCTCTCCGTCCATCTTCACAGTTTCCTTCATCAATTAAATGAATTTTCCCGTTCCTTCCTACTATCTATCAAGCTGACAGTTGCTTTTATGTGGCAGCTAATTAAAGAGCATCGTTGTGTTGTCCTCTGCACTGTTGTGGTTCATCAACCACTCATTTCCTTTTTGATTCTTCCGTCATCTTTAAGTCCTCGCTGGTGTTTTTCCATATTTTAATTTTTCTGTGCATCCCTCTCTGTCATCCTTTAACCCACAGGCGCCACACCAGCTTCACACACACACCATCCTGTTTCCATTATTTCTTCCATTCATTTCTTAAAGACTTTATCTAACATTAAACCTCGTCTTCGTACTGTAATGATGACTGTCGTTATGGGAACTTGCACCATATCTTGATTAGCACACGTAGATACGTTGGTGCTATTAAACATAAGGAGAGACAAAGTAGTCTGTTGCCTGATTCGTCTCGCGCTGAATTCTGACTGGGGGGTCGGGGGGGTGTCACGGTGACATGGGAGGTCCAAAAATGTACAGCATGAGCTAAGATATGTAATTTAATGGGTGTGTGTGTTTGTGGGTGAAATGAGTCCACAGAGGGTGTCGAAACTAATGTAAACCCAATGACATTAACACCCCCATCCAATTAAAGTGACATCCAAGCAACAGTGTGGACACAATAACAGTAACGCAACCACCAGTTAAATTTGCGGCGACGGCTAAATGCTTTACACGGTTTCAGATTCTAACCAGAGGATGATAGAGGAGTTGTAATTTGGAAGAGCAGAGTTCAACAATTGGTCAATAACTTTAACAATAAGCAGAATAGTTTCATCTGATTCTTTTTAGATTCAGCATTAAGAACAAGGCTTGGTTAATATTATTTATTTCATGTCTGAAAATGGCTTGTAGATAAATAATGGGAGCACACAAAGGAAAGGAGACAAAGGCCATGAATATGCTTAGTTTTAATTACATGTACACAGAATTATAAAGGCTTCCTCGCATATGTTTGAAGCGCAGTTTGTGTACGTCCTCAGAAATAAATGCTATGCGTTCGAAAGCTGCAATAAACGAGTAACCACTAGGGACAGAGTAAGGACCAATTTGATCTGATGTAAGGTCTGAGGATCCACAGCGGTAAAAAGGATGGAGATTTTTGAAGACAAGACACAGTGGGCTTGCTTTAAGGGCCTTACGGCATCTACGATACCAAACGATCTTTCCGATCATTTGTTGTTCCGGAAAATACCAACTTGGTGCAAAATGTTCCGAAGATCCTGCATATAGCTTCTGTAAAATGGGTCCAATATTTCCTCTAGATATCTCAGGGAAATAAAGAAATGATCAGAATCTTTGCTCAAATGATTTACTCCCATTTCAATAAATATACTCAGGAGCTGAAACTATCTGAAGAAGCAGGTTCGAAGGTGAAACCCACGTAGCATGTAAACAGAAAATGACTTTTAAATGAAACAGTTTGCTTTGTATAAACCAGGAATCACCAACTCTGGATCTCTTTCAGCTGCTGTCCTTCAAGTTTTCTATGTTTCCCTGCTGCAACACACCTGACTCAAATAGATTCTTGTGCACAACTTCACAACAAGCTGTTGGAGAACCATTTCATTTAACTCAGGGACACATCAGAAACCTGCAGGACACTGGCCGAAGAGGTCTGGAGTTGTTAATCCCTGGTCTAAATTCTTTGTCCTGAAGCTCCAGATCAGCAGTAAAAGCACTGTTGTCCACACTTCACACAACAGGACCTCACAGACAAATAAAATGTTGGCACGCTCAAAAAACATCGGGTTTTTTATTAATGGTTACTATCTGGAGGAAGTACAGTGACCATGATAATGTTTCTGTATGTTTTGAGTGTTTTTTTGACTGACTGCTTGTTTGAAATTCATCCTGCAGATTTGACGTAATACTGTGGCTAACCTTAACCAGCTAACCTGAAAGTGTGTCTGTTTTTATGTGTGCGCATGTTCTCTTGTAGCTTGCAGATGGAACCAGTTCAGCTATCATTAACCTTTCAGCCTCTAGTACCAGCCTTCATGTAGGTAACAAAGTCATCTTTTAACCTATTTCATTCATGCATCATGTTAACCTGTTCTCCTGATGTGTTGCTTGTTTTGTTACCATCCATCTGTATGTTGTGCTCTCCTCTTTAGTCACACCATCCTGCAACCCATTCCACATGAAAGTGAAAGTTAATACACGTCTGCTCACGTTGGCAACAATTAAAAAAAATCTAACACAATGATGCTGCAGGTTTAATTGGAAGCCTATCTGTTCCTTGGACTTGAGTAGAAATACATACAAAAATCTAAAACTGATAAATGATCCATATAAGTGCTATAGCAGAGGTCTGATTTTAGAGTTTTATGGATGAAGTTTATCTTAAATGAGACACTGATGGATAACACCAACTATAGAGTCGTGAGGGCTGACCAGGAACGAATGAAAATAAACTCTTCTACGTTCTGCTGTCCTGGTCTTGACTCAAGAAAAAAACGTCGTATTGCATAGAGAGATCTGGGTTTTACTGAGCACTGTGCTCCGAGCCCTGTGGTTTCAACAGAAATCTGATCGCTGATTCGTACGGGAGACCACGCTCCTTGTTACATTCTTCCATTTTATTTTTCTAAGCCAGGTCAATTTGAAGACTGAGCCTGACCCGGAGCAGACACACAAGCACACACTCATCCAGCAGTGCACTCTCCTTCCTCACTCGACATTAATTGGAGGGGGTGATTTCTTTCTCTCCAAACAAAGATATTTGTTTTATTGGGGGTCAGATATTGAAACCAGTCAAATTAAAGGCTCGGCTTTCTGTCTGGTCTGGGCCAAAGTCAACAGAGCTGCTGTAGATCCTCTACACCACAACTCTGTTAGCAGACAGTTACTAAAAGGAGGGATGGATGAATGAGAGAAGGTTAAGAATGGAGAAAGTGACGGGAGGCGAAGCGAAAAAAAAACCCATAAGTATCAGAAAAGATTTGAGTGAGAGGAGGAAAAGATTGGGTCTAATATCTCCTGGCACCAGAAACAGAAAGCTTGCTCTCTTATGTGTTGTAAATCCTGGCTCCTTAATCTCTGGTTCGCATCCAGAAAAACGGGGAATGGGAGAATGTCTGATGATTACCAGATTACTGCAGCAGTGTGTGCTCTGTAAAACAGCTTCCAAGGCGGATCAGTCGGATCCAGTTTCAGAGTTGGAAAGGTTTAAGAAGATCGTCTGTCGGTAGCGTCATGTCGCCACAAACCTCGGAGGCTCCGATCCCCTTACGACGTATCTGAGATCTAACATGGCTCAGATGGAAAATGAACGTTGGGTGTCACGTCTCATCTGCAGAATCCGTGCTTGATGACAGTATTTGTCACGGATCAAACCAGCCTCTTTGTTTTCTCCTTGCCACAAGGTAGCTGCATTTAAAAATCAGCATATAATGTGGTTTTTTAGATTATTTTTTTTCCATAGGTGATGTGTTTTACATGAATATTGCCTCTTCAAAAAAATGTAGTTATGCTGCACCTCTCTTTTCCCATTAATTCTCATCAGAACTATTCAGGTTCACTGCCAACCACCAGTCAGATAGGGTTAAAATCTCACTTTGAAAACGTTGTAGTTTGCCTCAACTTCTATAAATCCTTTTTGGCTGCGTTGGAACCAGAGAAACTCACTGAAATGGCTTCGTGCCACCTGACATTGTGGCATTTTGGGGGGGTTATGAAACACACATTTATGGCTCTCTAATGACACTATGACCAGAAACAAGATGTCAAAATAGCTTGCTAAATCATTATTGTTTTTCTTGTTCTGCTAATTTCAGCCACAGACTGATGTAAGCTCCTGCTCTTTTCCAGAATCTGAGAGCTGCACATATTTTCTACCCAGAATGTCATTCAGATGCATCCATGCAGCTCTCGATGGTGCATTGCTTTTGCAAGTTCACCTTTAGATTAGTATTAGTATTTTAGCGTATAAGATTAATATTTAAAGCTGTGTATTACAAGGTCTTTTTCTAAGGACTACTAACAGACGGTCCTCAAAGCTGAAGAGGTCTTCAGTTGTTTATTCTGTGAAATTTCAAGGATGTGTATTCTCAGTTTTGTCAAACACATACAATTGTGTGCGTGCCAAAGTTGGTGCAAACACAGGATTGATTGGAAATGGTGATATATGCAAACTTTTATTGACCTTATATGTAATCCAGTCGTGCATTTTACATTCGGTCTGGATAAAACATAAGGCGAGAGAATTAGAACTAGTCCACAAACACCTGGTTTTGGAATAACAAAGTCGGCCAACAGCTGGTGGTCTTTGTAAGATGAATTATTGGCATTGTAAAAAGATACAACTAACTTTTGTTTAGTAACAGGTGCACAGCAGATTAAGATAGTAGCTTTAAAAAAAAAAACTAAAAAAAAAACGTCACCGTCTTTGTGAAACCCCCATTGTGGAACATTTAGCTGTATTCTGTATAAAATCAGCTTTGTTGTTTTCCCTCCTTTTCCCATTGCAGATATCAATGAAGTGCCACTCTACTGCTACTTTTCCCTTCCTTTTTTATTACTAGCCTAATGAAAGTAAAAGGAAAAAATTAGACATGATATTCAAAGCTCCTATTTTGGATATTATTGTGCTTTTTCTTTTCGGCATATACTGTATGTCTTTTGGACTTACTGGAGTTTAAGTCGCAAGGAAAGTAGAAAAAAGAGAGAGATTCGAACTTCCAATCTGTCAACTTTCTGCACGCAGAGATGGAAATCTGTACGATTTGTTTGGGACGTTAAAAGTTCTTTTTTTTTTTCTTTTTTTTTTAAATAGAGAATCCCCACTTATGCAAACCCAATTTTCAATTTGGAATGTTTGTTTAAGATAAGATTTACCTTTTATCTGTAAATCATCACGTATTTCCATGGAAAATGGAATTCTTTCAGAAGAAGTGACTCAGTAAGAGGAAGGTAAAAAGTTCCTCACCATCTTTTTTACTGTGGTGATGTTTCCATATTGGAATGGAGTCCATCACCACTAACTACCAATTTCTTCTTTTTGGTTACTTACCAGTAGCCAGAAGTCTGGTACGCATCATTTCCTGCACGTCAGAATGGTTTTCAAAGAAAAGCGCTACCATGAATGACTCATGCATGAGAGTGAAGCGGTAAATGGAAAAGCATTCAGGAAGGAGATCTAGATTGAGTCACTTCTGTCTAATGTCAGTCACTGATGGTGAAGAAGACGTTTGTTTATGTGAAAGTGCCACAGATTTTTACTTGAGGTTTGGTGCTCTGCATTGAAACCACAGTGGAGCGAATGGCACATACAGTCAGCCCCGCTGAAACATCTACCCCCGTCCTTCCACATTCTTCACATCGACCAGTTTGTTTTGGAGATTCTGAATGGGGTCAAAGAAAATGAGGCTAGATTTTTGGCTGAATTGTTCGCTGGTTTAGGAAATTCTTCTCCAAAGCTCCATCCATCCATCCAGCCGTCTTCTACTGCTTATCCGAGGTCGGGTCATGGGGGCAGCAGCTTCTTCTTAAGCAGACTTCCCTCTCTAAAGAGTTTCTGGGGAAGAAACATCCTTGATTTACTGCTGCGTCATTTGTTGTGACCATCCCAAAACTGAATAACTCATAACCATTTGACAAAGCCAGGCAGTTTAGGCTCCAACTCAGAGGAAAAGCCCAATCTCATCTTGACTATCAAATACTGTTTCCATGAGATGTGCAAGAAGTTTTCTTTTTCATTCATTTACTGCATGCTGATAGAACATTGTTTCAATACAAGACGATGACTGCTAACAAATACGTTATTCCTAAGGAAAGCGTGGAAGGAAGGGTGATAAAAAGCTACAGAGCTCATGAGACCCAAATTCTATATTTTGGTTAGGTTTAGGCTCAGAGCTGACTTGGTTAGGTTTAGAAGGTCCTGCATTGGATAATGACATGGATCAATGCTGTTTCAACACATCTAAAGCTACTGAGTTGATCTTGTGATGCCAAGAAGTCGTGACAGGACGGCACTATGAAACGCCGCCCTTATGAAAAAGAGTTGTGCTGTCTCATGTTTTGCAATCTCCGGTATCTCATAAACTAGCATAGTTGGAATGTCAACAGTCTGCAAACTCTGATTTTAATTTCATTTTAGTGCAGTAGCTATTTTGTAGGTAGCTTTTCTTTGTGTTCATCAGTTGTACTATCATATTTGTTTAAACTGGATTTTATCACAGGTTATCAAATTTATCTACAAGCCCCATTTAGAGAGAAGTTGGTACTTTTTCTTAAATGCAAAGAAAACTGAAATTTGTTTGAGTCCAAAAAGATGATTTAAAGTGTCCTTACTGCAGCATCCTTGTGTTTAGAAGGCATGAGTGAATTTAATCATGATGTTTGAGAGAAGCAAAGAAAGAGCATGAAGTTTATATAAAATACAAATAAGGGTGCCAGGATTGGGTATAAAAGGAGTAGCTAGCAAAGGATTAGTCTTTCCAAGCAAGGATGAGTCACAGTTCATTACTTTGTGGCAAACTGACAGAAAATCATTGATCAGTTTTAAAAAAAAATTCTCAATGCAATATTTAAAAGAATGTTGGTCTTTTAATATGAGAAAAATAAATCGATTAATAAAAAAAACTTAATGCCAGAGGGAAATGATATATTTTAAATACAAATTGTGAAAATATGTATACCGGTTTATGTGTAAAGACAATGATGGAACCAGTGTTATTTGCAGCGTTTGTGTTCTCTGGCTGCTCTGAGATGATACTATGAGATAATATCCTAGTGCTATATAATCAATTTAGTTGGATGGTCCTGAGAATACCTTGAAATAACATTTTTACTCAGCACAATCTGCTGTTACATCCAGAAATATAACCTGACAACGTATTCTGTGGTCAGTTGAATCTATATTTCTTTTGTTCTAGATGCAGTGTGTGCTTGACTGGCTCATCTGCAGTCCTAATTTATCTGCTTTTTAAAACACATGGAGCATCAGGCTTAGTCTTCCTACGCAAGGGTGGGTCATGGCTCACCATGTTTTACCAAATTCTGTCAAAGAATCTTTGATCACATAAAAAAGAATTTCTCAAAGCAAGACTTTGTTTAATGAATAATTGATTAAGACGGCAACAGCTGTGTTCAGCAGGAGCTGGAAAAAGTGCAACATTCAGTTCCCAAAAACATTTCATTTAAAGGAAAAATTATGCCTTTGAAAATGCATCTTAGCCAACCTTTGTGTGATTGTTCGCATTAACGGCATCACATTTTACATTTGGTTTATATTTTCCAGATGAAATGAAGTTAAAGACACTAAAAATCTTACATCTTAAATAATCGTTCAAACAAATTAATAAATGATTGATTCAAGTTTTGTTACATTTCAGAAATCTTTTCTTCAGATGGATTTGTTCTTTGTTTTTTTAGATGGTGACATATCTGAACCACAAAGAGCTCCTTAGCACTCTATTATTTATTTGTTTCTATGTGTGAACTTTCAAAGCCACCTCTTCTAACTCCAGTCCTGCTTCCGTGACCTCTGACCCTGCTGTGGACGGGGTTTCCCCATAAAAAGCTTTAATGAAGCAGTCAGAAGTCTTATGTAAATCCAGTCTCTTTGCTCTCAGAGCTCTTGGCAGTGCCAGTCCGGTTTGGTTAGCCTGGCTTTCCCCGCAGGGCGTAATGATAGGCTGCAAACCGCACTGACACCCAGAACAGACCACTGCAGGCGGTGTGTGTGCTCCATCTCCAGTGTGCATACCTAATACATGTTGCAGTCTGGAACGCTCCACCGACGGCCTTAATCTGTCTGAATCAGGAATTGTGGACTTGAGCGAACACACCCTGACACACTGGTGGGCGCGCACACACTTTCTGGCGCCCCTGTCATCAATGCTTGGCACTGGCTTCGCACAGAGGGCACATTAACACACAGCAGACACTTCACGCCTCAGACACAGAGCGCCATGCATGTGTGTGTGTTTAATGCCACGTGCTGCTCTTTTCCATGCCATGCTGCCACTTTGGAAAAATGAGGAATTCCACAGCTTCCCTTCTCTTATTGTGTGTGTGTGTGTCTGTGGGAAGTAGGAAAAAGGGGATTCCACACAAACGGACTGCCATAAGGGGACTTTTGTTGTACATTTATGCTTAAATGCACACAAAGGAAAAAACGGAGAATGCGTCACCAGTGTGTTTTAAGATGGAGTGTTCCTTGGAGGGTTGAAGGTTGCAGGGCGGGGATGTGTCACACCGAACCGTGTATTTCTGTGTGCGTATAGGGGCAGCATGTAGGATCGGTACCCCCCTTTTTTTCTTGATTGTTGTTTCCACATATGCAGAATCATTAAAAAGACCTTTAGCTTCTGCAGGAAAATAATCAGTCACAGTCAGCGACGTTGCCAACATGAGCGGACTTTTACTAAACTTGATGCATGAGGCAGCTTCACACTTGATAAGATCTCATAACAACGGTTTCATTCAAAGAGGTCACACATCATCCCAAGAATCACATCATAGGAATCAATCTGACTCCCATCCAAACCTCAACATTTCAAAACAAAGATGTATGTTTTAGCCTCAAAACAGAACGACATTGTAAGACCTCAAAGTGACTCATAGCTGTAATAGTAAGACTTTAACAGCTTATGCCTCCATGCCAGCAGTCATTTTGTCATAGAAGGATTATTTCTTTCTTTTTTTTAATGGTGCATGTTTCATTTTGGAATGAAACCATTGGTGTGTAATGTGAATTAAATACTGAGAAAAGTGCTGAAAAGCTACTTAAAATGTGTTATTTTAATATGTGGCTTCATGCTGTCAGTGTTTAACTGAGTGTGAAGCACACCATGATGCTTAATTCTTGTCTTTTACTGTAAATGCGGACACTAGATGTTACACTGGGTAAGTTTGTAAGCATGTTGTCTGATAAGAATTGCAAATGTCGAGGGTTGTAATTCAGCACCAGGGAACATCTGTTCAGATTCATGTTGATGTCTGTTATTTTTCAGTGTCATTTACCAAACTGCGTCATTTTAAAGCATAAATCATCCTGACATAAACAGAGTGAACCTTTTCTCCAGTTCACCGGAAACAGACAAAACAAAGATATTTTGGTTAAATGATGATCACAATGTCACTTCTTTCTTCCTAAAAAGCTCATCTTTGAGGCTGATGGCTCCAAAAAGACTTTGCCTTTTTCAGTAAATTCCCAGTAACCTGGACTTTATTTCCTACTGTGGGAAATAAGCTGTTTCAAAGAGGGAAATTAAGATATTGGGATAATTGCACATATTCAGATTAAACATTCATGAAGCCGCAATTAGGTACAGAAACTTTATGAAGATATTAAATAACATGAAACTTATTTCAAAGTAATTAATGCTTTCCTTATTACTGCTAATTCACTACATATAACCATTGCTTTGTTTCACCTTGATGCATTATTGAATAATGTGGGAATCAAAACTCAATCTTTACGAGTTGGATTTGATTTAAAGCCTTAAAGACAAGACTGCAGGCTTGAGTGTCACTTTTAAAAGAATATAACTCCTTATTCCCTAAATTAGAAAAGCCACATCAGATCCCCGGCAGGTCAAACATTCACGTTAGAGAGCTTGTAATCCCTTCAGACAACTTCTGCTTCCCATCAGTGATGCTGACCACACACACTGCTCTGAGTGCAGATCAGAAGAGTACAGAAATTAAAAAAAAAAAAAGAAAAGAAGAAGCTTTATTTGAACAGTAAAGAAAATCAAGGTTCATATTTTTTTATGGGGACTTTTCCCCCCATTATTCTTCATTTAAGCAGGATAAGGAGTAGAGAGGAGACAACAGATGTTGCTCATGCATCAATGCCTACAGAAACATAGAAGTGATGAAAACAGCTTGGAGCAAAGCAGCAGAATCATCCATTTCTTTATGAAACATATACATTTTTTTCTTTTTTAGAGTAACAGGGATCCTCTCATGTACATGTTGGGTTTTGCCCACTTTGTGCCTCTTCCTATTGCGGTGGTGCCCATTTCCATTGCCTCAGAACGCCCATATACCATGACCTTAATGCCATGGAGCCACCAGAGACAATTTTTGCTTGTGTTGACGTGAGTTGGCCAACTCCATCTTACTATGTGATCATTGGAAAAAATCATGAAAAGTAGGTTATTCCTGACCTTGTCAGTGCACCGTTGTGCAGAGAAACAGGACTCAATATGAGGCTTTGAGTGGGTTTGAAAGGTCAGAAGTGGTTAGAGTTCAGCTGTAAGGCAAAATCAGACTAATAATGATGTAATATCAGCTTCAGTGGGCAGAGGTGGTTCGTTGGGAGAATGTCTGAAGTCAGTAAGACGGTAAAAATCAAAGTTATATGAATAAATTTGTTCCAAAAATGTAACAGAAAAATAGACAAGGATTCATGAATTTTTGGGAAAGACCTGTTAAAAGTTAATTTCAACTTTAATTACACCGGAGAAGTTAGAGGTCTTTAAAAGTGCCAATGCAA
>JBBBVU010000005.1:3406708-3418043 GCA_037177055.1 Atherinosoma microstoma
AAAAAAAAAAAAAAACTCTGCTACAACAATAATTTCCCTCAAAAGGGATAAATAAAGTATTTTTCATTTCATTTCATATCTTTGACCCTACAAACTCCTTCTGTGTTAATCAGGGTATGTTTAAGATCTACCCCCTGCCAGAGGACCCATCAGCCCCTGCTCCAACCAGACAGTTCAAAAAGCTTCCTCCCAATGGGATTGAGGAGTGTTTGGTCCGAGTCTATATCATCCAGGCTCAAGGACTGCAGCCCAAAGACACCAATGGAAAGGTATGCAAGGCTAAAGATAATGAATAAATGAAGGGAAATTAATGTTAGAGCTCTTATATATCAAACTGGTGACAAAAAACTCCTCACATCTCCTCACATCACCACATGGATGACCATTTCTTAGGACTTACGATCTATACTTGTCAAGAGGGTATATCGTTCTCGTCCAGTAGGGATGATAGCAGGAATGTTTTATAATATGGAAATGCTGATGGTCCGTCACACATTGAGAATACCACAGATTAATCTGCTACGACCTCAGTGGTGAAGAAAAATGTTCATCAAATTGGTTACTGTCTAAGAATTGATGCCTCATGATGGAGAAAAAATAAGTTAATGTGAGGTTTGTGTCTTTTCTTTTCAGTGTGACCCCTATGTGAAGATCACTTTGGGAAAAAAGACCATCAATGACCATGAAAATTACATCCCCGGTACACTGGATCCTGTTTTTGGAAAGTACGTACACTAACGTCTCGGTTTTCTAGTTTAAATTTGCCACATTGCACCTCATCCTGAACAGTTCAGAGAGCTCATGTTTTCTCATTTTAAGTGTTAAATGGTGGCTGGGTTTTCTCTGTCCAGTCCAAACACATTACTCAAGTTCAAATGAAGGCATCTTTACCATTAACATATCAAACATTTTAACTACGAGACCTGTAGCCTGCATTCATTACATCTCTGTCTGCAAGCTGGCAGATTTATCTCCTGTTCTGTAAGTTGCTTTGTGATTTCTTTCTCTTTAATGATTCCTCTGTCTTGTTTTTGTCTTTATGCCAGTAGGGGTCGCTACATACAAACCATTCACAGGACAGGACAGAGTAGAAGTAGAGGTAGAGCCCGCTGGGTGTGCAGCAGGGCTCCAACTTTCTAAATGATCGCTGCACACCCAAGTCTAACTAAAAAGCTCTCACTTGCTGTAGTTTTAACATATTTTTGTACATAAGATGAGTGGATGCCCTTATCATTTCTTTAGGTTTTTTTTTTAGTTTCTTTGTTCATAATAAGGAAGTTTTCTTTATATTTATCAGGGCGATTTTGTCTGACTTTAGAAAAAAATGTTAATCTGGTATAGAAAAGAATAAACATGATCATTTTAAAACGATTTGATTGATGGAGATGTGAAATATGTGGAGACAATCGCTGTTTAGGAACTAAAATGTGAGGAAAATGTGATAGCTATGATCACGTGTTCATTAGAGAGAAATGTCTTCTAAATTCAGCTATATTTAGTTTAACAGTAGGTTTCCTTTTTATTTATTTTGGAGATTAAATATCACATTTTATCGCAAAAAAAGTATATCTCACACAAACAGTATCAGACAGTTATAAAGTCACATCACACCTTTTACTATTAAAACTCTCGGTATTGTCATGTTTTGCTGTCAAACTTTGTTTTATACCTCTAATATGGGATGTAAGTGTCACATGACCCTTCACCCAGATGCCTCAATCAAAGCTGTGAATATATGTCTTCAGGATGTTCGAGCTCACCTGTTCCCTCCCTCTGGAGAAAGACCTTCGGGTGATACTGTACGACCACGACATGCTCACCAAAGACGAGAAGATCGGAGAGACCGTTATTGACCTGGAGAACCGCTTCCTGTCTAGATATGGAGCCATGTGTGGCCTGCCGCAGTCCTACTGTGTGTGAGTAGACTCACCTGCCTGAGTTAATATGGGATTATTTAAGATTTTTATTATTAGACAAGCAAATCAAAACAGATTTAAAAGTGTTTAAACCCGTTTTTTCTTCCTCTGCTCTGTCTCAGATCAGGGATAAACCAGTGGCGAGACCAGCTGACACCCAGGCAGTTGCTGTGCAGACTGTGTGAGCGAAGGAACCTGCAGAAACCTGTGTACGAAGACGACGCAGTCCGCTTCAGAGGACAGCGATACACGGCTGCATTCCTCGGTGAGTGAGGAATACTAATAAATCACATAAATAAACTCATGTTATATTGAATCCAGAGGGGAGAGTGTGCAGAGATGCGATGACTTTGGTTTGCATCACCCTGGAAGCATGTATCAGAGAACTGGATAATATTTTCTTGTAGATTTATAAGCAGTTATTTTACTTATTTTAGTTTAGGTGTCACTTATCTTTTAATAAATCTCTTCCCGTCACATCATGTCCTCACACAAAAAACTGGGTTTGCCCTTTTCACAAGCATGTGCAACTCCTCCACTGTGTTAGATGACTTGTTTAATGAGGGGTACAAGTATTGGATGGCACAATGTAGAATTGGCAGCAAGTCTGTGGATGAACATGAAGGCTCGTCTGGGATGTCTTGTGATCTGGTGGGTTGGGGGAAGAACACTAAAGCCCCTTTCGTGTTTGGCTATAGCTGCACAGCAGCCATCATGTTTGAGCCTGTTTGAGCATCAGAGGAGTCATCAATTCTCTGCAAAATATACATGAAAATGACGTCAAATCAGAAATAATACACCTGTCAACCTTTCTTTTAGTCAGTATATAACATTTCACAGATATTAAAGATGCAGTTTACCCAATAAGATGATGACGATAAATGTTTTACTTTTAATTTTGGCAAGAACTTGCTTCCCATATATGCCATCAGATTTGTATCTGGGTAAGTTTAGAAATGGGACCTGAAACTGTCCTGCTACTTTAGGGGAGTTATGTTGCCCTATTGAGGGGTGACAACGGTTTTCCCAGCAGAATATTGAGGTGTAAAAGATGAGCAGAGTTACTCACTTTACCCTGGTTTTAATGTTATGGCTGATCATCCATCTCAGTCTGGATTGATACCTATCCTCTCAGCCCCCATCAGTCCTCCTTCCATTGAAAAAAAAAAGAGTTTAATAATAGCAAAATGTGCTCAGATTTATTTATCATCCACATATGAGTGTGCAGCACTTCTTAACATAACTTAACAGCAAATAAATCACTCAACACTGTGCTCCCAGTCCACCCATATCTCTCCTTCTTTTATTTAAGCTTTTCTTCCTGAATCTTCTCTGGATTTTATCTCTCCCTTTCTTTGTCTGTTCATTCCTCTATTTTCTCCATTATATTTTCTCCTGTTCATGGTGTCCATCCATCCTTCTACTCTTCTATCATCTGTTTTATTAGCAACAATTTCCTTTTTGTTTTCTTTAATCCTCGTCTTCTGCTTCCTCTTCACTTTGGCCTCATCTCTTGTAATCTGCTTTGTCTCCTTTTATACTTCCTCATCCCATCTTGTCTTCCCAGTTTGTTTTTACCTTTCTGTCACCCTCACTTTTCCTTGTTTCACCGGCCTCTTGTTCTCATTACCCTAATTTTCCTGACGTTTTTTTCCGGGCATTTCTGTAAATGTCTCATAATGTGCAAATGTTAAGTTGGGCAGCTTTATAAAAACACAGCCTCAGATGGACAAACCACCTGTTGGGGTCTAACGTGTCGGGGGAAAGTGAGCGAAGAAGGTGGTTCTTGTGAAGTTGACTTACACTTTATGTAATTTGTTCTGTGCGCTAAATAAACGGAGAGCGGCCTCGGTTTGTACGCCCTCTCCCCCTGATGAAGTCATCTCGATGGGATTTACATGATCCCAGTGTTGATATTGTGAACTGCAGCAGATTTATGAAAAATCCTGTAAATGTTTGGATTGAAAACAAGCACTTTTAGCCCTACGCTGCTCTCCTCGCTTAGGTCATAATGCAGTTGTCACCTCACGTTAACATATTTGCAGTTAATTAAATTTCCACAAAGTGATTTCTGCACACTTAATGTGGTCCCCTTTACCCATTTTTTCAGGTTTAGAGCTCAGCTTTAGATTTACCCTCCCTGGACCTGCTTCTGGTTACCTCAGTCCCACTCCCTTTTACCCTCTTTCTTATCTCTCTTCCCTTTGATTATCTCCTGTTTCCATCATTATTAGTTTTGTCTTCTTTCTCTCCCTCATTTTCTTTTCTTTCTTGTTCTTTCCCCTTATTTGTCTTCCTTTCATGCAAAAAAAGCTACACTAAGAACTTCTCTGTAATGTCTTTATGTTCATATCTTATTCTAATTGTTTTATTATCTCGAAATAACAAAGCTTGTTTTGCTGTGAACACATATTAATAGGTCTGTGTTTATTGTAGCAGCTTCAAGCTGAAACAAATACGAGTTGATTAACTTCTCTAATATCTTCAGTCTTGTTTTGCTATAACTTGTTTAAGAAAGTTTGGAGAAATGATAAAAACATCCAACATTTCCCCCTGATTTTGACAAAAAGTTCATTTTTTAAAGTTAGCAGATTGCTATTATGAAGGCTTTCCATATATCAGGAACACTTGTGGCCCACAGGAGACTTGCCATAATCCAAGCCAGGCTGGCAACTGATATCTGCTCCACTTCTGGCCCAAGTAACTCTTGCCAGTGCCGTAACTTAGCCATAAGTGCCAAAAGTAGCCCATATCTGACCCAAACATGTCTGCTATCTGGGTTGATTCAAAGGAAATGACTGTCAGTGTCTTCACTAAACAACTTCATTGTATTTAGAAAAACACAAACATATCAAGAGTTTGATACCAGTGAAACACTGGGGGAAAAAAGTGGGATAATTATTTTTACTGCTGGGTTATATCACTATTCCTCTACATTTCACTTATTAATTGTTCAGGACAAATGCTACTTAGATCAATCTGTGTCCATTCCTGCCGATATGTGGTATCAGCTACTCTGCGCTAGGAAATGTGTCACTTTGATGGTAGCACTCTGTATGTTTGAGCTGGAGAAACATACAGTATGAGCTCATGTCCAGGGAATTCAGCAGCATCTTAGAGTTGATATAGGGCTTCCTCCTTGTGTAAAATAGTTTCAGGTTACATTTCTTGATCCAGCAGTGGACTTTGTTGAGTGGAAACGGTTTTCCAAAGTACCCCGGAGCTCATGTGGCTATTTATATTAATCACAGTGGCATGATGGGTTTTTTCAGAGATGACAAACGCCCATACAGTGGTGTCTGTTCTTGGCTATTTTTTCAAGATTTTGATTCTTTTCTCAATATCATGCTGTGGAAGTGTTGAAAAATCTGAATTCTTTGCAGTTTTTTCCTCACGATTTTAGTGATTTTCTTGCTGATCAACAATCCTCTGACTCATGGCCGATCATTTCTTGGAGAGATGCTTTTTTTATACCCAGTCGTGGCACCCTAACTTGTCACCAGTTAATCTCCTGATTGTAGTTTTCTATAAGTCTGTAAACTTTTGTCTCTTTAAGCCTCTTTTTTCGAGTGTGTTGCACAAAGTCTAGATGTGTTCGATTTTTTTTTTTAGATACAATAGAATAGTTTGGTATAAAACAATAGCCACTTCTGTTCTTCGGTTTCAACCTTCATTCCTCATCTGTCATTGACTCTTCAATCTCCATATTTTTCACTGCTCTTCGATTCTTCATCCTCCTTTCTTCTGCTGCTCTGTTCCTTCACTCTTCCTGTCCTTTGCCCTTTTCCTCACTTCTCCCACTCACTTTCTTTCCCCATCACTTACCTTCTTACCCTCTTAGCAGAGGAGGGAGAGGTGGGGAGGAAACCACGGGACCACCTGAGGAGCAGAGCCATCAGATAAATATTCAAGATTCATTTTCACCCCAGTGCACACACAAACCGAGCCCACACATATGTTCCACGACTGCTGCGATGCAAGGTCATGCTTGTCGTTTTGGTGATTTATGGTACAGTTGTGTGTGCGTGTGTGTGTGTGTGCATGCCAACATCAACACAGCGGTCGTCTCTCGGTTAGCGAGGAGTACCGCCACGTTCTCTTTCCATAGTTGCCGCGGTTACCGTGCGTCAGCTTGCTGCCTGTCAAACGTGTTTGCTAACTGGCTGGAAGGCCACGCTCCTCTTCCCCTCCTCCATTTCAGTTTTTTCTTCCCTGCTCTCGCTCTTTATCCCTTTGTTTCACTCTTTTATTCTTCTTGCTTGCTTGTTGTGCCCTCTTCTTCCATA
The DNA here is from genome assembly GCA_037177055.1 of Atherinosoma microstoma. Lineage (NCBI taxonomy): Eukaryota > Metazoa > Chordata > Actinopteri > Atheriniformes > Atherinidae > Atherinosoma > Atherinosoma microstoma. The sequence continues at coordinate 3,412,911 of JBBBVU010000005.1, forward strand.
CGTCTTTCATTCACCATCCTTATTTCTCCATCTCTTTATCTCTATCTGTTGTCTTTATAACTATTCTCTCTCCTTTTTAAACTTCTTTTATCTCCATCTTTCTCTTTTTTGATTCATCTTCCTCTTTGACTCCTTTTCTTTTCTTCTCTCAAGTTTCCTCCCCGTCTGTCATGGTTTTCCTTTCTTCTCATCTAATGTCTTCTTTTTTCCAGTATTCTTTCTTTCTCTCTTTTCTCAACTCTTATTATTTTGTCTTCTTATGTGTGTTTTACTTTCTACTCTTCTTCTGATTTAACTTCTTTTATTTCTTGCTCCTCAGCATCACTTTCTTTCCCTCCTTTCCACCTTGCCTTCTCTTCTTTTCCTTCTCCTCTTCCTCCTCTCTCCTCGCAACCGAGGTGACTTTATCCTCGCAGTCGTAAACTTTTGACGTGAGCTTGATATTTAAATTTTTCTTGGAAGCAGCAGAGACTTTCCTCATTCAGTTATGATGCAGAGACCAACAAACGGCTCAGGGTGTATTTATGTGAGTGTATTTGTGTGTGTGTGTGTGTGTGTGTGTGTGTGTGTGTGATTAATGAATTATTCCCATGTGAACTGCTCTCCTCCCAGTCCACCCAGTACTCTGGATTTCCATTCTCCACTTGAAAGCTTTAACAACCATTTAAAGACTGCCATGGCCTCCTTTTAAACTCCAAACTGTGTGTTTGTGTGTAATTTCAGAAGACAGAAATGAATCTAAACGTCACCTCGGTCCACTTAAAGAGAGATTGTCCCTTCATATCTTAAGGAAGCAGGGTCTGGTACCTGAACATGTGGAAACCAGACCACTATACAGCCCACTGCAACCTGACATAGAACAGGTAACACACAAACACACACACACAAATACTCAGTATAATCACATACAGTTTCAGCCACTTCCATCTTTATACACCGTTCTTGTTGGTTTATAAGTTTCCTTCATTCCTGTTATTTGATTGGTTGTTTCTGCTGCAGGGGCGTCTGATGATGTGGGTGGACCTGTTCCCCAAGTCTCTGGGACCACCTGGACCCCCGTTTAATGTCACACCACGCAAGGCCAAAAAGTAGGAACATGATTCTCTCACACTCTAAATTTACTGTAGAAAATGGCCGGCCTATTTCTTACACTGTCAATTCAGTTCATTTCAATTAAATTCAGTTTATTTGTATACCGCCAATTCACAATCTGTAGTGATGTCACTTCCTGTTTTGTTTTTTTAAAAACATCCAGTGTTTGTTGAACATGGTGGCGTCCACAGTCTTAGTCTTAGCTGTGCTAATGTGGGAGCTAATAATCCTGCAAGATAGACTAGACATGTATGTTTTGCTACGTTTATACTCTGATTTACTGCTGCTGCACACCAACGGGACTCTTTGCTTCCGCCTTTATAATGGCAGACACTAAAAAGGTGGAAGTGACACAGTATTTTAACAGATATGCAAATTTAAAATAACGAAATTAATCAGATAAATGGGTTTAGATGCACGTAGAATTTGAAATATTGAGGAGAAATCGAGGTGTGTTAATCCAAATTCTCACAATCAGATAACTCAGATTATCGCTTAAATCATTTGGTAACTCCAGAAATCAGATCAGCCTCAGATTTCTGGTGTGCACGTAAACGGGCTCACTGATTCTGTCAGATACGCAGCTAATCAATTAATCAGCTACATCAGGACCTTGTTAAGTCATAAGATGATCAATCCATCAGTTGTCTTTTAATGAACAAGTCATTATGTCACTCAGCTGATTGAAAAGATCTTAATGAGCTAATACAATCAGTAAATCAGTAAATTCCAACCCGTTAATCTCCGAGTTATTCGGGTTTATTTCTGTTCAGGTTTTTCCTACGTTGCATCATCTGGAACACCAACGATGTCATCCTGGATGATGTCAGCATCAGCGGGGAGAAGATGAGCGATATCTATGTGAAAGGGTAAGAGGAGGAAATAGTTTCACTTCACTGCTGCTCTTCCCTCGTTCTGCTTCACGTACCGATATCTGAGATTAGCATCTCGTTGAGAATCGATCATTTATCACATTTAGAATAATACGATGTGCTTGTGTCCCACAGCTGGGTGGATGGGCACGAACACAACAAGCAGAAGACAGACGTCCACTACCGCTCTCTGGGTGGCGAGGGCAACTTCAACTACAGATTTCTGTTTCCCTTCCACTATTTACCTGCAGAGCAGCTGTGTGTCGTCGACAGGAAGGTAACGTGTTCAACATCTCTGCACCAATATAACACCTCGGTTATTTGATGCTAATGGATGCATAGTATCACCAGTTAAGGAACAGCAGATCCCACACACAGCTGAGTCCAACCAAGAGGTTTGTTGCAGAGGAATCTCTAAGCCGAGGTCCTCCCTGCAGCTCTCCTGCCTCCCAACTAATCTACTGTGGCCTGCAATTAACAAAAATAATGATGTGACATTTTCACAAGAAGGAGTAGATGCTGCTGAATCTCTGAGACTCAACAAAAACATGCAGCGAGGAGCTAAAATAACATCGCACCGAAAAGTAGAATAACAACTCGGCTGTCATTTGCTTTTCTTGGCCCGAGTCCGAGCCTCTTTAGCCGCTCGCAGCCGACATGTTTTACGACGGCGTTCGCTCGCTCGCACCAGCATCTTCAATCAGTAAGCAGCTGAAAAGACAAGAGGGAGTTTTAAATGAAAAACTCTGCTGGGTGGAGAGCTTTGACTCCAACACAGAGCCGGAGCCAGAAACAGAGTATATGGAGCCAGAAACCTCAGCGGTGGAGTCACAGGGGCTGATCAACGGCGCTATCACCACTGTGAGATATGTGGTAGCAAGATTAGCTCATAAATGAGTTTAACTTAAAATAGAAACCTTAAAATCAGCATTTAGAGTCTCAGATATCTCTTTAATGGTTATTGTTCATTAATCAGATCAATTAGTGGAGAATTGGAAAATGTACCATGCACAAACCCTCAAACTGTGAACCCAAAAAAAAAATTCAGTTTAATATCAAATATGAGAAATAAAAGCTACTGATGACTCAAGAATCTTAAAATATTTTGAGTTTTTTTTATTGGAAAAGAAGTAAAAATAATTACCATAAACTAATTTTGTCCACCAGCCATGAATGGAAAAAACACCTCAGAGCTCTGGCCATGTCAACTCCTCTTATTTAGTCATATTCATTAGTAATAAGGGAGTCTCAAGGGATTTCAACCCTTTATATAACATCTTTCCCCACTGAAAACCATCATGCACATCAAGTGAAATTTCAGATTAATTTATTCTTTTTAAAGCTTATTAGGATGTAAAAATGTGAAGAATACATTTAAAAAATGCTTCTGGTTGAGCGTTTTACCTTTGCCATCCTCATAAATTACATCCTGCTTCTACTCTGGGTATTTGAAAAGCCTTATTTAATCCTTATTAAAGTCTTTAATCCTCCATTAGCTGTTTTCTTCCCTCTGTGCATGGCACAGCTACCTGAAAACAAACCAGTAACGGTGCTGTGTGGCTTGAGGGCAGAGGGTTAAGTTTAGTTGTTTCTCTGCCTGATAACAGAGTTGAGAGTGAAACAAAGCAGTCACACTGAAAGCCATAAAAACGTTGCACCGGGCTGAAAAATGCTCTGTAGACCTGAGTTGACTTTTTCAGAAGCGCACATGGTCATAAGATCAGTCTCTAATGTACTCGGCTTCTTTATTCAGTACATTTCTACTGTCTAAGCCTGGCTTCATTCACACAACATACAGGTCAGGATTTCATGAAACACCAACTCAGTGCAGTTTGTTCATGTGTTAACATAGATAGGTAACCCTTTTTTTTTATTTTTATTTTTTTTTAAATTTATTTTCAGTGTTAATTGTTTTATTTCTTTGTGTTTCTGTGTTTACTTTGTACAGCACTTTGTGTCAGCTGAGGTTGTTTTAAAGCGCTTTATAAATAAAGTTGAGTTGAGTTGAGTTTCTGCTCTTTAGGTTGGTCGTAAGGTATCGTTGGGCGTAAAAATGAAAAACTGCGGCAGTCAGAGCATCACGGCTCATCCCTGTCTCAAACCAGCAGCAACTGACACGCTTTGGGTGACGAAAAGTTGAGACTTGATCTAAATATGCATTCACTTTAAATCAAAATTGAAGATAACAGATTGCAGTGGTTTCTATGTTGGTTTCTGATGACGTAGCCTCACAGTGTCTAATTGTGTGCTTCTAGTTTTAGGGTTGATTTAGGGAGTGGGGAGCTCTCGAAAGGACAACATACTACAGAAGATTTTTCATCAGCTTGCATTCGTAAAACAGACAGTAATGTTGAAGCAACATCACAGCGAGGCGGCGGCTGGTCGATGACATTAAAAATCCAACAATTCCTCCATCACAAACAAGCCAATTTCTCTCTTATAATTTGTTCATTTTTAATGACAACGTTGATTTTAAAGAAACTTAAATGTTTTTTTTGTTGGAGCAGGAATGCATGGAAAACCTGTAGGAATCTAGTACCAGGGTTCCCCACCCCTGCTCTAACAGTTATAAAAACAATGGAAAAGTTCTTCAAGTCCAGCAACAACAAAACAAATTTTAGTTTCAAACAGAATAGTTTTTGATTTGCATAGAAATAAGTACCTTTGATATTCTGAAAGAAAAGTTTAAAGCCTTCTTGATTTGAATTAGAGAAAGATAATAATAACAAGAATGTGTTTTAACCCTTTAAAGCAACACTACATATGTTTCTGACCTTGAATATCTGTGCATCTGATTTGTTTTTATGGCATACTGATTTTTATTATGTATATTCCTGGAACTGTTGTTGTCCTGCATCGTTCTGAGGCTGAGAAACTGCACTTCACGACTAAGTGTTCCAGCCCGGAGCATCGAATGATCGATTCAGCAAAGAAACGTAAGAGGACATTATGAGAGGAAAGAAAGAGAGAAAGTGACAGAGCAAGAAATAAGACAAATTTGCATCAGACTGACTTTTACTGACTGGAAAGAGACCAGAAAGAAGAGACAGGAAGCACGACAGATGCCAAATTAGCCGACGTTAGGGGCATCTGCCCCTCCCTGGGCCGCCACCTTATCGTGGTGGAGGGGTTTGAGCGTTCTGTCGATCCTAGCGGCTATGTTGTCTGG
>JBBBVU010000005.1:3418143-3428782 GCA_037177055.1 Atherinosoma microstoma
GTGGCTCGGGCATCTGGTTAGGATGCCTCCTGGACGCCTCCCTGGGGAGGTATTCCGGGCACGTCCCACCGGGAGGACACCTCGGGGTAGACCCAGGAAACGCTGGAGGGATTTTATCTCTCGGCTGGCCTGGGAGCGCCTTGGGATCTCCCCGGATGAGCTGGCCGATGTGGCCGGGGAGAGGGAAGTCTGGGCTTCCCTGCTCAAGCTGCTGCCCCTGCGACCTGACCCCGGATAAGCGGAAGAGGACGGTACGGTACGGTACGGGTACGGTAGGGGCATCTGTAAAAGTTCAGTAGTGTCACTTTAATGTCAGCATGGAGAAAAAAGCTAAAGAAATTTTAATTGTATTTTTTCAGTTAAATGGGGCAGTAATAGTTTATAAATAAAATATACAGATTTTTCACATTAGGCCTTCATACCTAAACAGTTTGAGACAGGTAGAATAATCAAAGTCAATCAATCAATCAATTAGTTAATCAATCTTCATTTATATAGCACTTTTCATACATTGGACAGCTGAAAGTGCTGCACAAAAACAAACCTAAACAAAATGGTCGCTATGCCAACAGGTCAGCCCAACCCACCAACATACAACAGAGCAAGGGCTATTGTGAAGAAAAACCAGAGACCTAAAAATGATATTACAAAAATAACAACATCAAAACCAAACAATGAAAGTAAAATAAGTACAAGGGACGAGAAAAGGAATAAATAAAATCAGAGTAAAACAACAAAACATCTAAAACATAGCAGGTTAACAAGTGCCTAGTAGATAGAAGCGGGATAAAAGCTGGCATAAGAGAGTAAGTAAAGAAATACAAGGAAATTTAATAAAAACCAGGTTGAGAAGGTGTGGATTTAAAACCACTAAGATTCTCAAAGTCTTATTGAACTCCTGAACAGGACATTAAAGGTTGAAATATATGCACTGCAGCTTATCTTATATTTAATATCTTTTTATAGCTTATGCTCTTAGCAAAATATTCTCTTGATTATTATTAGTAGTAGTTTTGTTATAAGTAGTAGGAGTAGTATTGAATGTCCATCAAATAAAGCCATTGTAGTCATGCAATTCTTTAGTTGTCAAAACATAACAATGTCCAACGAGAGATATTTGTTGGATTTATCAAAATGTCGTTCAGCTTTGGCATCAACTGGACTTCATTTTCACAGCAAAGGAGCCGAATTGATTTGAGAGAGAGAAAGATGGATTGAGGAAATGAAGGAGAGGACTGAACAAGTTTCTGTACTTAGCACTCTGGCAACAAAAAGGAAGCTGATTGATGCTGTTAGATATTGCAGAGAACAGTTAAACACACACTCGTGTATGGCGTCCCAGCCCGGCGTGTGACAGCTGTGGAGTGATAACTTAATGTACTTGGATGGAGTTTGTGCGTAAACTGAGCCAAGCCTTGAACACACACACTGACAAGCCATTAGCAACCACACACACACTCGAGCACATGCGTGGTGTTGTATGTTTACTCTGCTGTTTGTGTGCGTTGTCATGAAGTGTGAGAGCACGCTGTGGATTTAGACTCTGATTTAGAAAGCTGGTGTGAAGTCACTACACCGACTGCAGATACAAGTCTGTTTGTCATTTAATCAGACGGACACAAAGCAGATTTTTATTTTCTTCTAAAAAGAAAAAAATGCAAAACTCTGCTTTGTTTGTTTCACATCCTGTTATAACTGCATGAAATCAACACATTTTAGAGGAAGATTACAGAGACCTGGGAAGGAGAAATTGTAAAAACTATTGCAGCCAGACGGGACAGGGGTGAAGCATGACCACCTCAGAGGGCCACGCTGGAGGCTGGCAGACCAGGAGCCTTAAAAGTCGACCACATAAGCCAGAAAAAGGAGCAGAAGAAGCCAACTGCAGTAAATCCAAGCAGACGACCATCAGTCCAGTGTCAGCAGATTGGACTGATGCAGCCTCTGCAGTCTGGAAATCCTCACCAAGTTTGGATGCTGGCTCCAATTTGTAGGGTGCAGGTGTAGTCTTTGGCAGGACGAGTGCAGGTTCTGGTGGGAGAATAGGACAGATGTCAGCTGACCCTGGTGTTAACTCTGCTGTGGGAACTGGGGAGACAGGCAGGAGATTAGCCAGGCGGACTGACTCAGAAACTGTCCCTGTGGTGGTCTTAGCCGGCCTTGGTGCAGGGACAGGAAGTGAATAGACATCACAGACCCCTTTGGAAACAGGATGAGAGACATCAAGGGACCCTACAACTGCAGAGGCATTGTTGACCCCACTCTGCGACAGATTAAGAGACACTGTGGACCTTCTGAGGCGATCCTGATGGAAAAAGAAAGAGACATTTCCCAAATCCTCCATGGACCAGGGTCAGGTCTAAAAAGTAGTTGAAGACCCTGTTGGAGACAGGATGAGCAGCAACACATATGAGGAGAGACATCCTGGAGCCCAGCTGAGACTCCAAGGAGTGTGCAGGTGTTGGTACTGATGTGAGGACTAGAGACGAAGGGTCAAAGACCCTCTGCAGCGTAAAGACCAGAGAGAAACCATGAACCTCCCTAGAAACTGGGCAGAGACTGTAAAAGAAAGTCTGCAGAGACGACTCTTTTGGCTGCTGCATCTATTGCTGTTTCTGAAGCGCAAAAGGTCTCCAGCATCGTCTGAGTCTGGCCAGAGTTTGTAGCAAGCTGGGTGCACTTGGAGAAGTGTCCATGGGGCAAACCTTGGATGGCATCAGCTGATCCAGGAACCGGAGTGACCAAGTTGATCTGACCCCAAATCCTTATCAATATGAAAACTGAACTTGGTTCTGTTTCTCTTCCTTTTGGGAGGAAAGCTTGGAGGAGGCTGAGCTTTAGGGTTATAGTAACCTACGTTTGCCAGATCAAACTATCATGGTATACAGACTTAGATTTCCTTACAGATCTCTGACAGTAAAAGCTAGAAACCGAGCAGGTATGAGACGGGGTGGAAGTGCTTCTCACTCTGATGAGGTGAGTGGATGCAGGACATCTAACAGGAAACAGGGAAGAGGTGGTATGTGGCTCCCTGGAGATGAGAAAGGATGACTGCAGACATCTGGTGGGCGAAACGGGCAAAAACTGGGAAGATCAAAAAGAGAAGGCAAGGTCATGCAAAAGGAAAGAAAGAAAGAAAGAAAGAAAGAAAGAACAAAACCAAAGCCACAGATCTTGACAGATTTTTGGGTCTGTTTTTTCTCGGATCCACGTGAGCCCAAGTCCCGGCCTTAAAAAAACTGATCTTTGTGCTTCAGGGGTTTGGTTTCCACATTTTTGGATCTCTAGGATAGAATTTGGAGGGTGGATCACGTATAAAAGGCTACGTCTCCAGAAGTCCACCTCATTTTGATCAGAATTTAAATATCCTTAAAATGTTTTTCTTAAAAGCTGATAATTCCCAAAAAATGGAAGACGTATCTCCCTTCTCTCTGCCATAACTCAGCCGTGACTTTAAACTGAAGAAAGGAATTATTTGTCGCTGTGGGAGGTTGCTAAGTGCGGCTTTTTAGTTAGTGGAAACTCTCCTCGCCGCGTATATTTAGGAGCAGTGACGTTCTGACATTTGCTGCAAATCACTGGAGACCTATTTAAAATCATGTGTGAAAAGCCATATTTTTAATCAACATGACAACAGCTAAAGAGTCTCACACGTAGATTAAAAAGGACGACTGAGGGAATGGAAAGAGAGACAGAGAGAGAAAGGAAAGTTGGTGTGCAGCTGCACAGAGAAGGCCATTAGCACAAAGGTGAGACAGGATCGGATTCTGTCTGGCAGCTTAGCGTAACTCTACCGGAGGTGATAATGGGTACAATACACTCACACACACACACACACACACTGATGCGTACAGATGTGTACGTTCAGTCGGTGTGGAAGTGGTGATGTGACAGATGTGTCAATTCAGGGCCGCTCCGACCTGAGAGAAGCATCATGACAGAAACCATCACTGAACTTAATTCCCTAAAGTTGTAAGAGCTCAGACCAAATGTGGTACGACAGGAAGACAAAACTTGTTTTAAAAAGTCTGATTTCTTCTTGTCTTTGTGTGTGCAGGAACACTTCTGGAGCATGGATAAAGCTGAGACTAAACTGGCACCCAAGCTGACCATCCAGATCTGGGACAATGACAAGTTCTCTTTTGACGACTACCTCGGTAAAACCCATCAGTTTTCATTTACTTTAAATTTAAAAATGGATGCATAAGTCTGTCAAAGAGAGTCAGAATCATATATTTGTGCCTTTTGGGGTTAAACAGACGCTTGAATCATTTTGGATGTGACATTTAGACAGATTTTTCCCTCCTTTCCAAGGATTAGGGGGTAAATCTATCCCAGAAACCATATGTGCGATGTACGAACAACTACTGTGATAACATTTATCTTTAGAATTAACGCTCTTCCATTTCCACTGTGTCGGCACATTTTGCCAAAAGGAGGGGCCGATTTTATTTTTTCTTCCCGAAACTCAAGCTGTCAAAATTTTGCCTTTCCTTCACCCCTGACTCTGCCCCAACCCCATCCCTTGAAATAACTCACCGCCGTGCCTCTCCTCTTTCACTCCCCCCGCCTCGCTTCACTTTCTTTCTTTGCCCGAGAAGGGAGGATGACGGTCTGAGCCTCCCTCTGCGGCGCGAGACGAGGAGGAAGATGAGGAATCCAGATTCTGACCGGTTCCTGTCTGTCACCGTCTCGCTCGGCTGCAGTGTTTTCTCTCGCTCGCGTTTATTCGCCTCATGCCGACTGCGGGTGTGTGGCCACCTCAAAGCATTTTTTCCATGACTGCCTGTCTTCAGCTCGTCGACTCGGACCGCTGACTGTTAATCTTCCTGCACCGTGCGAGGGTCAGACACGAGCCATTTTCCTACGGTCACACTGTCAAACGGCAGCGAACTCTGGAAAAACACTTCCAGTGGATGTCTAGTCTTTCTTCGGGTCTCCATACTTAATGTCAACACAGATCAAAACTTATCACCACAGATTAATCCACAATTCAACCAGAAAACACTCGGTAATTAGCCATTATGCACACATAAACTGGCTGAAATATCACTGGATTCTGTCGGGTTTTACAGCACAGATAATAGCCTTCTACTTTCTGCAGGATAAATTCAGAAAATCCTTTTGGAGATTACATTAGTTACAGTGTGTCTTCCCGGATGGCCACTATGCCTCTTATGCATTTACATACCTGTAGTCATAACTTGTAGCCAATAAATAGGAGAGACTACAAGATGGACCGGTCATAGTCACAGTCAGCTCGTCTCTCCTGCTGTTTGTGTGTGTTAGAAATATTGGGTTTTATTTTAAGGTCAACAGAGAGGGGATGGGGAAACAGTAGGGCCCCACTGGTCTGGATTTCCAGCTAGAGGTTCTGCATTAGGACTGGGATCCTGTGACTATATGAGAGCACTGACACCAGCTCAGTACTTTTGCTGGCTGTAACCACTGCACTGCAATTACAAAATGGAGTTGAGAGGAAGATTAAAGCATTTCCAAGTCTGCAGGACCAGCGCTGTGGGAGCAGGGAGAACTGGTTAGAAATAGACCAGGGATTGGGTTTAAAAAATAGTCCTTGTAAAGATCTGTGGGTTTCGGTTCTATTTTAGGTTTAATTCTTATTTTTGTTGAGTAAAGTCTCAGTTAAGGTATCCCATGTCCCTCTCCGTGGATCCAGGCACAGACTTCTACTTCCAGCCTGTTGGAAACAAACTTTTTGGCTAGTCAGTCAGTGGAGATCATTTACCAGCCTGAAATATTTCCCAGCCAAAACATTATTTTCTCCACTTGTTAGTATGTGACCAAATGATCATTTCCATCATGTTTTGTTTATTGTGTTACACATTACACAATAAAGAAATAGCAATAATCACAATATATTTAATGATTCTTGACATACTTTCATATCTATTAATTCATTTTTTATTCATTTAAGCTTTATTTTCACAGGTAATCTCAATGTGAGACAGAGTCTCATTTTCAAGACAGACCTGTTTCAAATAAGCCAGTGGTTCCCAAACTGGGGGAGCAGGCCCCCTAAGGGGGTGCAGCAAGGCTCAAGAAAATGTATAGTTTTTGCACAGCCAGCAAAACATGCACACATTTGCAAAATTACCACAGGGCAAACAATGATGAATCAACAACAGAGATTTCAACTACCAAAACAAAGAGCAAGAAAATATGAAGAGGCATATCTGGTCCTACGCTTGACCAGGTAATGGTCCAGTAATGGTAATGGTCAACGGTGGGATATCATATCAGAAAAAAAACTGGTTAGTCAATTGAGTTTATAGTTTGCTGGTTCAGATTTAATCTGTTTTAGTTTCATGCAAATAAAGTCCCCCCCCCCCATGATAACTATGTAAGTAGTTTTAGAAAGTTTGATAAAAATGACTGATGCATTAATTTATGCATTTATTTATGAAAATTTAAAACAGGGGTGTCCAGCTCCGGTCCTCAAGGGCCACGACCCTGCAGGTTTTCTATGTTTCCCTGCTCCAACACACCTGACTCAAAAACAGCAAACCTTGAAGACTGACTTTAGACTCCCCCTGATCTAGAAGATCTGGGAGGCTCTCCCATTCTTAGCTTTTTTTCTAGTTTTTCCTCCTTTTATCCTCAGTTTTCCTTTACATCTCATACTTTTCCTTTATTTATCCCTTATGTTTTTGGTCTTAAATAGTCTGTTCCCCATCATCCTCCAATCTTTTCTTATTTCCTCTTCTCATTCTCTTCCTCCTCTTTGTGTCCAGGCTCGCCACTCAGGAAATATTCTGCACCCAGTTCTGCCTTTACATTGCATGCATAAGGAGTAATATTGTGTTTTGGTCCTGTTTAGGTGGACACTAAATTTTAAAAAAAAGATTGTTTTGAATTGCAAAAAAATTTTTGACAGTAGAAATCGTCAGACAGCCAGATGCGCTGATTTCCTGACAGTCCGTCCGCATATGAAGTTGCTTTAAATGTGTCTTCAGGCCACTTGGCGATGGACCTGAACCACATGCTGCGTCCCGCCAAGTCTCCAGAGAAATGCACCCTGCAGCTGCTCGACCAGCCGGTGGACAAACTGGTGTCTCTGTTTGAACAAAAGACAGTCAAAGGGTGGTGGCCCTGCACCTGCGAGCAGAACGGAGAGAAGATCATCGCTGTGAGAAAACAAACACACATCAGCTGCAGGAAGGATGGACACTCTCTATGATCGGTTTCTACCATCGGTCTCTTCTGCGTTGTTGCAGGGGAAGGTGGAGATGTCTTTGGAGATTGTGACGGAGCAGGAGCAAGAGGAGAGACCAGCCGGCCTCGGCAGAGATGAACCCAACATGAACCCTCACCTGGAGGAGCCTCCGTAAGTCTCACACACAAAAATTTAAAAACACTCACATGCACACAAACTCATCGTCTTCCTCTCTCCTCCTGCTCTTCCCACCAGACGTCCAGAGACGTCCTTCCTGTGGTTCTCCTCCCCCTATAAGACCCTCAAGTTCATCCTGTGGAGACGGTTCAAGTGGTTTATCATCCTCTTTATTATCCTCTTCCTCATTTTCCTCTTCCTGGGTGTCTTCCTCTACTCCTTCCCGGCAAGTTTGAAACACAAAAGAACAAAAAGTCTAGTCTATGTTTTACATAATTCATGGCACGGCAGGTTTATTTGTACAGGACGCGTGTATATTTATAACGGATATGTTCTTACGTGAAGCCGACTTCACAACCATCTTTAACCCTTTGGTGCATCCGGTCTTTCTTTTTTTAAATTTATTTTTATTTTTGATTTATTTTCAGTTATTTACTTTTATGTATGTATTTATTTTTATATAATCTAGTTATTATTTCTTTGTGTTTATTTATTGTTAAATGTAATTGTATTTTTTTTCTATTCCAGTCTTTGTCTTTGTCTTATTTTTTCTTATGTTCAGCTGTGTTTATTTTGTTTATATATAATTGAAAATTGATTCAGGCATTAAGGGGTTTTTATGACTGCTGAAATTCAGGTCTGAGTCCCTGACTCCTCCAAGATTTCTGGTTTGGTAGTCGGTTGGTTGGTTTTTAACATCACTGTTTGAAGCTGAGTGCTTACTTTGAATATTTCTTCCTTAGCTCCAAAAATTATTGTTTCAGTCTTGTCTTCATTTAAAGGGATAAACCTGTAACTTACTAGGGGTGCTAAACCTGTAACTTCCCACACTTCCTTTCTGGCCTCCTCAGACAGTTTTCCCCTTCTTACTTCGTTCAGCCATGACAAATTTATGATCGAAGAGGAGTAAAAAGTAGAACACAGCAGAGCCCTCTGTGTTTATAGAGGGGGAGCCGTAAAGCAAAGCGCTCCAGGTCACATGATCCCATGAGAGACGGATCCGCTCCTGCAAAGTTACGATGTCTGGTTTCTGAAGACGGCAGCCCCATCGGCGCGCCGACATGCGTCATGTACTATATATTGACCCCAGAAATCCATTATTATTCACATTAGGCTAATATTTGGGTCAAAAACTTACACGGTATCCCTTTAACTAAAGGGAGTTCTGGCACATTCATTTAATCAATGCATTTGATCAGTGTTTGGATCAGACTATAGTCTCCAGGTGAGACGATAATGGAGATTTGTGTGTAATCAGCTATAGTAACATATTTTAATGATCATTTTTGTAGATCAGGGCTACTCAACTCTGGAGTGGGTCCTATTTAAAAGACAGGGACTACTTTGTGTCTAAGGTAATGACCAAAACTAACCCATGGAGTTCCCCAAGGCTCCATCTTGGGGCCACTGCTATTCGACATCTATATCACGCCTACTCAGTTTGGTCCTACAAGGGCTGCAGTCCTGCAGGTTTTCAGTGTTTCCCTGCTCCAACACACCTGACTCAAATTAACAAGTCATTGTGCAGAACTTCATAGGCTGTTGGATCAATTTCATTTGAGTCAGGTGTGTTGGAAGAGGGAAACATTGAAAACCGGCCCTTGTAGGCAAATTGAGTAGCCCTGACGTACATGTTGAACACCAGTGGCCTTGGAGCCTCGGGGAACACCACAGGATGTTTTTGTTCATACAGATTTACTGTTACCTATGGACACAAAGTAGTCCCTGTCTTTTAAATAGAACTCACACCAGTTAAGTCCAGAAAGTCCTACCCTGTTTTCCAGCTGGTCTACTAAGATGTTATGGTCGACCGTGTCAAATGCAGCACTGAGTTCCAGGAGTACCAGGACTGAAATGTTGCTATCTATGTTCAAGCGGATATCATTAAAGACTGGTATTAAACCTGATTGGTAGACATCAAAAGAGTTATTTTGTCTCAGGAAGTTGTGTTATTGCTTTTATTCATCATTTCACTTAAAAACGGGAGGTTTGATATCAGCCTAAAGTCGTTCATGAGTAAGGAGTCCATGGTGGCAAATTTAAAGAAAATCACAGAAACACCAGAGAAAAGATGGAGAGACTTTCTCCAGACGAGAGCAGAGGAGTGAAATAATCTCTTGCATCTTTTTGTGTTTTTTTTTTTTTCATTTTACAGAACTATGCTGCGATGAAGATGGTTGGACCTTTCGGTCCAGCCAAGACTGCAGAGTGATGATGAAGAGACGAAGAAGGGAGAGGAACGGAGACGTGACCGGAAGGACACAAATGAAATGAGGCTGAACTTTATTATTTTTCTCATTTTGAGCCTTTTTATGTCATCCCTCTGAAGTTGTGGTGAATTACGATGCTCTGAGTTCTAGACACAGTTTGTACAGATAGCCCTGATCAGCAACAGCTCTGAGTGTTTGTGTGTCCGTTTGTGCCTTTGCTATTAGCTCCACCCATTCACCGTTTCTGCACTACCGTTATGAAAGGATTACCAAAGGTTTTATCAGATCTGGCCGCGTGACGTCTCCATCCTTGTCATCCCTCCGTCACCTCTTTCATCTCATCTGCCTCCATGCAGAGATGAAGGAGGATGAAATAAATATAAAAACTGCAAACAGAAAACAGAGACGAATTCAAAGATTTTGATGTTGCTTGATCTTTTTCCCTCCCACTGTTTCCCAGCGAGACGCGGAGTCGGGTCAGGCAGACTAAATGGATTCAAAATGTCAAACTTTATTGCTCCAAAAGTTCATTCTGAGGTTAAAATGGGATGGGAATTTTACGTTATTCTCTTTGAATCACTGCTTTACGTCATTTTCTTCTCTTGAAGTGGATCATACAGCATGTGTGGTCACATGTGATGCCTTCAGGTGTGGTGGGATTTCTCAGCGGTTACCAGTTTAAACATTATAAAGCCCTCATCAGCTCTTTATTTTTTCCCACTTGTTTGATTTTCCTCCCGTTTCAGCTCCTTCTCAGCCTTCCTTTTCCCTCATTATTTGGTCTTTTTCTTTTTCTACACTTCCCTTTATCTCATTACGCTTTACCTTCTTTTCATCATGTCCCTTTGCCTCCGTCCCCTCAGTCCTCCCTCCGCCTCCTTTCTTGCAGTGCTCTCAGGGTTCAGCAGGTTAAGTCTGGGATTTGCTTTTGTTGATCTCAGAGCTTGAGTTTTATTAGTACAGATCAGTTCTGAGATAGATTATGTAGGCAAATAAGGACATATAAGTGTGTGTGTGTGTGTGTGTGTGTGTGTGTGTGTGTGTGTGTGTGTGTGTGTGTGTGTGTGTGTGTGTGTGT